>JAQPPZ010016730.1:0-182586 GCA_028583015.1 Wollemia nobilis
ACTTAGATTTTAGGATTTTGGGTTTAGAGTTTTGGGTTTAGTGTTTAGGGTTTAACTACCTCTAACTTCATGAATACATCCAAAAACTTTTCTTTAATCAACTAAGGTCTCAAATCCCTATCAAATTAAATACTTACCAAACCCTAATTTTTTAAAAACAATTACCCTTATCTTCATACCCCTCACTTCATACCCCTATCTTCATAACCCTCACTTCATACCTCTCACTTCATACCTCACACTTCATACCCCTATATCCATACCCCTAACTTCATACCCCTATATTCATAATCAACTAAGGGTTTAGGGTTAAGGGTTTGGGGTTTATGGTTTAGGTTTTAGGGTTTAATTACACCTAACTTCATGAATACTTATAAAAACCACTTCTTTGATTAATTATGGTCCCAAATCCCTATCTAATTGAATACTTACCAAACCCTAATTTAAAAAAAAAAATACCCTATCTTCATAAACCTCACTTCATACCCTTATCTTCATACCCCTATATTCACACCCCTCACTTCATATCCCTATGTTCATAATCCCCACATCATATCCATATATTTATACCCCTCACTTTGTACCCCTATCTTCATACCCCTATCTTCATACCCCTCATTTCATGCCTCTCACTTCATAACCCGATCTTCATAATCAATTAAGGGTTTAGGTTTTAGGGTTTGGGTTTTAGTGTTTAACTACCTCTAACTTCATGAATACTTACAAAAACCACTTTTTTAATCAATTAATGTCCCAAAATCCTATTTAATTGAATACTTTCCAAACCCTATTTTAAAAAAAAATAATACCCCTCACTTCATACCGGTATCTTCATATCCCTATCTACATACCCCTCACTTCATACCCTTATCTTCATATCCTTATATTCATACCCCTCAATTCATATCTCTATCTTCATACCCCTCATTTTATACCCCTATCTTCATACCCCTCACTTCATACCCCTATCTTCATAATCAAGTAAGGGTTTAGAATTTAGAGTTTAGGGTTTGGGGTTTAGGGTTTAGGGTTCAATTACCCCTAACTTCATGAATACTTAAAAAAACCACTTCTTTAATCAATTAAGGACCCAAACACTTATCTAATTGAATACTTACCAAACCCTAATTTTTCAAAAAAATACCCCTATCTTCATACCACTTACTTCATACCCCTCCCTTCGTACCACTATCTTCATACTAGTCACTTCTTACCCCTAACTTCATACCCCTATCTTCATACCCCTTTATTGATATTCTTCATACCTTTATCTTCATACCCCTCACTTCATACTCCTTACTTCATACCTCTATCTTTATACCCCTCACTTCATATCCCTATATTCATAATCAATTAAGGGTTTAGGGTGTAGGTTTTGGGTTTTAGGGTTTAGTGTTTAGGGTCCAATTACCCCTAACTTCGTGAATACTTACAAAAACCACTTCTTTAATCAATTAAGAATCCAAAACACTATCTAATTGAATACTTATCAAACCCTATTTTTTAACAAAATACCCCTATATTCATACCCTTATCTTCATACCCCTCATTTCATACCCTTATCTTCATACTCCTCACTTCTTACCCCTCAATTCATACACCTATATTGATATCCCTATCTTCATTCCCCTCACTTCATACCCTGATCTTCAGACCCCTATCTTCATGCCCCTCACTTCATACCCTTATATTCATAATCAACTAAGGGTTTAGGGTTTAGGGTTTGGGGTTTATGGTTTAAATACCCCTAACTTGATGAATACTTATTAAAACCACTTCTTTAATTAAATAAGGTCCTAAACCCCTATCTAATTGAATACTTATCGAACCCTAATTTAAAAAAAAAAATACCCCTATCTTCATAACCCTCACTTCATACCCCTATCTCCATACCCCTATATTCACACCCCTCACTTCATATCTCTATCTTCATAATCCTCACTTCATACCCCTATATTTATACCCCTCACTTCGTACCATTTTCTTCATACCCCTCACTTCATACCCCTATCCTCATACCCCTCATTTCATGCCTCTCACTTCATACACCGATATTCATAATTAATTAAGGGTTTATGTTTTAGGGTTTGGGGTTTAGGATTTAACTACCTCTAACTTCATGAATACTTACAAAAACCACTTCTTTAATCAATTAAGGTCCAAAAAACATATCTAATTGAATACTTACCAAACCCTAATTTTTCAAAAAACAATACCCTTATCTTCATACCCCTCACTTCATACCCCTATCTTCATACCCTTATATTCATACCCGTATGTTCATATCCCTCACTTCATACCCCTCAATTCATACCTCTATCTTCATACCCCTCACTTCATGCCCCTATCTTCATATCTCTATCTTCATACCCCTCACTTCATACCCCTATATTCATAATCAATTAAGGGTTTATGATTTAGGGTTTAGGGTTTGGGGTTTAGGTTTTAGGGTTCAATTACCCCTAACTTCATGAATACTTAAAAAAAACACTTCTTTAATCAATTAAGGACCCAAAAACATATCTAATTGAATACTTACCAAACCCTAATTTTTCAAAAAAATACCCCTATATTCATACCCCTCCCTTCATACACCTATCTTCATACCACTCACTTCTTACACCTAAATTCATACCCCTAACTTCATACCCCTATCTTGATATCCCTATATTCATACCCCTCACTTCATACCGCTATCTTCATACCCCTCACTTCATAATCCTTACTTCATACCCCTATCTTTATACCCCTTAGTTCATACCCCTATATTTATAATCAATTAGGGGTTTAGGATTTAGGGTTTGGGATGTATGGTTTAGAATTTAGGGTTTAGGGTTTAATACCCCTAAATTCATGAATAATTATAAAAACCGCTTCTTTAATCAATTAAGGTACCAAATTCCTATCTAATTGAATACTTACCAAAACCTAATTTTTCAAACAAAATACACCTATCTTCATACCCTTCACTTTATACCCCTCACTTCATACCCTTATCTTCATACCCCTATCTTCATAACCCTCACTTCATATCCCTCACTTCATACACCTAAATTCACATCCCTATATTTATACCCCTATCTTCATACCCCTCACTTCATACACCTATCTTCATACCCCTATCTTCATACCCCTCACTTCATACACCTATCTTCATACCCCTATCTTCAAAATCAATTAAGGGTTTAGGGTTTAGGGTTTGATTACCTTAACTTCATGAATACTTACAAAAACCAATTATTTAATAAAACAAGGTCCCAATCCCCTATATAATTGAATACTTAGAAAACCCTAATTTTTCAAAAAAAAAATACCCCTATCTTCATACTCCTCACTTCATACCCCTATCTTCATACCTCTATCTTCATAACCCTCACTTCATACCCTTATCTTCATACCCCTAACTTCATTACCTTATCTTCATACCCCTCACTTCATACCCCTATCTTCATACCCCTCATTTCATACCCCCTATTTTCATAATTAATTAAGGGTTTAGGGTTTACTATTTAGGATTTAGGGTTTAGGGTTTAGGGTTTAATTAACCTTAAATTTATGAATACTTACAAAAATCACTTCTTTAATAAATTAAGGTCCCAAACCCTAATCTAATTAAATACTTATTGAACTCTAAGTTTTCAAAAAAAAATACCCCTATCTTATATCCCTATCCACATACCCTTCTTCATACTTGTATCTTCATACCCCTCACTTTGTACCCCTATATTCATACCCCTCACTTCATACCCCTATATTCATACCTTTATTTGCATACCCTCAATTCATTCCTCTATCTTCATACCCCTCACTTCATACCCCTATCTTCATATTTGTATCTTGATACACCTCACTTCATCCCCCTATCTTCATAATAAATTAAGGGTTTAGGTTTTACGGTTTGGGGTTTAGGTTTTAGGTTTCAATTACCCCTAACTTCATAAGTAATTACAAAAACCACTTATTTAATCAATTAAGGACCCAAAAACCTATCTATTTAATACTTACCAAACCCTAATTTTTCAAAAAAATACCCTTATCTTCATACCTCTCACTTCATACCACTCCCTTCATACCCCTATATTAATACCACTCATTGCATACCCCTCACTTCATAGCCATGTCTTCATACCCCTATCTTGATATCCTTATTTTCATACCCTTCACTTCATACTGCTATCTTTATACCCCTCCCTTCATATATTTATCTTTATACCCCTCACTTCATAACCCTATATTCATAATCAATTAAGGGTTTAGGGTTTATGGTATAAGGTTTATGGTTTAGGTTTTAAGGTTTAGGGTTTAATTACCCCTACCTTCATTAATACTTAAAAAAGCCACTTCTTTAATTAATTAAGGCCCAAAATCCCTATCTAATTGAATACTTACCAAACCCTAATTTTTTTAAAAAATACCCTTATCTTCATACCCCTTACTTCATATCCCTCCCTTCATACCCCTATATTCATACCACTCACTTCTTACCCTTAAATTAATACCCCTATCTTCATACACCTATCTTGATATCCCTATCTTCATACCCCTCACTTCATACGACTATATTCATACCCCTCACTTCATACTCCTTAATTCATACCCCTATATTTATACCCCTCACTTCATACCCCTATATTTATAATCAATTAAGGGTTTAGGATTTAGGGTTTAGGGTTTATGGTTTAGAATTTAGGATTTAGGGTTTAATTACTCCTAAATTCATGAATACTTATAAAAACCACTTCTTTAATCAATTAAGGTCCCAAATTCCTATCTAATTGAATACTTACCAAACCTTAATTTTTCAAAAAAATACACCTATCTTCATACCCTTCACTTTATACCCCTCACTTCAAACCCCTATCTTCATACCCCTATCTTCATAACCCTCACTTCATATCCCTCACTTTATACCCCTCAATTCACATCCCTATATTTATACCCCTATCTTCATACCCCTCACTTCATACACCTGTCTTCATACCCCTATCTTCATAATCAATTAAGGGTTTAGGGTTTAGGGTTTGATTATCTTAACTTCATAAATACTTATAAAAACCACTTATTTAATAAAATAAGGTCCCAATCCCCTATATAATTGAATACTTACCAAACCCTAAATTTTCAAAAAAAAATCCCCTATCTTCATACCTCTCACTTCATACCCCTCACTTCATACCTCTATCTTCATAACCCTCACTTCATACCCTTATCTTCATACCCCTATCTTCATATCCCTCATTTCATACCCCTATATTTATAATTAATTAAGGATTTAGGTTTTACTATTTAGGTTTTAGGATTTAGGGTTTAGGGTTTAATTAACCTTAAATTTATGAATACTTACAAAAATTACTTCTTTAATAAATTAAGGTTCCAAACCCCAATCTAATTGAATACTTATTGAACTCTATGTTTTCAAAAAAAATACCCCTATCTTCATACCCGTATCTTCATACCCCTCACTTCATACCCCTATATTCATACCCCTCACTTCATACCCCTATATTCATATCCCTATCTGCATACCCTCACTTCATACCCCTATCTTCATACCCCTCATTTCATACCCCTATCTTCATAATTAATTAAGGGTTTAGGGTTTACTATTTAGGATTTAGGGTTTAGGGTTTATGGTTTAATTAACCTTAAATTTATGACTACTTACAAAAATCACTTCTTTAATAAATTAAGGTCCCAAACCCTTATCTAATTAAATACTTATTGAACTCTAAGTTTAAAAGAAAAAATATCCCTATCTTATATCCCTATCTGCATACCCTTCTTCATACCTGTATCTTCACACCCCTCACTTCACACCCCTATATTTATACTCCTCACATAATACCCCTCATTTCAAACCCCTATATTCATATATTTATCTGCATACCCTCACTTCATACCCCTATCTTAATATCCCTCAATTCATTCCTCTATCTTCATACCCCTCACTTCATACCCCTATCTTCATATTTGTATCTTGATACACCTCACTTCATCCCCCTATCTTCATAATAAATTAACGATTTAGGTTTTATGGTTTGAGGTTTAGGGTTTAGGTTTCAATTACCCCTAACTTCATAAATACTTACAAAAACCACTTATTTAATCAATTAAGGACCCAAAAACCTATCTAATTTAATACTTACCAAACCCTAATTTTTCAAAAAAAATTCCCTTATCTTCATACCCCTCACTTCATACCACTACCCTCATACCGCTATATTCATATCACTCACTACATACCCCTCAATTCTCATAGCCATGTCTTCATACCCCTATCTTGATATCCTTATTTTCATACCCTTCACTTCATACTGCTATCTTGATACCCCTCACTTCATATCTTTATCTTTATACCCCTCACTTCATAATCCTATATTCATAATCAATTAAGGGTATAGGGTTTGGGGTATGGGGTTTATGGTTTAGGTTTTAAGGTTTAGGGTTTAATTACCCCTACCTTCATTAATACTTAAAAAAGCCACTTCTTTAATCAATTAAGGCCCAAAATCCCTATCTAATTGAATTCTTACCAAACCCTAATTTTTTTAAAAAATACCCTTATCTTCATACCTCTATCTTCATACCACTCACTTCTTACCCCTAAATTCATACCCCTATCTTCATACCCCTATATTTATATCCCTATCTTCATACCCTTCACTTCATACTGCTATATTCATACCCCTCACTTCATACTCCTTAATTCATACCCTTATCTTTATACCCCTCACTTCATACCCCTATATTTATAATCAATTAAGGGTTTAGGATTTAGGGTTTGGGGTGTATGGTTTAGAATTTAGGGTTTAGGGTTTAATTACTCCTAAATTCATGAATACTTATAAAAACCACTTCTTTAATCAATTAAGGTCCCAAATTCCTATCTAATTGAATACTTACCAAACCTTAATTTTTCAAAAAAATACACCTATCTTCATACCCTTCACTTTATACCCCTCACTTCATACCCTTATCTTCATACCCCTATCTTCATAACCCTCACTTCATATCCCTCACTTCATACCCCTCAATTCACATCCCTATATTTATACCCCTATATTCATACCCCTCATGTCATACACCTATCTTCATACCCCTATCTTCATAATCAATTAAGGGTTTAGGGTTTAGCGTTTGATTATCTTAACTTCATAAATACTTACAAAAACCACTTATTTAATAAAATAAGGTCCCAATCCCCTATATAATTGAATACTTACCAAACCCTAAATTTTCAAAAAAAATTCCCCTATCTTCATACCTCTCACTTCATACCCCTCACTTCATACCCCTATCTTCATACCTCTATCTTCATAACCCTCACTTCATACCCTTATCTTCATACCCCTATCTTCATATCCCTCATTTCATACCCCTATATTTATAATTAATTAAGGATTTAGGGTTTACTATTTAGGATTTAGGATTTAGGGTTTAGGGTTTAATTAACCTTAAATTTATGAATACTTACAAAAATCACTTCTTTAATAAATTAAGGTCCCAAACCCCAATCTAATTGAATACTTATTGAAATCTAAGTTAAAAAAAAAAATACCCCTATCTTCATACCCGTATCTTCATACCCCTCACTTCATACCCCTATATTCATATCCCTATCTGCATACCCTCACTTCATACCCCTATCTTCATATCCCTCAATTTATTCCTCTATCTTCATACCCATCACTTCATACCCATATCTTCATATTTGTATCTTGATACAACTCACTTCATCCCCCTATCTTCATAATCAATTAAGGGTTTAGGTTTTAGGGTTTGGGGTTTGGGTTTTAGGGCTTAGGGTTTAGGTTTCAATTACCCCTAACTTCATAAATACTTACAAAACCCACTTATTTAATCAATTAAGGATCCAAAAACCTATCTAATTTAATACTTACCAAACCCTAATTTTTCAAAAAAATACCCTTATCTTCATACCTCTATCTTCATACCCCTCACTTCATACCACTCCCTTCATACCCCTATCTTCATACCACTCACTACATACCCCTCACTTCATAGCCATGTCTTCATACCCCTATCTTGATACTCCTCACTTCATACCCCTCACTTCATATCTTTATCTTTATACCCCTCACTTCACAACCCTATATTCATAATCAATTAAGGATTTAGGGTTTAGGGTATGGGGTTTATGGTTTAGGTTTTAAGGTTTAGGGTTTAATTACCCCTACCTCATTAATACTTTAAAAACCACTTATTTAATCAATTAATACCCCAAATCCTTATCTAATTGAATACTTACTAAACCCTAATTTTTCAAAAAAAATACCCTTATCTTCATACCCCTCACTTCACAAACCTATATACATAATAAATTAAGGGTTTAGGGTTTAGGGTATGGGGTTTATGGTTTAGGTTTTAAGTTTTAGGGTTTAATTACCCCTACCTTCATTAATACTTAAAAAATCCACTTCTTTAATCAATTAAGGCCCCAAATCCCTATCTAATTGAATACTTACCAAACCCTAATTTTTCAAAAAAAAATACCCTTATCTTCATCCCCTTCACTTCATACCCCTCACTTCATATCTTTATCTTTATACCCCTCACTTCATAACCCTATATTCATAATCAATTAAGGGTTTAGGGTTTAGAGTATGGGGTTTATGGTTTATGTTTTAAGGTTTAAGGTTTAATTACCCCTACCTTCATTAATAGTTAAAAAAGCCACCTCTTTAATCTATTAATGCCCCAAATCCCTATCTAATTGAATACATAACAAACCCTAATCTTCATAACCCTCACTTCATACCCCTATCTTCAAACCCCTACCTTCACACCCCTATCTTCACACCCCTAACTTCATACCACTATCTTCATATCCCTCACTTCATTTCCCTATCTTCATACACCTATCTTCATACTCCTATCTTCATACACCTATCTTCATACTCCTATCTTCATAATCAATTAAAGACTTAGGTTTTAGGGTTTGTAGTTTAGGGTTTTGGGTTTAATTTTTAGGGTTTAATTACCTCTAAATTCATAAATACATCCAAAAACACTTCTTTAATCAACTAAGGTCTCAAATTCCTATCAAATTAAATACTTACCAAACCCTAATTTTTCAAAAAAAAATACCCCTATCTTAATACCCCTCACTTCTTACCCCTATCTTCATAACCCTATCTTCATAACCCTCACTTCATACCTCTCACTTCATACCTCTCACTTCATACCTCGCTCTTCATACCCCTATTTTTAGACCCCTAACTTCATACCCCTATATTCATAATCAACTAAGGGTTTAGGGTTTAGGGTTTGGGGTTTATGGTTTAGGTTTTAGGGTTTAATTACACCTAACTTCATGAATACTTATAAAAACCACTTCTTTAATTAATTAAGGTCCCAAATCCCTATCTAATTGAATACTAATCAAACCCTAATTTTTCAAAAAAAATACCTCTATCTTCATAACCCTCACTTCATACCCCTATCTTCATACCCCTATCTTCACAACCCTCACTTCATATCCCTATCTTCATAATCCCCAAATCATACCCCTATATTTATACCCCTCACTTCGTACCCCTATCTTCATACCCCTCACTTCATACCCCTATCTTCATACCCCTCATTTCATGCCTCTCACTTCATACCCCGATCTTCATAATCAATTAAGGGTTTAGGTTTTAGAGTTTGGGGTTTAGGGTTTAACTACCTCTAACTTCATGAATACTTAGAAAAAACACTTCTTTAATCAACTAATGTCCCAAAATCCTATCTAATTGAATACTTACCAAACCCTATATTTTTAAAAAATAATACCCCTATCTTCATACCCATCACTTCATAGCCCTATCTTCATATCCCTATCTACATACCCCTCACTTAATACCCCTATCCTCCTACCCTTATATTCATACCTATATCTTCATACCCCTCACTTCATACCCCTCAATTCATACCTCTATCTTTATAACCCTCACTTCATACCCCTATCTTCATATCCCTCTATCTTCATACCCCTCACTTCATACCCCTATCTTCATAACCCCTATCTTCATACCCCTCGCTTCACTTTATACCCCTCACTTCATACCCCTATCTTCATAACCCTCACTTCATACCCCTATATTCATAACACTCACTTCATACCCCTCAATTCACATCCCTATATTTATACCCCTGTCTTCATACCCCTCACTTCAAACACCTATCTTCATACCCCTATCTTCATAATCAATTAAGGGTTTAGGGTTTAGGGTTTGATTACCTTAACTTCATAAATACTTACAAAAACCACTTATTTAATAAAATAAGGTCCCAATCCCCTATATAATTGAATACTTACCAAACCCTAATTTTTCAAAAAAAATACCCCTATCTTCATACCTCTCACTTCATACCCCTCACTTCATACCCCTATCTTCATACCTCTATCTTCATAATCCTCACTTCATACCCTTATCTTCATACCCCTATCTTCATATCCCTCATTTCATACCCCTATCTTCATAATTAATTAAATATTTAGGGTTTACTATTTAGGATATAGGATTTAGGGTTTAGGGTTTAATTAACCTTAAATTTATGAATACTTACAAAAATCACTTCTTTAATAAATTAAGGTCCCAAACCCCAATCTAATTGAATACTTATTGAACTCTAAGTTTTCAAAAAAAAATACCCCTATCTTATACCCCTATCTTCATACCCTTCTTCATACCCATATCTTCATACCCCTCACTTCATACCCCTATATTCATACCCCTCACTTCATACCCCTCACTTCATACCCCTATATTCATATCCCTATCTGCATACCCTCACTTCATACCCCTATCTTCATACCCCTATATTCATATCCCTCAATTCATTCCTCTATCTTCATACCCCTCACTTCATACCCCTATCTTCATATATGTATCTTGATACACCTCACTTCATCCCCCTATCTTCATAATCAATAAAGGGTTTAGGTTTTAGGATTTGGGATTTAGGGTTTAGGGTTTAGGTTTCAATTACCCCTAACTTCATAAATACTTACAAAAACCACTTATTTAATCAATTAAGGACCCAAAAACCTATCTAATTTAATACTTACCAAACCCTATTTTTCAAAAAAATAACCTTATCTTCATACCTCTATCTTCATACACCTCACTTCATACCACACCCTTCATACCACTATATTCATACCACTCACTGCATACCTCTCACTTCATAGCCATGTCTTCATACCCGTATCTTGATATCCTTATTTTTATACCCTTCACTTCATACTGCTATCTTGATACCCCTCACTTCATATCTTTATCTTTATACCCCTCACTTTATAACCCTATGTTCATAATAAATTAAGGATTTAGGTTTTAGGGTATGGGGTTTATGGTTTAGGTTTTAAGGTTTAGGGTTTAATTACCCCTACCTTCATTAATACTTAAAAAAGCCACTTCTTTAACCAATTAAGGCCCCAAATCCCCATCTAATTGAATACTTACTAAACCCTAATTTTTTAAAAAAATACCCTTATCTTCATACCCCTCACTTCATACCCCTCACTTCATATCTTTATCTTTATACCCCTCACTTCATAACCCTATATTCATAATCAATTAAGGGTTTAGGGTTTAGGGTATGGGGTTTATGGTTTAGGTTTTAAGGTTTAGGTTTTAATTACCCCTACCTTCATTAATACTTAAAAAATCCACTTCTTTAATCAATTAAGGCCCCAAATCCCTATCTAAGTGAATACTCACCAAACCCTAATTTTTCAAAAAAAAAAACCCTTATCTTCATACCCCTCACTTCATATGTTTATCTTTATACCCCTCATTTCATAACCCTATATTCATAATCAATTAAGGGTTTAGGGTTTAGGGTATGGGGTTTACGGTTTAGGTTTTAAGGTTTAGGGTTTAATTACCCCTACCTTCATTAATACTCAAGAAAGCCACTTCTTTAATAAATTAAGGCCCCAAATCCCTATCTAATTGAATACATACCAAACCCTAATATTCATAACCCTTACTTCATACCCCTATCTTCAAACCCCTACCTTCACACCCTTATCTTTACACCCCTAACTTCATACCCCTATCTTCATATCCCTCACTTAATTTCCCTATCTTCATACACCTATCTTCATACCCCTATCTTCATAATCAATTAAAGACTTAGGTTTTAGGATTTTGGGTTTAGGGTTTTGGGTTTAGTGTTTAGGGTTTAATTACCTCTAACTTCATGAATACATCCAAAAACTTTTCTTTAATCAACTAAGGTCTCAAATCCCTATCAAATTAAATACTTACCAAACCCTAATTTTTTAAAAACAATTACCCTTATCTTCATACCCCTCACTTCATACCCCTATCTTCATAACCCTCACTTCATACCTCTCACTTCATACCTCACACTTCATACCCCTATATCCATACCCCTAACTTCATACCCCTATATCTATACCCTTAACTTCATACCCCTATATTCATAATCAACTAAGGGTTTAGGGTTTAGGGTTTGGGGTTTATGGTTTAGGTTTTAGGGTTTAATTACACCTAACTTCATGAATACTTATAAAAACCACTTCTTTAATTAATTAGGGTCCCAAATCCCTATCTAATTGAATACTTACCAAACCCTAATTTTTCAAAAAAATACCCCTATCTTCATAACCCTCACTTCATACCCTTATCTTCATACCCCTATATTCACACCCCTCACTTCATATCCCTATGTTCATAATCTCCACATCATATCCATATATTTACACCCCTCATTTTGTACCCCTATCTTCATACCCCTCACTTCATACCCCTATCTTCATACCCCTCATTTCATGCCTCTCACTTCATAACCCTATCTTCATAATCAATTAAGGGTTTAGGTTTTAGGGTTTGGGTTTTAGTATTTAACTACCTCTAACTTCATGAATACTTATAAAAACCACTTTTTTAATCAATTAATGTCACAAAATCCTATTTAATTGAATACTTGCAAAACCCTAATTTTTAAAAAAATAATACCCCTCACTTCATACCGGTATCTTCATATCCCTATCTACATACCCCTCACTTCTTACCCCTATCTTCATACCCTTATATTCATATCCCTCACTTCATACCTCTATCTTCATACCCCTCATTTTATACCCCTATCTTCATACCCCTCACATACCCCTATCTTCATAATCAAGTAAGGGTTTAGAATTTAGAGTTTAGGGTTTGGGGTTTAGGGTTTAGGGTTCAATTACCCCTAACTTCATGAATACTTAAAAAAACCACTTCTTTAATAAATTAAGGACCCAAACACTTATCTAATTGAATACTTACCAAACCATAATTTTTCAAAAAAATACCCCTATCTTCATACCCCTTACTTCATACCCCTCCCTTCGTACCACTATCTTCATACTAGTCACTTCTTACCCCTAACTTCATACCCCTATATTGATATTCTTCATACCTCTATCTTCATACCCTTCACTTCATACTCCTTACTTCATACCGTTATCTTTATACCTCTCACTTCATATCCCTATATTCATAATCAATTAAGATTTTAGGGTGTAGGTTTGTGGTTTTAGGGTTTAGGGTTTAGGATCCAATTACCCCTAACTTCATGAATACTTACAAAAACCACTTCTTTAATCAATTAAGAATCCAAAACACTATCTAATTGAATACTTATCAAACCCTATTTTTTTAACAAAATACCCCTATATTCATACCCTTATCTTCATACCCCTCATTTCATACCCTTATCTTCATACTCCTCACTTCTTACCCCTCAATTCATACCCCTATATTGATATCCCTATATTCATTCCCATCACTTCATACCCTTATCTTCACACCCCTATCTTCATGCCCCTCACTTCATACCCTTATATTCATAATCAACTAAGGTTTTAGGGTTTAGGGTTTGGGGTTTATGGTTTAAATACCCCTAACTTGATGAATACTTATTAAAATCACTTCTTTAATTAAATAAGGTCCTAAACCCCTATCTAATTGAATACTTACTGAACCCTAATTTTAAAAAAAAAATACCCCTATCTTCATAACCCTCACTTCATACCCCTATCTTCATACCCCTATCTTCACACCCCTCACTTCATATCTCTATCTTCATAATCCTCACTTCATACCCCTATATTTATACCCCTCACTTCATACCCTTATCTTCATACCCCTCACTTCATACCCCTATTCTCATACCCCTCATTTCATGCCTCTCACTTCATACACCGATATTCATAATTAATTAAGGGTTTATGTTTTAGGGTTTGGGGTTTAGGATTTAACTACCTCTAACTTCATGAATACTTACAAAAACCACTTCTTTAATCAATTAAGGTCCCAAAAACCTATCTAATTGTATACTTACCAAACCCTAATTTTTCAAAAAATAATACCCCTATCTTCATACCCCTCACTTCATACCCCTATCTTCATACCCTTATATTCATACCTGTATCTTCATACCCCTCACTTCATACCCCTCAATTCATACCTCTATATTCATACCCCTTACTTCATACCCCTATCTTCATATCTCTATGTTCATACCCCTCACTCCATACCCCTATATTCATAATCAATTAAGGGTTTAGGATTTAGGATTTAGGGTTTGGGGTTTAGGGTTTAGGGTTTAGGGTTCAATTACCCCTAACTTCATGAATACTTAAAAAAACACTTCTTTAATCAATTAAGGACCCAAAAACATATCTAATTGAATACTTACCAAACCCTAATTTTTCAAGAAAATACCCCTATATTCATACCCCTCCCTTCATGCACCTATCTTCATACCACTCACTTCTTACACCTAAATTCATACCCCTATCTTGATATCCCTATATTCATACCCCTCACTTCATACCGTTATCTTCATACCCCTCACTTCATACTCCTTACTTCATACCCCTATCTTTATACCCCTCACTTCATACCCCTATATTTATAATCAATTAAGGGTTTAGGATTTAGGGTTTGGGGATTATGATTTAGAATTTAGGGTTTAGGGTTTAATTACCCCTAAATTCATGAATAATTATAAAAACCACTTCTTTAATCAATTAAGGTCCTAAATTCCTATCTAATTGAATACTTACCAAACCCTAATTTTTCAAATAAAATACACCTATCTTCATACCCTTCACTTTATACCCCTCACTTCATACCCTTAACTTCATAGCCCTATCTTCATAACTCTCACTTCATATCTCTCACTTCATACACCTAAATTCACATCCCTATATTTATACCCCTATCTTCATACCCCTCAGTTCATACACCTATCTTCATACCCCTATCTTCATACCCCTCACTTCAGACATCTATCTTCATACCCCTATCTTCATAATCAATTAAGGGTTTAGGGTTTAGGGTTTTATTACCTTAACTTCATGAATACTTACAAAAACCACTTATTTAATAAAATAAGGTCCCAATCCCCTATATAATTGAATACTTACAAAACCCTAATTTTTCAATAAAAAATACCCCTATCTTCATACCTCTCACTTCATACTCCTCACTTCATACCCCTATCTTCATACCTCTATCTTCATAACCCTCACTTCATACCCTTATCTTCATACCCCTAACTTCATACACTTATCTTCATACCCCTCACTTCATACCCCTATCTTCATACCCCTCATTTCATACCCCCTATTTTCATAATTAATTAAGGGTTTAGGGTTTACTATTTAGGATTTAGGGTTTAGGGTTTAGGGTTTAATTAACCTTAAATTTATGAATACTTACAAAAATCACTTCTTTAATAAATTAAGGTCCCAAACCCTAATCTAATTCAATACTTATTGAACTCTAAGTTTAAAAAAAAAAATACCCCTATCTTATATCCCTATCCACGTACCCTTCTTCATACCTATATCTTCATACCCCTCACTTCGTACCCCTATATTCATACCCCTCACTTCATACCCCTATATTCATATCTTTATCTGCATACCCTCAATTCATATCCCTCAATTCATTCCTCTATCTTCATACCCCTATCTTCATATTTGTATCTTGATACATCTCACTTCATCCCCCTATCTTCATAATAAATTAAGAGTTTGGGTTTTACGGGTTTGGGGTTTAGGGTTTAGGGTTTAGGTTTCAATTACCCCTAACTTCATAAGTAATTACAAAAACAACTTTTTTAATCAATTAAGGACCCAAAAACCTATCTATTTAATACTTACCAAACCCTAATTTTTCAAAAAAATACCCTTATCTTCATACCCCTCACTTCATACCACTCCCTTCATACCCCTATATTCATACCACTCATTGCATACCCCTCACTTCATAGCCATGTCTTCATACCCCTATCTTGATATCCTTATTTTCATACCCTTCACTTCATACTACTATCTTTATACCCCTCTCTTCATATCTTTATCTTTATACCCCTCACTTCAAAACCTTATATTCATAATCAATTAAGGGTTTAGGGTTTATGGTATGAGGTTTATGGTTTAGGTTTTAAGGTTTAGGGTTTAATTACCCCTACCTTCATTAATACTTAAAAAAGCCACTTCTTTAATCAATTAAGGCCCAAAATCCCTATCTAATTGAATACTTACCAAAC
This sequence comes from Wollemia nobilis, assembly GCA_028583015.1. Taxonomy (NCBI): domain Eukaryota; kingdom Viridiplantae; phylum Streptophyta; class Pinopsida; order Araucariales; family Araucariaceae; genus Wollemia; species Wollemia nobilis. Next base: position 16,579 of record JAQPPZ010016730.1, read on the forward strand.
CCTAATTTTAAAAAAAATACCCTTATCTTCATACTCCTTACTTCATATCCCTCCCTTCATACCCCTATATTCATACCACTCACTTCTTACCCTTAGATTCATACCCCTATCTTCATACCCCTATCTTGATATCCCTATCTTCATACCCCTCACTTCATACGACTATATTCATACCCCTCACTTCATACTCCTTAATTCATACCCCTATATTTATACCCCTCACTTCATACCCCTATATTTATAATCAATTAAGGGTTTAAGATTTAGGGTTTGGGGTTTATGGTTTAGAATTTAGGGTTTAGGGTTTAATTACCCCTAAATTCATGAATACTTATAAAAACCACTTCTTTAATCAATTAAGGTCCCAAATTCCTATCTAATTGAATACTTACCAAACCTTAATTTTTCAAAAAAATACACCTATATTCATACCTTCACTTTATACCCCTCACTTCATACCCCTATCTTCATACCCCTATCTTCATAACCCTCACTTCATATCCCTCACTTCATACCCCTCAATTCACATCCCTATATTTATACCCCTATGTTGAGTAAGGTGTTGCAAGAAGTTTGTCATTGTTGTCAACCCAGGTAGTTAGATCTAATAATGCAGTGGACAAAAAGTTCAGGGGTCATTCAGATGCAAAAGATAGAAGTTAAAAGGATAGTCAGATTATGTAAAGTACAATTCCTGGAAAACATAAGTGACCTAGTTTCTAAAATTCAAAGAAAAAGACAAGTTAGAAAACTGTCGCGATATCGCGACATGTTTTCTGTCGTGATTTCACGACAAGTCAGAGGAGAGAGAAGGCACAGTCGAAAATGTCACAATTTCGCGACAAGTCGGAGGAGAGAGAAGGCGCAGTCGAAAATGTCACGATTTCGTGACAAGTCGGAGGAGAGAGAAGGCGCAGTCAAAAATGTCACGATTTCACGACAAAAATGAGGAGAGAGAAGGCGCAAGGCAAACTGTCGCAATTTTGCAACATGTTGGAGGCCAAGAAGCTAAGTCAAGAAACTGTAGTGATTTCGCTACATGTTGAAATTTCGCTGGTCGAAGCAAGGAGAAAGCGTTAAGTGGAAAAGTTATAGCGATTTCGCTACATGTTGAATTTTCGCTGGCCGAAGCAGGGAGAAACTGTTAAGTGAAAAATATGTAGCGATTTCGCTACGAGTCAAAAGTGCACAACACAAAGGTGTAGCGATTTTGCTGAGTTGAAAAAGCACAAACACAAAGGTGTAGCGATTTCTCTACGAATTGAAAAAGCATAACACAAAGGTGTAGTGATTTCGCTACAAGTCAAAAGTGCACAACTCAAAGGTGTAGCGATTATGCTACAAGTCGAAAGTGCAAGGCACAAAAGTGTAGCAATTTCGCTACAAGTCAAAATCTCATGAGTAGAAGCAAAGTTGGAAGCACAAGGCACAAAGTTGTAACGATTTCTCTACTGCATGAAGCAAGGAATGTACGAAAGTCGAAAGCGTCGCGATTTCACGACAAAGATGAGGATGATGTCAGCAAAAGCTGAAAGTGTCACGATTTCACGATAGGCTGCACGAAAAGCCTCCGAAAGCTAGAAGCATCACGATTTCGTGACAAAGCTAAGGATGATGTCAGCGAAAGTTGAAAGTGTCACAATTTCACGACAAGGTGCAAGAAAAGCCGCTGGAAGCCGAAAGCATCGCGATTTCGCAACAAGAATGAGGATGACATCAGCATCAGATCGAAGTGTCACGATTTCATGATAAGAACGATGGCAAAGCTATCAAAGGCCAAAAGGGTCACGATTTCATGACAGCAAGGACAAGAAGGCGTACAGTTTCAAAAAGAGTCACGATATCGCGACATGTTTCTATTTCATAGCAATAGCTACAGGAAGGTGATAGAGGTCGCAGTAGAAGTTGGATCTGGGCCAACAAATTTTAGGGTTTTGTAGCCGACAAATTTTAGGGTTCACAGCTGACAATTTCTAGGGTTTGCAGCCGACAAATTCTAGGGTTGTGCAACCGACATTCTTAGGGTTACAACCAACTGTTGTTTAGGAAAAATGGAGGCCGAAAAAGTTGAATCTGGGTCAACAAATTCTAGGGTTTTGCAATCGAAATTCTTAGGGTTACAGTCGACTGTTGTTTAGGATTTGTTCCTAAAATTTCTTCTATAAAAGCAAGTGTACTTTGAGTTTGAAAGTGTGCTGAAAAGATAATGTGCGAATGCGAGCAGAGTGATTGTGCAAGTGAAGTTCATGTCGAGCAGAGTGTGAAGTCGTAGTTCGAATCTGCATATCATGATCGCATGAATGAAGAGCACAATGTGTAGAGGTGGAGTTCTAAGTTCATAGTGATAGCGCACAGATAGCAGAAGTGATCGATCATCCGATTGCAGCAGAGAGTGCAAAGAAGTACACAGAAGCGGTCGGATAGTGCGAAGCATTTTACGTAGAAGCAGCAGAATGCAAAAAAATAGTAGACTGTAAGGAATATCGTGAAAGTTTTATTCTATATTTTTTACTATCTTTATTGACTTCCAAGTTGTAGCTTGGTATAAGGGGTTGGTGCATCTTTCCAGTAGGTGCTGGTAAATTAGGAGTTGGTGCTCCATTCTGTTTGAAGCAGATAAAGCTAAGGGGTTGATGCTCCTTCCAGTTGGTGCTGGTAAAAGATATTGTAAAGTTGTAGCTTTGCTTTGGCTGGATTTGGATGGTAGTCCAAGCAGTCGTTTTGAGGAGTAGCCAAATTGGTAAACCTCGTTAAATAACTATGTTGTGTGTCATGCTTTCTTGCTACATTTGATATTTTTTTTATCATTTTTAAATAGCTGTTGGATTTAAAACTATATGTATTAGAAATTTTAAAGATCACACTGATTCACCCCCCTCTCAGTGTCACTGTGATTACAAAAATTGGTATCAGAGCCAAGTTCCTGAATAGGCTCAAATAGCTAGGGTGATCTTGGAAGTGACGCAATGGCTAGTGGTGAAGGGTTCTCCTCGAACAAAGCACCATTGTTTGATGGAACTAATTATGCGTTCTGGAAAATTAGAATGTAGACATATCTCAGTGCTTTGGGTTTTAACATCTGGGGTGCAGTAGTTAATGGTTACACAGCTCCCGCCACCGCTCCAACAGACATCGCTAGTAAAAAGGCATTTGAAAATGATTCAAAAGCAAAAAATGCCATCATGTGTGGACTAGTGGACAGTGAGCTAGTCAAGATCATAAATTGTGAATCAACAAAAGATGTATGGGATAAACTAGAGAACATTCATGAAGGAGATGATAGGATCAAGGAGGCCAAGCTTCAAACACATCGAGCTCAATTCAAATATTTAAAGATGGACAATGATGAGAACATAAAGACTTTCATGCAAAGAGTCAATGGGATCACCAATTCAATCAGAGGTCTCGATGAAAATATAAACGATGCTACTATCGTGAAAAAGGTATTAAGATCGCTCCCTCCTAGATTTGATTCTAAAGTCTCTGCCATAGAAGAAGCCAAAGATCTAAATTGTTTTAGTATGGATGAGATGCATGGTTCTTTGACTACTTTTGAGATGAGAATAGGAAAGTCTAATCCCACAGATAAAGAAGCTGCTTTCAAAGCCCTAAAAGGCAAAGTCACAAAACTAGAGTCTGAAGAAGAGGATGCATCAAATGAAATGGAAGCAAATTTTGTCAGAAAACTGAGAAAGGGAAAAGGAAAGTACAGAAGAAAGCTACCATTTAAATGCTTTAACTGCGGAGGCATTGGGCACTTTGCGACAAAATGTCCTCTCAATGAAAAGAACCAGGGTGAGGAAACTTCGCACCAAGAAAGAAGTGACTGGAAGAAGAAATCAAACTTCAAGAAAGGCAGTTTCAAAAAGAAAAGTTTTATCTCCCGAAATGCAGATTCTTCAGAGGACAGACTCTAGTGAAGACTCTGAAGAAGGAACAGGTGAGGCTCTCTTTATGGCATTTGAAGTAGAAAAATCAGAAGAGGCAAAAAACACAGAAAAGAGAGAAGGAATGAACTCTGAAGTATCTATTGAAAAAGGTGAGGCTGAAGTTGATTTAGAAGGTGAGCTGGTTTTTGCTCTTATGGAATGGAAATCTGAGAAAAGAAAGAATAAAAAACTGTCAAGGAAGCTTGAGTATTGAAATGACATTATAGCCAGTCTAAAAACACAGACAGAAGAGTACAAGAAAATGTTTGAAGATCTTGAAGTACAAGTAACCATGAAGATAGATTACTATTGCAAATTGTAAGAAGAAAATGTTGGTCTTCGAATACAGATACAAGAGTTGGATCGAAAAATTAGCTGTCATTTGAAACGTGAAGAAAGTTTTATGAAGCTGGACAAAATCCTAAGCGATCAAAGACCCACAGGTATCAAATTCGGTCTGGGCTTTACTGAAGGAGAATCATCAAATGGACCAAAGGCAAGCAATGTTGAATGTGAAAAGAGTAAAGACAAGAAACAGGTTGTTGAAAGAAAAACAAATCAAACAAAAGAAAGCAGTAATGCCAGTCCTGAAATAGGAACTGACAATGATGGTTTTACCAAGGTCACACATCAAAAGAAAAGAAGATCTAAGGCTCCTACAACATCTTGGCAAAAACCTTCTTTCAGGTTCAATCATTACTTTTATGGTTTCTGTTTCAAATGTAATGGTTATGGGCATAAAGTTGTTGACTGCAAGTATAATATAGGTCCAAGAAGTTTCACTAGTAGAAATATTTTTGCTTCTCTAATGAGTTATGCAGTAGAATGCTTTAATTGTCACAACTTTGGGCACATTGCTTGAAACTTTCATAGTACTTCTGTTTCAAATCAATCTCAGAAAAGAAGAACTCAACCATATAGGGCAAAACAGAATAGAATTATTTCTGAAAGATATCTGCAAGATTTTGAAAAGGGGAAATCCAAGCTAGAGCCCAATACCATAGTCAAAACAGAATGGAAACAGAAAGAATAGCTCAGGGAAGAAAAGGAATCTTTAATAGTGCAAACAACTTTCAGGGCTCAGAATAAATGTGTACCATGGATTCTTGACAGTGGTTGCTCAAGTCATATGACAGGTGATAAACAAAAATTTGAAAAACTACAGAAATATGAGGGTGGCTCTGTGAAATTTGGAAATAATGATGGAGCCAAAATAATAGGAAAAGGATCTATCAAAATTAGTGAAGGGAAAATCAAGTCAGAAGAAGTTTTATTTGTGGATGGTTTAAAACACAATCTGTTAAGTGTCAGTCAAATCTGTGATAAAGGACATGAAGTAGTCTTCAAAAAGCAGGGTTGTGAAGTCAAAAAAATAAATAGTGGGAAATTAATAGCAACTGGTTCAAGGACGTCTGGAAATTTGTACACACTCTCAAAAAATTTAGAAGGTATGTGCTTCATTGGACAAGAAGAAGAGAACTGGCTGTGGCATAAGAGGCTTGGACACATAAGTTTTGATAATTTGGTGAAAATCAGCTCAAAACAAGCAGTGAGAGACATTCCAACCATTAAAAAACCCTCAAACAATGTCTGTGCTTCATGTCAGAAGGGAAAGAAAACCAGAGTCTCATTTAAAACAAAATAATACCACACTAGCAGGCCCTTGGAACTTATTCATACAGACTTATGTGGACCCATGAGAACTCAAAGCATAAACGGCAACAAATACTTCATGTTGTGTATCGATGATTATTCTAGAATGACATGGATAATTTTCCTAAAAAATAAAACAAAAGCTTTTGAAATGTTTAGATCCTTCAAACAGCTAGTTGAGAATGAAACAGGAAAAAGGGTCAAATGCTTACAATCAGACAGAGGAGGAGAATTCATTTCAAATGAATTTACAGATGTGAAAAACATGGTATCAGGACACAATATTCAACAGCTAGAACTCCACAGCAGAATGGCGTAGTAGAAAGAAAGAACAGAACTATATAGGAAATGGCACACACCATGCTGGCAAAAAATAAAATAGCAGATAGATTCTAGAAAGAAGCAGTTCACACTGTAGTATACATCCAAAACAGATATATGTTAAGAACTCATGAATGCAAAACACCTTATGAGTTGTGGTTTGGTAGAAAATCAATAGCAAAACATCTCAAAATATTTGGTTGTAGGTGCTACATCATAAAATTAGATGACAACCTTGGGAAGTTTGAAGATAGAGCAGATGAAGGTGTTTTTGTTGGGTATTCATCAAAAAGCAAAGCTTACAAATGCTACAACAAGAGACTCAAGAAAATTGTGGATAGTGCAGACGTTAAATTCGATGAAGTTGGGAAACGATTAGCTGACTTTGAGGAAAACTACCCAATATATGAAGAAGTCATTGAAGGAGATGAAGTGAATGAAATAGAAAATAAATCTACGCTTGATTCAGATGAATTAGTTGATGACTCAGAGGTGCAAGAAAACAAGAAATTCAAAACAGGCAGCTGGCAGAAAAATCATCCAAGAGACCAAATAATTGGAGATCCCACAGTCGGTATTCGGACAAGAAGGAAAGTAATAAGTAATTACTCTCTTTTATCTAGCATTGAGCCCAAAAACATAGATGAAGCAAGCAAAGATGATAGCTGGATGAAGGCAATAAATGAAGAGTTAGATCAGATTGAAAAGAACAGAACTTGGGAATTAGTACCTAGACCTGCAAATAAGAATGTAATTGGCACCAAATGGATATTTCAAAACAAATTAAATGAAGACGGACAGGTCATTAGGAACAAAGCAAGACTGGTTTGTAAAGGATATGCACAGGTCGAAGGCATTGATTTTGAAGAAACTTTTGCTCCAGTGGCAGATTAGAAGCAATTAGAATGTTTCTGGCCTTAGCAGTTCACAAAAACTTCAGAGTTTATCAGATGGATGTAAAATCTGCCTTTTTAAATGGGAAACTCGAAGAAGAGGTCTATATTGAACAACCGGATGGATTTCAAATTAGTGAGGATCCTAACCTTGTTTGCAAATTAAAGAAAGCACTATATGGATTAAAGCAAGCACCACGGGCATGGTATGCTAGGCTAGATAACTATCTCTCTCAACAGGGATTCAAGAAAGGTTTAGTGGATAGTAATCTGTATGTAAAAACAGAAGGTGGGCATCTCATTGTTCTAGTTGTCTATGTAGATGATATCATATTTGGCAGCAACAAAGATGAATCTTGTAAAGACTTAGCAAATAAGATGCAGAATGAATTTGAAATGTCTATGATTGGTGAACTGTCTTACTTTCTTGGGCTACAAGTTAATCAAAATGAGAAAGGCATATTTATTTCCCAAATCAAATATGTGAAAGAAATGTTGAAAAGGTTCACTATGGAGGACTGTAAGCCAGTTAGCACTCCCATGACAATAGGCTGGAAATTGAGTAAAGAAGACAAATCTCCACTTGTAGACCAAACCATGTACAGATCTATGATTGGAATTCTACTATATTTAACAACTACTAGACCTGATATTCTGTAGGCAGTTTGCATGGTAGCTAGATTTCAGGCCAGTCCCAAAGAGACTCATGTGACAGCAGTTAAAAGGATTTTTTGGTATCTCAAGGGCACCATGGAGTATGGGTTGTGGTATCCAAAAGGCAAAGACTTCACTCTTATATCATATTCAGATGCAGATTGGGCTAGATGTGTTGATGACAAAAAAAGTACCAGTGGAGGTGCATTCTATTTTGGGGACAGATTGGTTGCATGGCACAATAATAAGCAAGAGTCAGTTTCTTTATCTACAGCTGAGGCAGAATATATTGCAACAACAACATGTTGTACACAAGTCTTGTGGATGAAACAAACTTTGAAAGATCTTGGAATTAATTTCGGTGAACCAATATCTGTTAAGTGTGATAACACCAGTGCAATAAACATCTCCAAGAATCCAGTTATGCACTCATGGACTAAACACATTGCTATAAGGTATCATTTCTTGAAGGAGAAAGTTGCAGAAGGAGAAGTTAAATTGGATTTTTGGAAGCCAGAAGCGTCGCGATTTCACGACAAAGCTAAGGATGACGTCAGCAAAAGCTAAAAGTGTCACGATTTTGCGACAAGGTGCAAGAAAAGCCGCTGGAAGCCAAAAGCATCACGATTTCACGGCAAGAATGAGGATGACGTCAGCAATAGATCGAAGTGTCACGATTTCATGATAAGAATGATGGCAAAGCTATCAAAGGCCAAAAGGGTCACGATTTCATGACAGCAAGGACAAGAAGGCGTACGGTTTCAAAAAGAGTCATGATATTGCAACATGTTTCTATTTCGCGGCAATAGCTATAGGATGGTGACAGAGGTGGCAGTAGAAGTTGGATCTGGGCCGACAGATTTTAGGGTTTTGCAGTCGATAGATTTTAGGGTTCACAGCTGACAATTTCTAGGGTTTGCAATCGACAAATTCTAGGGTTGTGCAGCCAAAATTCTTAGGGTTACAACCGACTATTGTTTAGGAAAAATGGAGGCCGACAAAGTTGAATCTGGGCCAACAAATTGTAGGGTTTTGCAGTCGACATTCTTAGGGTTGCAGCCGACTGTTGTTTAGGATTTGTTCCTAAAATTTCTTCTATAAAAGCAAGGGTACTTCAAGTTTGAAAGTGTGTTGAAAAGATAATGTGCGAATGCGAGCAGAGTGATTGTGCAAGTGAATTTCGTGTCGAGTAGAGTGTGAAGTTGTAGTTTGAATCTACATATCATTATCACATGAATGAAGAGCACAATGTGTAGAGGTGGAGTTCTAAGTTCATAGTGATAGTGCACAGATAGCAGAAGTGATCGATCATCCGATTGAAGCAAAGAGTGCGAAGAAGTACACAGAAGCGGTCGGACAGTGCGAAGCGTTTTGCGTAGAAGCAGCAGAATGCAGAAAAACAATAGACTATAAGGAATATCATGAAAGTTTTATTCTATATTTTTTACTATCTTTATTGACTTCCAAGTTGCAGCTTGGTATAAGGGGTTGGTGCCTCTTTCTAGTAGGTGCTGGTAAATTAGGAGTTGGTGCTCCATTCTGTTTGAAGCAGATAAAGCTAAGGGGTTGGTGCTCCTTCTAGTTGGTGCTGGTAAAAGATATTGTAAAGTTGTAGCTTTGCTTTGGCTAGATTTGGATGGTAGTCCAAGCAGTCATTTTGAGGAGTAGCCACATTGGTGAACCTCGTTAAATAATTGTGTTGTGTGTCATGCTTTCTTGCTACATTTGATATTTCTTTTATCAGATTTAAATAGCTGCTGGATTTAAAACTATATGTATTAGAAATTTTAAATATCACACTGATTCACCCCCCTCTTAGTGTCACTGTGATTACAACACCCTATATTCATACACCTCACTTCATACACCTATCTTCATACCCCTATCTTCATAATCAATTAAGGGTTTAGGGTTTAGGGTTTGATTACCTTAACTTCATAAATACTTACAAAAACCACTTATTTAAGAAAATTAGGTCCCAATCCCCTATATAATTGAATACTTACCAAACCCTAATTTTTCAAAAAAAAATCCCCTATCTTCATACCTCTCACTTCATACCCCTCACTTCATACCCCTATCTTCATACCTCTATCTTCATAACCCTCACTTCATACCCTTATCTTCATACCCCTATCTTCATATCCCTCACTTCATACCCCTATCTTTATAATTAATTAAGGATTTAGGTTTTACTATTTAGGTTTTAGAATTTAGGGTTTAGGGTTTAATTAACCTTAAATTTACGAATACTTACAAAAATTACTTCTTTAATAAATTAAGGTCCCAAACCCCAATCTAATTGAATACTTATTGAACTCTATGTTTTAAAAAAAAAATACCCCTATCTTATACCCGTATCTTCATACCCCTATATTCATACCCCTCACTTCATACCCCCCACTTCATACCCCTATATTCATATCCCTATATGCATACTCTCACTTCATACCCCTATCTTCATATCCTTCAATTCATTCCTCTATCTTCATACCCCTCACTTCATACCCCTATCTTCATATTTGTATCTTGATACACCTCACTTCATCCCCCTATATTCATAATCAATTAAAGGTTTAGGTTTAAGGTTTTGGGGCTTAGGGATTAGTTTTTAGGTTTCAATTACCCCTAAATTCATAAATACTTACAAAAACCACTTATTTAATCAATTAAGGACCCAAAAACCTATCTAATTTAATACTTACCAAACCCTAATTTTTCAAAAAAATATCCTTATCTTCATACCTCTATCTTCATACCCCTCACTTCATACCACTCTCTTCTTACCCCTATATTCATGCCACTCACTACATATCCCTCACTTCATAGCCATGTCTTCATACCCCTATCTTGATATCCTTATTTTTATACCCTTCACTTCATACTGCTATCTTGATACCCCTCACTTCATACCCCTCACTTCATATCTTTATCTTTATACCCCTCACTTCATAACCCTATATTCATAATAAATTAAGGATTTAGGGTTTAGGGTATGGGGTTTATGGTTTAGGTTTTAAGGTTTAGGGTTTAATTACCCCTACCTTCATTAATACTTAAAAAATCCACTTCTTTAATCAATTAAGGCCCCAAATCCCTATCTAAGTGAATACTCACCAAACCCTAATTTTTCAAAAAAAATACCCTTATCTTCATACCCCTCACTTCATATCTTTATCTTTATACCCCTCACTTCATAACCCTATATTCATAATAAATTAAGGGTTTAGGGTTTAGGTTATGGGGTTTATGGTTTAGGTTTTAAGGTTTAGGGTTTAATTACCCCTACCTTCATTAATACTTAAAAAAGCCACTTCTTTAATCAATTAAGGCCCCAAATCCCTATCTAATTGAATACTTACCAAACCCTAATTTTTCAAAAAAATACCCTTATCTTCATACCCCTCACTTCATACCCCTCACTTCATATCTTTATCCTTATACCCCTCACTTCATAACCCTATATTCATAATCAATTAAAGGTTTAGGGTTTAGAGTATGGGGTTTATGGTTTAGGTTTTAAGGTTAAGGATTTAATTAGCCCTACTTTCATTAATGCTTACAAAATCCACTTCTTTAATCAATTAAGGCCCCAAATCCCTATCTATTTGAATACATAACAAACCCTAATCTTCATAACCCTCACTTCATAGCCCTATCTTCAAACCCCTACCTTCACACCCCTATCTTCACAACCCTAACTTCATACCCCTGTCTTCATATCCCTCACTTCATTTCCCTATCTTCATACACATCTCTTCATACTCCTATCTTCATAATCAATTAAAGACTTATGTTTTAAGATTTGGGGTTTGGAGTTTTGGGTTTAGTGTTTAGGTTTTAATTACCTCTAAATTTATAAATACATCCAAAAACACTTCTTTAATCAACTAAGGTCTCAAATCCCTATCAAATTAAATACTTACGAAACCCTAATTTTTCAAAAAAAATTACCCCTATCTTAATACCCCTATCTTGATACCCCTCACTTCATACCCCTATCTTCATACCCCTATCTTCATAACCCTCACTTCATACCTTTCAATTCATACCTCTCACTTCATACCTCACTCTTCGTACCCCTATATTTAGACCCCTAACGTCATACCCCTATACTCATAATAAACTAAGGGTTTAGGGTTTAGGGATTGGGGTTTATGGTCTAGATTTTAGGGTTTAATTACACCTAACTACATGAATACTTATAAAAACCACTTCTTTAATTAATTAAGGTCCCAAATCCCTATCTAATTGAATACTAATCAAACCCTAATTTTTCAAAAAAAATACCCCTATATTCATAACCCTCACTTCATACCCCTCACTTCATATTCCTATCTTCATAATCCCCAAATCATACCCCTATATTTATACCCCTCACTTTGTACACCTATCTTCATACCCCTCATTTCATACCCCTATCTTCATACCCATCATTTCATGCCTCTCACTTCATACCTCGATCTTCATAATCAATTAAGGGTTTAGGTTTTAGAGTTTGGGGTTTAGTGTTTAACTACCTCTAACTTCTGAATACTTAGAAAAACCACTTCTTTAATCAATTAATGTCCCAAAATCCTATCTAATTGAATACTTACCAAACCCTAATTTTTTTTTAAATAATACCCCTCACTTCATACCCCTATCTTCATATCCCTATCTACATACCCCTCACTTAATACCCCTATCCTCATACCCTTATATTCATACCCCTATATTCATACCCCTCACTTCATACCCCTTAATTCATACCTCTATCTTCATACCCCTCACTTCATACCCCTATATTCATATCCCTCTATCTTCATACCCCTCACTTCATACCCCTATCTTCATAACCGCTATCTTCATACCCCTCACTTCACTTTATATCCCTCACTTCATACCCCTATCTTCATAACCCTCACTTCATACCCCTATATTCATAACCCTCACTTCATACCCCTCAATTCACATCCCTATATTTATACCCCTATATTCATACCCCTCACTTCATACACCTATCTTCATACCCCTATCTTCATAATCAATTAAGGGTTTAGGGTTTAGGGTTTGATTACCTTAACTTCATAAATACTTACAAAAACCACTTATTTAGTAAAATAAGGTCCCAATCCCCTATATAATTGAATACTTACCAAAACCTAATTTTTCAAAAAAAATACCCCTATCTTCATACCTCTCACTTCATACCCCTCACTTCATACCCCTATCTTCATACCTCTATCTTCATAACCCTCACTTCATACCCTTATATTCATACCCGTATCTTCATATCCCTCATTTCATACCCCTATCTTCAAAATTAATTAAGGATTTAGGGTTTACTATTTAGGGTATAGGATTTAGGGTTTAGGGTTTAATTAACCTTAAATTTATGAATACTTACAAAAATCATTTCTTTAATAAATTAATGTCCCAAACCCCAATCTAATTGAATACTTATTGAACTCTATGTTTTCAAAAAAAATACCCCTATATTATACCCCTATCTCCATACCCTTCTTCATACTCGTATCTTCATACCCCTCACTTCATACCCCTATATTCATACCCCTCACTTCATACCCTTATATTCATATCCCTATATGCATACCCTCACTTCATACCCCTATCTTCATATCCCTCAATTCATTCCTCTATCTTCATACCCCTCACTTCATACCCATATCTTCATATTTGTATCTTGATACACCTCACTTCATCCCCCTATATTCATAATCAATTAACGGTTTAGGTTTTAGGGTTTGGGGTTTAGGGTTTAGGTTTTAGGTTTCAATTACCCCTAACTTCATAAATACTTACAAAAACCACTTATTTAATCAATTAAGGACCCAAAAACCTATCTAATTTAATACTTACAAAACCCTATTTTTCAAAAAAATACCCTTATATTCAAACCTCTATCTTCATACCCCTCACTTCATACCACTTCCTTCATACACCTATCTTCATACCACTCACTGCATACCCCTCACTTCATAGCCATATCTTCATACCCCTATATTGATATTCTTATTTTTATACCCTTCACTTCATACTACTATCTTGATACCCCTCACTTCATATTTTTATCTTTATACACCTCACTTTATAACCCTATATTCATAATAAATTAAGGATTTAGGGTATAGGGTATGGGATTTAAGGTTTAGGTTTTAAGGTTTGGGGTTTAATTACCCCTACCTTCATTAATACTTAAAAAAGCCACTTCTTTAATCAATTAAGGCCCCAAATCCCTATCTAATTGAATACTTACTAAACCTTAATTTTTCAAAAAAAAACCCTTATATTCATACCCCTCACTTCATATTTTTATCTTTATACCCCTCACTTCATAACCCTATATTCATAATCAATTAAGGGTTTAGGGTTTAGGGTATGGGGTTTATGGTTTAGGTTTTAAGGTTTAGGGTTTAATTACCCCTACCTTCATTAATACTTAAAAAAGCCACTTCTTTAATCAATTAAGGCCCCAAATCCCTATCTAATTGAATACTTACCAAACCCTAATTTAAAAAAAAAATACCCTTATCTTCATATCCGTAACTTCATACCCCTCACTTCATATCTTTATCTTTATACCCCTCATTTCATAACCCTATATTCATAATCAATTAAGGGTTTAGGGTTTAGGGTATGGGGTTTATGGTTTAGGTTTTAAGGTTTAGGGTTTAATTACCCCTACCTTCATTAATACTTAAGAAATCCACTTCTTTAATCAATTAAGGCCCCAAATCCCTATCTAATTGAATATATAACAAACCCTAATCTTCATAACCCTCACTTCATACCACTATCTTCAAATCCCTACCTTCACACCCTTATATTCACACCCCTAACTTCATACCCCTATCTTCATATCCATCACTTCATTTCCCTATCTTCATACACCTATCTTCATACTGCTATCTTCATAATCAATTAAAGGATTAGGTTTTAGGATTTGGGGTTTAGGGTTTTGGGTTTAGTGTTTAGGGTTTTATTACCTCTAACTTCATGAATACATCCAAAAACATTTCTTTAGTCAACTAAGGTCTCAAATCCCTATCAAATTAAACAGTTACCAAACCTTAATTTTTCAAAAATCATTACCCCTATCTTCATACCCCTCACTTCATACCCCTATCTTCATAACCCTCACTTCATACCTCTCACTTCATACCTCACACTTCATACCCCTATCTTCATACTGCTAAATTCATACCCCTATATTCATAATCAGCTAAGGGTTTAGGGTTTAGGGTTTGGGGTTTATGGTTTAGGTTTTAGGGTTTAATTACACCTAACTTCATGAATAGTTATAAAAACCACTTCTTTAATTAATTAAGGTCTCAAATCCCTATCTAATTGAATACTTACCAAACCCTAATTTTTCAAAAAAAATACCCCTATCTTCATGACCCTCACTTCATACCCTTATCTTCATACCCCTATATTCACACCCCTAACTTCATATCCCTATGTTCATAATCCCCACATCATACCCCTATATTTATACCCCTCACTTTTTACCCCTATCTTCATACCCCTCACTTCATACCCCTATCTTCATACCCATCATTTCATGCCTCTCACTTCATATCCCGATCTTCATAATCAATTAAGGGTTTAGGTTTTAGGGTTTGGGGTTTAGTGTTTAACTACCTCTAACTTCATGAATACTTACAAAAACCACTTTTTTAATAAATTAATGTCCCAAAACCCTATTTAATTGAATACTTACCAAACCCTAATTTTAAAAAAAATAATACCCCTCACTTCATATCGGTATCTTCATATCCCTATCTACATACCCCTCACTTCATACCCCTATCTTCATACCCCTCACTTCATACCCCTCAATTCATACCTCTATCTTCATACCCCTATCTTCATATCCCTATCTTCATACCCCTCACTTCATAACCCTATCTTCATAATCAAGTAAGGGTTTAGAATTTAGAGTTTAGGATTTGGGGTTTAGGGTTTAGGTTTTAGGGTTCAATTACCCCTAACTTCATGAATACTTAAAAAACCACTTCTTTAATCAATTAAATACCCAAACACTTACCTAATTGAATACTTAACAAACCCTAATTTTTCAAAAAAATACCCCTATCTTCATAACCCTTACTTCATACCCCTCTCTTTGTACCATTATCTTCATACCACTCACTTCTTACCCCTAACTTCATACCCCTATATTGATATTCTTCATACCTCTCACTTCTTACCTCTATCTTCATACCCCTCACTTCATACTCCTTACTTCATACCCCTATGTTTATACCCCTCACTTCATATCCCTATATTCATAATCAATTAAGGGTTTAGGGTTTAGGGTTTATGGTTTAGCATTTAGGGTTTATGGTTTAATTACCCCTAGCTTCATGAATGCTTATACAAAACACTTCTTTAATCAATTAAGGTCCAAAATTCCTATCTAATTGAACACTTACCAAACCCTAATTTTTCAAAAAAATTAGGGTTTAGGGTTTAGGGTTTGGGGTTTATGGTTTGGGGTTTAATTATCCCTAACATCATGAATACTTGTAAAAACCAAATTTTAATTAATTAAGGTCCCAAAACCCTATCTAATTGAATACTTACCAAACCCTAATTTTTCAAAAAAATACCCTTATCTTCATAACCCTCACTTCATACCCCTATCTTCATACCCCTATCTTCACACCCCTCACTTCATATCTATATCTTCATAATCCTCACTTCATACACCTATCTTTATACCCCTCACTTCATACCCTTATCTTCATACCTCTCACTTCATACCCCTATCTACATACCCCTCATTTCATGCCTCTCACTTCATACCCCGATCTTCATAATTAATTAAGGGTTTAGGTTTTAGGGTTTGGGGTTTAGGATTTAACTACCTCTAACTTCATGAATACTTACCAAAACCATTTATTTAATCAATTAAGGTCCCAAAACCCTATCTAATTGAATACTTACCAAACCCTAATTTTTTCAAAAACAATACCCCTATCTTCATACCCCTCAGTTCATTCCTTTATCTTCATATTCCTATCTACATACCCATCACTTCATACCCCTATATTCATACCCTTATATTCATACCCCTATATTCATACCCCTCACATCATACCCCTCAATTCATACCTCTATCTTCATACCCTTCACTTCATACACCTATCTTCATATCCCTATCTTCATACCCCTCACTTCATATACCTATCTTCATAATCAAGTAAGGGTTTACGATTTATGGTTTAGGGTTTGGGGTTTAGGGTTTAGGTTTCAATTACCCCTAACTTCATGAATGCTTAAAAAAACCACTTCTTTAATAAATTAAGGACCCAAAAACATATTTAATTGAATGCTTACCAAACCCCAATTTTTTAAAAAAATACCCCTATATTCATACCCCTTACTTCATACCCCTCCCTTCATACCCCTATGTTCATACCACTCACTTCTTACCCCTAAATTCATACCCCTATCTTGATATCCCTATCTTCATACACCTCACTTCATACCACTATCTTCATACCCCTCACTTCATACTCCTTACTTCATGCCCCTGTCTTTATATCCCTCACTTCATACCCCTATATTTATAATCAATTAAGGGTGTAGGGTTTAGGGTTTGGGGTTTATGGTTTAGCATTTAGGGTTTAATTACCCCTAAATTCATGAATACTTATAAAAACCACTTCTTTAATCAATTAAGATCCCAAATTCCTATCTAATTGAAAACTTACCAAACCCTAATTTTTCAAAAATAATACACCTATCTTCATACCCTTCACTTTATACCCCTCACTTCATATCCCTATCTTCATAACCCTCACTTCATATCCCTCACTTCATACCTGTCAATTCACATCCCTATATATTATACCCCTACCTTCATACCCCTCACTTCATACACCTATCTTCATACCCCTATATTCACAATAAATTAAGGGTTTAGGATTTAGGGTTTGATTACCTTAACTTCATGAATACTTACAAAAACCACTTATTTAATAAAATAAGGTTCCAATCCCCTATATAATTGAATACTTACCAAACCCTAATTTTTCATAAAAATACCCCTATCTTCATACCTGTCACTTCATACCCCTCACTTCATACCCATATCTTCATACCTCTATCGTCATAACCCTCACTTCATACCTTTATCTTCATACCCCTCACTTCATACCCCTATATTCATACCCATCATTTTATACCCCTATCTTCATAATTAATTAAGGGTTTAGGATTTACTATTTAGGATTTAGGGTTTAGGGTTTAGGGTTTAATTAACCTTAAATTTATGAATACTTACAAAAATCACTTCTTTAATAAATTAAGGTCCCAAACCCCAATCTAATTGAATACTTATTGAACTCTATGTTTTCAAAAAAAATACCCCTATCTTATACCCATATCTCCATACCCTTCTTCATACTCGTATCTTCATATCCCTCACTTCATACCCCTATATTCATACCCCTCACTTCATACCCTTATATTCATATCCCTATCTGCATACCCTCACTTCATACCCCTATCTTCATATTTGTATCTTGATACACCTCACTTCATCCCCATATCTTCATAATCAATTAAGGGTTTAGGTTTCAGGGTTTGGGGTTTAGGGTTTAGGTTTCAATTACCCCTAACTTCATAAATACTTACAAAAACCACTTATTTAATTAATTATGGACCCAAAAACCTATATAATTTAATACTTACAAAACCCTATTTTCTCAAAAAATAACCTTATCTTCATACCCCTCACTTCACACCACTTCATACCCCTATCTTCATACCACTCATTACGTACCCATCACTTCATAGCCATGTCTTCATACCCCTATATTGATATCCTTATTTTCATACCCTTCACTTCATACTGCTATCTTGATAACCCTCACTTCATACCCCTCACTTCATATCTTTATCTTTATACCCCTCACTTCATAACCCTATATTCATAATCAATTAAGGGTTTAGGATTTAGGGTATGGGGTTTATGGTTTAGGTTTTAAGGTTTAGGGTTTAATTACCCCTACCTTCATTAATACTTAAAAAATCCATTTCTTTAATCAATTAAGGCCCCAAATCCCTATCTAATTAAATACTTACCAAACCCTAATTTTTCAAAAAAAATACCCCTATCTTCATACCCCTTACTTCATACCCCTCCCTTCATACCCCTATATTCATACCACTCACTTCTTACCCCTAAATTCATACCCTTATCCTCATACCCCTATCTTGATATCCCTATCTTCATACCCCTCACTTCATACCGCTATCTTCATACCCCTCACTTCATACTACTTAATTCATACCCCTATATTTATACCCCTCTCTTCATACCCCTATAATTATAATCAATTAAGGGTTTAGGTTTTAGGGTTTAGGGTTTGGGGTTTAGGGTTTAGCATTTAGGGTTTAGGGTTTAATTACCCCTAACTTCATGAATACTTATAAAAACCACGTCTTTAATCAATTAAGGTCCCAAATTCCTATCTAATTGAATACTTACCAAAACCTAAATTTTTTTAAAAAATACACCTATCTTCATACCCTTATCTTTATACCCCTCACTTCATACCCCTATATTCATACCCATATGTTCATAACCCTCACTTCATATCCCTCACTACATACCCCTCAATTCACATCCCTGTATTTATACCCCTATCTTCATACCCCTCACTTCATACACCTATCTTCATACCCCTATCTTCATAATCAATTAAGGGTTTAGGGTTTAGGGTTTGATTACCTTAACTTCATGAATACTTACAAAAACCACTTATTTAATAAAATAAGGTCCCAATCCCCTATATAATTGAATACTTACGAAACCCTAATTTTTCAAAAAAAAATACCCCTATCTTCATACCTCTCACTTCATACCCCTCACTTTATACCCCTATCTTCATACCTCTATCTTCATAACCCTCATTTCATACATTCACTTCATAGCCCTATATTCATACCCCTCATTTCATACCCCTATATTCATAATTAATTAAGGGTTTAGGGTTTAGTATTTAGGATTTAGGGTTTAGGGTTTAATTAACCTTAAATTTATGAATACTTACAAAAATCACTTCTTTAATAAATTAAGGTCCCAAACCCCAATCTAATTGAATACTTATTGAACTCTAAGTTTTCAAAAAAAAATACCCCTATCTTCATACCCTTCTTCATACCCGTATCTTCATACCCCTCACTTCATACCGCTATATTCATACCCCAATATTCAAATGCATATCTACATACCCTCACTTCATACCCTTATCTTCATATCCCTCAATTCATTCCTCTATCTTCATACCCCTCACTTCATACCCCTATCTTCATATTTGTATCTTGATACACCTCACTTCATCCCCCTATCTTCATAATAAATGTAGGTTTTAGGTTTTAGGGTTTGGGGTTTAGGTTTTAGGGTTTAAGGTTTAGGGTTTAGGTTTCAATTACCCCTAACTTCTTAAATACTTACAAAAACCACCTATTTAATCAATTAAGGACCCAAAAACTATCAAATTTAATACTTACCAAACCCTATTTTTCTAAAAAATACCCCTATATTCATACCCCTATCTTCATACCCCTCACTTCATACCACTCCCTTCATACCCCTATATTCATACCACTCACTTCATACCCCTATCTTCATACCCCTCATTTCATACCACTCCCTTCATACCCCTATATTCATACCACTCACTGCATACCCCTCACTTCATAGCCATGTCTTCATACCCCTATCTTGATATCCTTATTTTCATACCCTTCACTTCATACTGCTATCTTGTTACCCTTAATTTCATGCCCCTCACTTCATATCTTTATCTTTATACCCCTCACTTCATAACCCTATATTCATAATAAATTAAGGATTTAGAGTTTAGGGTATGGGGTTTATGGTTTAGGTTTTAAGGTTTAGGGTTTAATTACCCCTACCTTCATTAATACTTAAAAAACCACTTCTTTAATCAATTAAGGCCCCAAATCCCTATCTAATTGAATACATACCAAACCCTAATCTTCATAACCCTCACTTCATACCCCTATCTTCAATCCCCTACCTTCACACCTCTATCTTCACACCCCTAACTTCATACCCCTATATTCATATCCCTCACTTCATTTCCCTATCTTCATACCCTTATCTTCATAATCAATTAAAGACTTAGGTTTTAGTGTTTGGGGTTTAGGGTTTTGGATTTAGTGTTTAGGGTTTAATTACATCTAACTTCATAAATAAATCCAAAAACACTTCTTTAATCAACTAAGGTCTCAAATCCCTATCAAATTAAATATTTACCAAACCCTAATTTTTCAAAAAAAATTACCCCTATCTTCATACCCCTCACTTCATACCCCTCACTTCATACCCCTATCTTCATACCCCTATATTCATAACCCTCACTTCATACCTCTCACTTCATACCTCTCACTTCATACCTCGCTCTTCATACCCCTATCTTCAGACCCCTAACTTCATACCCCTATATTCATAATAAACTAAGGTTTTAGGGTTTGGGGTTTATGGTTTAGGTTTTAGGGTTTAATTACACCTAACTTCATGAATACTTATAAAAACCACTTCTTTAATTAATTAATGTCCCAAATCCCTATCTAATTGAATACTTATCAAACCCTAATTTTTCAATAAAAATACCCCTATCTTCATAACCCTCACTTCATACCCCTATCTTCATACCCCTATCTTCACACCCCTTACTTCATATCCCTATCTTCATAATACCCAAATCATACCCCTATATTTATACCCCTCACTTCGTACCCCTATCTTTATACCACTAACTTCATACCCCTATCTTCATACCCCTCATTTCATGCCTCTCACTTCATACCTAGATCTTCATAATTAATTAAGGGTTTAGGTTTTAGAGTTTGGTGTTTAGTGTTTAACTACCTCTAACTTCATGAATACTTAGAAAAAATACTTCTTTAATCAATTAATGTCCCAAAACCCTATCTAATTTAATACTTACCAAACCCTAATTTTTTAAAAAATAATACCCTTATGTTCATACCCCTCACTTCATACCCCTATCTTCATATCTCTATCTACATACCCCTCACTTAATACCCCTATCTTCATACCATTATATTCATACCCATATCTTCATACCCCTCACTTCATACCCCTCAATTCATACATCTATCTTCATACCCCACTTTATACCCCTATCTTCATACCCCTCACTTAATACCCCTATCTTCATAATCAATTAAGGGTTTAGAATTTAGGTTTTAGGGTTTGGGGTTTAGGGTTTAGGGTTCAATTACCCCTAAATTCAAGAATACTTAAAAAAACCACTTCTTTAATCAGTTAAGGACCCAAACACCTATCTAATTGAATACTTACCAAACCCTAATTTTTCAAAAAAATACCCCTATCTTCATACCCCTTACTTCATACCCCTCCCTTCATACCACTATCTTCATACCACTCACTTTTACCCCTAACTTCATACCCCTATCTTGATATTCTTCATACTCCTTACTTCATACCCCTATCTTTATACACCTCACTTCATACCCCTATATTCATAATCAATTAAGGTTTTAGGGTTTAGAGTTTATGGTTTAGCATTTAGGGTTTAGGGTTTAATTACCCCTAACTTCATAAATACTTATAAAATCCACTTCTTTAATCAATTAAGGTCAAAAATTCCTATTGTTGGTCCGGCTTTCATGCACACCCCGGGAAAAAGGATGGAGGCAAGGAAAGCTCCGGAGAAACCCACGGGACTGATCCCACTCATCTTTAGGATCTAGATGGTTATCCAAGGTGCGAGTTACGAGTTGGGTCGAATGGCAATTCACTCTTTTCCACTTGGAATAGATTTCAATATGGATGTGTTACCTTACGGGGGTTCTGAACTTGTTAGTAGTTGCAAAAGTTGTTGACAATCAGATTTAACTTGAATTCTAGATCTAGCTCTCATGGGTCAGCAGATTTAAATAAAAGGCAAATAAAGAAAATAAAAATGGATCATTAACGGTAAGCAAAGAGAGGGTAGGGTAAGGCAGAAAAGAGAAGTTTATCAGCAAACCAAAACCAAACACAACACACACACCACAACAACAAACCCAAATCCACACAAACACCAACAAACCAACAAAAACACACAAAAAAACCAACAAAAACACCACCCACCACCCACAAAAACAACAAAAACAAACACACCAAACGAACCCCAACAAAAACAACAACCAACAGAAAACACAACAACAAAACAACAAAAAAAAACAACAAAAAAACACTACACACCCAAAAACCCCCCACACACAAACAAACACCAACCCAACCAAACAAAACACAAACAAAAACAAACCACAACCCCCCCCAACAAAAAAAACCACAACCCACCCAAAAACCCAAACCCAAACACCACAAACCCAACCCACAAAAAACCAAAAAACAAACCACAAACAACCCCCAAACAACACCCAAAAAAAAAAAAACAACCCACCAACAAAAAACAAACCCTACCAACACCACCCCACAACACCCCAAACCACCCAAAACCACACAACCAAAAAAATCCCACCCAACCCCCACACCCCAAACCCACCACCCCACCCCCCCAACCTAACCCCAAAACAAAAAACAAACAAAAAACAAAAACAAAAACAAAAACCCAAAAAACCACCACCCCACACCACACCCACCCAAACCCCCAACACCCAACAACCCCCAAACACAACACAACAATCTCCCTAAAACCACATTCCACCACATCAAACCACCCCACCCCACCACACCCACAAACCCCACCCCCACCCCACACCCCCAACACCACAACCACACCCACCCCCAACCCCACAAAACCTCCACCTCTCAAAATACATCAAACCCACTTCACTTACCCACACCCCAACCACACAAAACCAACCACACACCAAAAAAACAAAACCACAACCAACCAAAACACAAAAACAAACACAACAAAAAACACAACAAAAACAACAAAAAAAACCAACCCCCAAAAACAAACAAAAACCACCACAACAAACAACCAAAAACACAAACCCAACCCAAACAAAAACCACACCCCCACCACCACAAAAACAACCCAAAAACCCAAACAACAAAACCAAAAACACAAACAAAAAAACCCAAACCAAAAAACAAACAACCAATAAAACCAAACCACAAGCCACACAACAAACCCAAACACACCCAACAACAAACAAACCCAAACCACACCCAAAAACACACCAACCAAAAAACAACAAAACAACAACCCACAAACCCCACACCCAAAAACAAACCAACCCCCAAACCCACCCACCCCAACAAACAAAAACACAAAAACAACAAAACACAACCAACACCCACCCACAACAAAAACCACAAAACACCAAAAAAAAAACACCAAAACAAAAAAACAAAAACCAACCAAAAAAAAAAAAACCAAAAACAACCAAACAAACAAACAAAAACAAAAAAAAAAAAAAAAAAAGAAAAAAAAAACAAAAAAAAAAAAAAAAAAAACAAAAAAGCACCCCCACCCAACAAAAAAAAAAAAAAAAAAAAAAAAAAAAAAAAAAAAAAAAACCCCCCCCCCCACCCCCCCCCACCCCCCCCCACACCACCCCCCCCCACCCCCCCCCCCCCCACCCCCCCCCCCCCCACCACCCCCCCCCCCCCCAACCCCCCCCACCCCCCCCACCCCCCCCACCACCCCCCCCCCCCAACCCACCCACCCCCCCCCCCCCCCCCCCCCCCCCCCCCCCCCACCCCCCCCCCCACCCCCCCCCCCCCCCCCACAACCCCCCCCCCCCCCCCCCAACAACCCCCCCCCCACCCCCACCCACCCCCCCCCACCCCCCCCCCCCCACCCCCACCCCACCCCCACCCCCAACCCCCCCACCCCCCCCCCCCACCACCCCCCCACCCCCCCACCCCCCCACCCCCCCCCACACCCACACACCCCCCCCACCACACCCCCCCACCCCCCCCCCCCCCCCCCCCCCCCCCCCCCCCCCCCCCCCCCACCCACCCCCCCCCCCCCCCCCCCAACCCCCCCCCCCCCCCACCCCCCCCACCCCCCCCCCCCCCCCCACACCCCCCCCCCCCCCCCCCACCCCCCCCCCCCCCCCCCCCCACCCCCCCCCCACACCCCCACCCCACCACCCCCCCCCCCCCACCCCCCCCCCCCCCCCCCCCCCCCCCCCCCCCCCCCCCCCCCCCCCCCCCCCCCCCCCCCCCCACCCCAAAACCCACCACCAAACCAACCCATTAACCCCAAAAAAACACAAACCCCACAACCCAACCCACCCCAAAACACACAAACACCCCCCCCCCACACCACAACCACAACCAACAAAAAACCAAACACCAACCCAAAAACAAACCACAACAAAAAACACACCCAACCCCCCCAACCCCCACCCCCCCACCACAAATCCAAACCAAACATACAAACATCCCAAAAAACACCACACCCCCAAAACACCACAACCAATTACCCCCCAACCCCAACCACACCCCCACAACCCAAACCCAACCACAACACCAACCCACCAACAACCACCCCACAACCACAACACCAACCCCCACCAAAAACACCCCCACAACCAACACCCAAACAACCCCCCACCACACCCAACCCACAAACCAACACAACAACACACCACCAAACAAAAACCCCAAAACACAACAAAAAACCACCCACACCCACACCCCACCACACACCAACACCCCCCAAACCCACCACAAAACCAACCAACCCCACAAACCAAAAACACACCACCACCCCCCACACAAAAACACCAACCCACACCCAAAACCCACCACCACACAACACACCACACCAAAAAAACCAAACCACCACCCCAAACCCCCCACCACAAACCCACAACCAAACCAAAACCACCAACAACCCCAAACAACACAAACCAACACACACACAACACCCAACAACCAACCAAACAAACCACCCAAACCAAAACCAAAAACACCCCCACACAAACCCAACCACACACCCACCACACCAAAAACAAAACCCAAACCCAACACAAAAACACAACAAAACCAACCCCAAACCAAACCCAAAAACACCCCCAAACAACACCAACCAAAAACCAACCACACCAAAACAACACCAACCAACCCAAACAAACCCCACAAAAAAAAAACCCAACCACACAAAACCAACCCCAACAACAAAAACCAACACCCCCCAACCCACACCCCAACAAAAACCACAACAAAACCCCACCCCACAAACCAAACACCAACCAACCCAACAACCCAACCAACCACAAACAACACCTCACAAACAAAAACCCCCACCCCAACACACCCCCCCACCCAAACCAAACACAAACCACAACAACAAAAAAAAAACCAAAACACCACCAAATAAAACAAATAGGAAAATAAAACCGTCCAGCCCCCCACAACACAAACCCCCCCACCCAACCCCACACCCCAACACCCCCCCCCACCCCCCACACCAACCCAATCACTCTTTTCCACTGAATAGATTTCAATATGTGTCTTACCTTCGGGTTCCAACTTGTTCGAGTTGCAAAAGTGTTCAACAGATACTAACTAATCAGCTCTCAGGGCCGATTAAAGCAAAAAAAAAAAATGATCATTACAGCAAAGAGTAAGAAAGTTTACGACTTACAAACCTAACATCAACTTACTATGCTATCCCACAAACAAACCCGAAGGTCCCCTAAGATCACTCAACTAGACCAAGGGAACATCAAAATAACCAGGGCGTTAAACACTTCACCCTAGCTCGCCAAACAGCAATTCAAACTCACCAAACGAATTCCCACAAAAAACAACAGCCTAACGAATAACGACAATGCTAATATCTAACAAATTAAAGACGATAACAAAGAAAACACATCACACGCAAAAATTAGGCTCCCGGCCAGCTATCCGAAAAGCTAAGCACATCAACCCAAGTCCGAAACAAAATTCACAAAATTGCAAGAAATTCTTATAGCCTTATTTCTAAGTCTCCGCCTCGCATCATTAGAATTGATTTATAGCCGGACCGTCTTCCAAAATCTGCTCAAACCCTAAATCTTATCGCACTTAAACCCTAGGACCCGTTTACAATAACCATTTAAAAACAAGTCCACAACAACCCTTCGCAACGGCCCCCAAAAAGATAAAAAAAAGCAACTGCATTCATTCGCACTGCAAAAAAGTTTCATTAATCCGCGGTGAGCCATAGTCACCACTTCTCCATCAATTCGATCTCCGCAACTCCATCCCGAAGTTGAAATGGTCTTCATGCTATCAAGTCGCAAAAATTGTTGTTGAATGCTCTCACCGCGCTCTCTCCTAGCAGCGGTCCTGACTAAACCGCCTTCACCGCCTTATGGTCTTCCCGTTGTCCCGAGGCGGGACCCGCAGAAGACAAAAAGCATTAGATAGCATTTAATTAAACGAGCTTAAAACATTAAAAGATTAAACCGCAAAATAAGCTGCATGTCGGCTCATTTGTCCCATCACGCTGCACGTGTCGCTACCCCGGAGCCTTTCCCGCCGAAGCACTTCAGTCAACTATGCTTCCTCTCCTCCGCGCGCGACATGTCGCGATTTCGCGCATGTCGCAATCGCGCCCCAGCGCACTTCCTCCCGTCGCCGCGAACACGACATGTCGCGATTTCGCGACATGTCGCAAATCGCACCCTTCCGGCCTCCGTACGTTCTGTTTCACCGCGATCTAGAACACGCGCGAATCGCAAGTTCCTCTCCCGCATGCGTGACCGCGTTGACCGCGATTTGGAACACGTGACTTAACCGATTTTCATCCTCGCGCCCATTCTCTCTCCGCCGCGAGCGACATGTCGCGATCGCACATGTCGCAAAATCGCGCCTCCGTCGCCTTGCGCTCTCTCCCAAAGCGCGCGCGCGACATGTCGCGAATCGCGACCTTTCGGCCTGCCGCATTTGACTCCCGCGCGATTCGCACACCAGGAGTGCGCAACGCGACACCCAAAGGAAGTGATCGGGAAAGCCGCGGATCCGACGGCAGATCGGCAAACAGCAGAAAAGGACTTGATAACACCGAGCAGAAAAGCACAACGAAAGGAGGCAAGCAAAAAGGTAAACGAAAGACCAAGAGGGTCCCGCGCAAAAAGGAGTCAAATCTAAGGAGAACTCATTTTCGGGGGGGGGCTACAACACCTATCTAATTGAATACTTACCAAACCCTAATTTTTCAAAAAAAATACACCTATCTTCATAATCAATTAAAGGTTTAGGGTTTACTAGTTTGGGTTTAGGGTTTAGGGTTTAATTACCCCTAACTTCATGAATACTTACAAAAACCACATATTTAATGAATTAAGGTACTAAACCCCAATCTAACTAAATGCTTATCAAACTCTAATTTAAAAACAAATCCTATATTCATACTCCTATCTTCATACTCCTCACTTCATACCCCTCACTTCATACCCCTATATTTAAAATCAATTAAGGGTTTAGGATTTAGGGTTTAGGGTTTAGGGTTTAGGGTTCAATTACCCCTAACTTCATGAATACTTAAAAAACCACTTCTTTAATAAATTAAGGACCCAAAAACATATCTAATTAAATACTTACCAAACCCTAATTTTTCAAAAAAAAATACCCCTATCTTCATACCCGTTACTTCATACCCCTCCCTTCATACCCCTATCTTCATACCACTCACTTCTTACCCCTAAATTCATACCCCTATCTTTATGTCCCTATCTTCATACCCCTCACTTCATACCACTATCTTCATACCCCTCACTTCATACTCCTTACATCATACCCTTATCTTTATACCCCTCACTTCATACCCCTATATTTATAATCAATTAGGGTTTAGGGTTTATGGTTTGTGGTTTATGGTTTAGCATTTAGGGTTTTAGGTTTAATGAACCCTAACTTCATCAGTACTTATAGAAACCACTTATTTAATAAATTAAGGTTCGAAATTCCTATCTAATTGAATACTTACCAAACCCTAATTTTTCAAAAAAATACACTTATCTTCATACCCTTCACTTTATACCCCTCACTTCATACCCCTATCTTCATACCCCTATATTCATAACCCTCACTTCATATCCCTCACTTTATGCCCCTCAATTCACATCCCTATATTTATACCCCTATCTTCATACCCCTCACTTCATACACCTATCTTCATACCCCTATCTTCATAATCAATTAAGGGTTTAGGGTTTAGGGTTTGATTACCTTAGCTTCATGAAAACTTACAAAAACCACTTATTTAATAAAATAAGGTCCCAATCCCCTATATAATTGAATACTTACCAAACCCTAATTTTCCAAAAAAAATACCCCTATATTCATACCTCTCACTTCATACCCCTCACTTAATACCCCTATCTTCATACCTCTATCTTCATAACCCTCACTTCATACCCTTATCATCATACCCCTCACTTCATACCACTCACTTCATATCCCTATCTTCATACCCCTCATTTCATACCCCTATATTCATAATTAATTAAGGGTTTAGGGTTTACTATTTAGGATTTAGGGTTTAGGGTTTAGGGTTTAATTAACCTTAAATTTATGAATACTTACAAAAATCACTACTTTAATAAATTAAGGTCCCAAGCCCTAATCTAATTAAATACTTACTGAACTCTAAGTTTTCAAAAAAAAATACCCCTATCTTATATACCTATCTGAATACCCTTCTTCATACCTGTATCTTCATACCCCTCACTTCATACCCCTATATTCATACCCCTCACTTCATACTCTTTAATGCATACCCCTATATTCATATCCCTATCTACATACCCTCACTTCATACCCCTATATTCATACCCCTCACTTCATACACCTATATTCATATCTCTATCTACATACCCTCACTTCATACCCCTATCTTCATATCCCTCAATTCATTCTCATATCTTCATACCCATCACCTCATACCTCTATCTTCATATTTGTATCTTGATACATCTCAATTCATACCCCTATCTTCATAATAAATTAAGGGTTTAGGTTTTAGGGTTTGGGATTTAGGGTTTAGGTTTCATACCCATCACTTCATACCCCTTCACTTTATACCCCTCACTTCATACCCTATCTTCATACCCCTATCTTCATATCCCTCACTTCATACCCCTCAATTCACATCCCTATATTTATACCCCTATCTTCATACCCTTCACTTCATACACCTATATTCATACCCCTATCTTCATAATCAATTAGAGATTTAAGGTTTAGGGTTTGATTACCTTAACTTCATAAATACTTACAAAATCCACTTATTTAATAAAATAAGGTCCTAATCCCCTATATAATTGAATACTTACCAAACCCTAATTAAAAAAAAAAATTGCCTTATCTTCATACCTCTCACTTCATATAGCTCACTTCATACCCCTATCTTCATATCTTTATCTTCATAACCCTCACTTATGATTTAGGGTTTACAATTTAGGATTTAGGATTTAGGGTTTAGGGTTTAATTAACCTTAAATTTATGAATACTTAAAAAAATCACTTCTTTAATAAATTAAGGTCCCAAACCCCAATCTAATTGAATACTTATTGAACTCTATGTTTTAAAAAAATACCCCTATCTTATACCCCTATCTTCATACCCTTCTTCATACCCATATCTTCACACCACTCACTTCATACCCCTATATTGATACCCCTCACTTAATACCCCTATATTCATATTCCTATCTGCATACCCTCACTTCATACCCCTATATTCATATCCCTCAATTCATTACTCTATATTCATACCCCTCACTTCATACCCCTATCTTCATATTTGTATCTTGATACACCTCACTTCATCCCCCTATATTCATAATCAATTAAGGGTTTAGGTTTTAGGGTTTGGGGTTTAGGGCTTAGGGTTTAGGTTTCAATTGCCCCTAACTTCATAAATACTTACAAAACCCACTTATTTAATCAATTAAGGATCAAAAAACCTATCTAATTTAATACTTACAAAACCCTAATTTTTCAAAAAAAGACCCTTATATTCATACCTCTATCTTCATACCCCTCATTTCATACCACTCCCTTCATACCCATAGCTTCATACCACTCACTATATACCCCTCACTTCGTAGCCATGTCTTCATACCCCTATCTTGATATCCTTATTTTTATACCCTTCACTTCATACTACTATCTTGATACCCCTCACTTCATACCCCTCACTTTATATCTTTATCTTTATACCCCTCACTTCATAACCCTATATTCATAATCAATTAAGGATTTAGGGTTTAGGGTATGGGGTTTATGGTTTAGGTTTTAAGGTTTAGGGTTTAATTACCCCTACCTTCATTAATACTTAAAAAAACCACTTATTTAATCAATTAAGGCCCCAAATCCCTATCTAATTGAATACTTACTAAAACCTAATTTTTCAAAAAAAATACCCTTATCTTCATACCCCTCACTTCATATCTTTATCTTTATACCCCTCATTTCATAAACCTATATTCATAATCAATTAAGGGTTTAGGGTTTAGGGTATGGGGTTTATGGTTTAGGTTTTAAGGTTTAGGGTTTAATTACCCCTACTTTCATTAATACTTAAAAAGGCCACTTCTTTAATCAATTAAGGCCCCAAATCCCTATCTAATTGAATACTTACCCCTTAATTTATACCCATCCCTTCATACCCCTATCTTCATACCACTCACTTCTTACCCCTAAATTCATACCCCTATCTTCATACCCCTATCTTGATATCCCTATCTTCATACCCCTCACTTCATACCGCTATATTCATACCCCTCACTTCATACTCCTTAATTCATACCCCTATATTTATACCCCTCACTTCATACCCCTATATTTATAATAAATTAAGGGTTTAGTGTTTAGGGTTTGGGGTTTATGGTTTTGAATTTAGGTTTTAGGGTTTAATTACCCCTAACTTCATGAATACTTATAAAAACCACTTCTTTAATGAATTAATGTCCCAAATTCCTATCGAGTTGAATGCTTAACAAACCTTAATTTTTCAAAAAAATACACCTATCTTCATACCCTTCAATTTATACCCCTCACTTCATACCCCTATATTCATACCCCTATCTTCATAACCCTCACTTCATATCCCTCACTTCATTCCCCTCAATTCACATCGCTATATTTATACCCTTATCGTCATACCCCTCACTTCATACACCTATCTTCATACCCTTATCTTCATAATCACTTAAGGGTTTAGGGTTTAGGGTTTGATTACCTTAACTTCATAAATACTTACAAAAACCATTTATTTAATAAAATAAGGTCCCAATCCCCTATATAATTGAATACTTACCAAACCCTAATTTTTCAAAAAAAAAAATCCCATATTCATACCTCTCACTTCATACCCCTCACTTCATACCCCTATCTTCATACCTCTATCTTCATAACCCTCACTTCATACCCTTATCTTAATACCCCTATCTTCATATCCCTCATTTATACCCCTATATTCATAATTAATTGAGGATTTAGGGTTTACTATTTAGGATTTAGGGTTTAGGGTTTAATTAACCTTAAATTTATGAAAACTTACAAAAATCACTTCTTTAATAAATTAAGGTCACAAACCCCAATCTAATTGAATACTTATTGAACTCTAAGTTTTCAAAAAAAAATACCCCTATCTTATACCCCTATCTTCATACCCTTCTTCATACCCTTCTTCATACCCGTATCTTCATACCCCTCACTTCATACCCCTATATTCATACCCCTCACTTCATATCCCTATATGCATACCCTCACTTCGTACCCCTATCTTCATATCCCTCAATTCATTCCTCTATATTCATACCCCTCACTTCATACCTTTATCTTCATACCCCTCACTTCATAGCACTCCCTTCATACCCCTATCTTCAGACCACTCACTGCATACTCCTTAATTCATATCCATGTTTTTGTACCCCTATCTTGATATCCTTATTTTTATACCCTTCACTTCATACTGCTATCTTGATACCCCTCACTTCATACCCATGACTTCATATCTTTATCTTTATACTCCTCACTTCATAACCCTATATTCATAATCAATTAAAGATTTAGGGTTTAGGGTATGGGGTTTATGGTTTAGGTTTTAAGGTTTAGGGTTTAATTACCCCTACATTCATTAATCCTTAAAAAATCCACTTCTTTAATCAATTAAGGCCCCAAATCCATATCTAATTGAATACTTACTAAACCCTAATTTTTCAAAAAAAATACCCTTATCTTCATACCCTCACTTCATATCCCTCACTTCATATCTTTATCTTTATATCCCTCACTTCATAACCCTATATTCATAATCAATTAAGGTTTTAGGGTTTAGCGTATGAGGTTTATGGTTTAGGTTTTAAGGCTTAGGGTTTAATTACCCTTACCTTCATTAATACTTAAAAAATCCACTTCTTTAGTCAATTAAGGCCCCAAATCCCTTTTAATTGAATACTTACCAAACCCTAAATTTTCAAAAAAAATACCCTTATCTTCATATCCCTCACTTCATATCTTTATCTTTATACCCCTCACTTCATAACCCTATATTCATAATAAATTAAGGGTTTAGGTTTTAGGGTATGGCATTTATGGTTTAGGTTTTAATTACCCCTACCTTCAGTAAGACTTAAAAAAGCCACTTCTTTAATCAAAGGCCCAAATCCCTATCTAATTGAATACATACCAAACCCTAATCTTCATAACCCTCACTTCATACCCTTATCTTCAAACCCCTACCTTCACACCCCTATCTTCACACCCCTAACTTCATACCCCTATCTTCATATCCCTCACTTCATTTCTCTATCTTCATACACCTATCTTCATACCCCTATCTTCATAATCAATTAAAGACTTAGGTTTTAGGATTTGGGGTTTAGGGTTTTGGGTTTAGTGTTTTGGGTTTAATTACCTCTAACTTCATGAATACATCCAAAAATATTTCTTTAATCAACTAAGGTCTCAAATCCCTATCAAATTAAATACTTACCAAACCCTAATTTTTCAAAAACAAATACCCCTATCTTCATGCCCCTCACTTCATACCCCTATCTTCATAACCCTCACTTCATACCTCTCACTTCATACCTCGCACTTCATATCCCTATCTTCATACCAATAACTCCATACCCCTATATTCATAATCAAATAAGGGTTTAGGGTTTAGGTTTTGGGGTTTATGGTTTTAGGGTTTAATTACACCTAACTTCATGAATACTTATAAAAAACACTTCTTTAATTAATTAAGGTCCCAAATCCCTATCTAATTGAATACTTACCAAACCCTAATTTTTCAAAAAAAATACTCCTATCTTCATAACCCTCACTTCATACCCTTATCTTCATACCCCTATATTCACACCCCTCACTTCATATCCCTATGTTCATAATCCCCACATCATACCTCTATATTTATACCCCTCACTTTGTAACCCTATCTTCATACACCTCACTTCATATCCCTATCTTCATACCCCTCATTTCATGCCTCTCACTTCATAACCCGATCTTCATAATCAATTAAGGGTTTAGGTTTTTAGGGTTTGGGGTTTAGTGTTTAACTATATCTAACTTCATGAATACTTACAAAAACCACTTTTTTAATCAATTAATGTCCCAAAATCCTATTTAATTAAATACTTACCAAACCCTAATTTTTTTAAAAATAATACCCCTATCTTCATACCCCTCACTTCATACCGGTATCTTCATATCCCTATCTACATACCCCTCACTTCATACCCCTATTTTCATACCCTTATATTCATACCCATATATTCATACCCCTCACTTCATACCCCTCAATTCATACCTCTATCTTCATACCCCTCATTTGATACCCCTATCTTCATATCCCTATCTTCATACCCCTCACTTCATACCCCTATCTTCATAATCAAGTAAGGGTTTAGAATTTAGAGTTTAGGGTTTGGGGTTTAGGGTTTAGGTTTTAGGGTTCAATTACCCCTAACTTCATGAATACTTAAAAAAACCACTTCTTTAATCAATTAAGGACCCAAACACTTATCTAATTTAATACTTACCAAACCCTAATTTTTCAAAAAAATACCCCTATCTTCATACCCCTTACTTCATACCCCTCTGTTCGTACCACTATCTTCATACCACTAACTTCTTACCCTTAACTTTATACCCCTATAATCATACCCCTATGTTGATATTCTTCATACCTCTCACTTCATACCGCTATCTTCATATCCCTCACTTCATACTCCTTACTTCATACCCCTATATTTATACCCCTCACTTTTTTTTTTAAGCAAAAAACCGCTTGCGGGGCTGCCTTGGTCTAAGAGACCACGAATAGGGGGTTCTACACCGTCAAAGTCACCCGAGAGTCGCACCCAACCTTACCCGCACCAACATTATCAATCGGATTTTTGGTACCCAATTCAGCTTTTTTGTAGGGTGGAGATTCGAACCTGGGACCTCCCTTGGAGGATTGCCCTCTCCTCTCCAACTCACCTACAACACCTGGGGAGATTCAAACCTGGGACCTCCCTTGGAGGATTGCCCTCACTTCATATCCCTATATTCATAATCAATTAAGGGTTTAGGGTTTAGGGTTTATGGTTTAGCATTTAGGGTTTATGGTTTAATTACACCTAGCTTCATGAATACTTATAAAAATCACTTCTTTAATCAATTAAGGTCCAAAATTCCTATCTAATTGAATACTTACCAAACCCTATTTTTAAAAAAAAATACACCTATCTTCATAATCAATTAAGGGTTTAGGATTTACTAGTTTGGGTTTAGGGTTTAGGGTTTAATTACCCCTAACTTCATGAATGCTTACAAAAACCACATATTTAATGAATTAAGGTACTAAACCCCAATCTAACTAAATGCTTATCAAAATCTAATTTAAAAACAAATCCTATATTCATACTCCTCATTTCATACCCATATATTCATACCCCTTACTCCATACCCGTATCTTCATACCCTTATCTTCATACCCCTCACTTCATACCCCTATCTTCATACCCCTAACTTCATACCCTTATCTGCATACCCCTCATTTCATACCCATATTTTCATACCCTTATCTTCATAACCCTCACTTCATACCCCTCAATTAATACCCTTATCTTCATACCCCTAACTTCATACCCATATCTTCATATCCCTATATTCATATCCCTCAACTTCATACCCCTATCTTCATAATCAATTAAGGGTTTAGGGTTTAGGTTTTGGGTTTTAGGGTTTAGGTTTTAGGGTCCAATTACCCCTAACTTCATGAATACTTACAAAAAACACTTCTTTAATCAATTAAGGATCCAAAAAACTATCTAATTGAATACTTATCAAACCCTATTTTAAAAAAAAAATACCCCTATAATCATACCCTTATCTTCATACCTCTTATTTCATACCCTTATCTTCATACTCCTCACTTCTTACCCCTCAATTCATACCTCTATCTTGACATCCCTATCTTCATTCCCCTCACTTCATACCCCTATCTTTAGACCCCTATCTTCATGCCCCTCACTTCATACCCCTATATTCATAATCAACTAAGGGTTTAGGTTTTAGGTTTTGGGGTTTATGGTTTAGGGTTTAGGGTTTAATTACCCCTAACATCATGAATACTTATAAAAACAAATTTTTTAATTAATTAAGGTTCCAAACCCCTATCTAATTGAATACTTCCCAAACCCTAATTTTTCAAAAAAAAATACCCCTATCTTCATAACCCTCACTTCATACCCCTATCTTCACACCCCTCACTTCATATCTATATCTTCATAATCCTCACTTCATACCTCTATCTTTATACCCATCACTTCATACCCTTATCTTTATTCCCCTCAGTTCATACCCCTATCTACATACCCCTCATTTCATGCCTCTCACTTCATACCCTGATCTTCAAAATTAATTAAGGGTTTAGGTTTTAGGGTTTGGGGTTTAGGATTTAACTACCTCTAACTTCATGAATACTTACAAAAACTAGTTATTTAATCAATTAAGGTCACAAAACCCTATCTAATTGAATACTTACCAAACCCTAATTTTTCAAAAAATAATACCCCTATCTTCATACCCCTCACTTCATTCCTCTATCTTCATATCCCTATCTACATACCCCTCACTTCATACCCCTATCTTCATACCCTTATATTCATACCCCTATATTCATACCCCTCACTTCATACCCCTTAATTCATACCTCTATCTTCATACCCCTCACTTCATACCCCTATCTTCATATCCCTATCTTCATACCCCTCACTTCATACCCCTATCTTCATAATCAATTAAGGATTTACGATTTAGGGTTTAGGGTTTAGGGTTTAGGGTTCAATTACCCCTAACTTCATGAATACTTAATTAAACCACTTCTTTAATCAATTAAGGACCCAAAAAACTATTTAATTGAATACTTACCAAACCCTAATTTTTCAAAAAAATACCCCTATCTTCATACCCCTTACTTCATACCCATCCCTTCATACCCCTATCTTCATACCACTCACTTCTTACTCATAAATTCATACCCCTATCTTGATATCCCTATATTCATACCCCTCACTTCATACCACTATCTTCATACCCCTCACTTCATACTCCTTACTTCATGTCCTTGTCTTTATACCCCTCACTTCATACCCCTTTATTTATAATCAATTAAGGGTTTAGGGTTTAGGGTTTTGGGTTTATGTTTTAGAATTTAGGGTTTAGGGTTTAATTACCCCTAACTTCATGAATACTTATAAAAACCACTTCTTTAATCAATTAAGGTCCCAAATTCATATCTAATTGAAAACTTACAAACCCTAATTTTTCAAAAACAATACACCTATATTCATACCCTTCATTTTATACCCCTCACTTCATAACCCTATATTCATAACCATCATTTCATATCCATCACTTCAT
Organism: Wollemia nobilis; assembly: GCA_028583015.1. Classification (NCBI taxonomy): domain Eukaryota; kingdom Viridiplantae; phylum Streptophyta; class Pinopsida; order Araucariales; family Araucariaceae; genus Wollemia; species Wollemia nobilis. The sequence continues at coordinate 53,949 of JAQPPZ010016730.1, forward strand.
ACCCCTCAATTCACATCCCTATATTTATACCCCAATTTTCATACCCCTCACTTCATACACCTATCTTCATACCCCTATATTCATAATCAATTAAGGGTTTAGGATTTAGGGTTTGATTACCTTAACTTCATGAATACTTACAAAAACCACTTATTTAATAAAATAAGGTCCTAATCCCCTATATAATTGAATACTTACCAAACCCTAATTTAAATAAAAAATACCCCTATCTTCATACCCCTCACTTCATACCCCTATCTTCATACCTCTATCTTCATAACCCTCACTTCATACCCCTCACTTCATACCCCTATCTTCATGCCACTCATTTTATACCCTATATTCATAATTAATTAAGGTTTTAGGGTTTACTATTTAGGATTTAGGGTTTAATTAACCTTAAATTTATGAATACTTACAAAAATCACTTCTTTAATAAATTAAGGTCCCAAACCCCAATATAATTGAATACTTATTGAACTCTAAGTTTTTAAAACAAAATACCCCTATCTTATACCCCTATATTCATACCCGTATCTTCATACCCATCACTTCATACCCCTATATTCATACCCATCACTTCATAACCCTATATTCATATCCCTATCTGCATACCCTCACTTCATACCCCTATCTTCATATCCCTCAATTCATTCCTCTATCTTCATGCCCCTCACTTCATACCCCTATCTTCATATTTGTATCTTGATACACCTCACTTCATCCCTCTATCTTCATAATCAATTAAGGGTTTAGGTTTTAGGGTTTGGGGTTTAGGGTTTAGGGTTTAGGTTTCAATTACCCCTAACTTCATAAATACTTATAAAAACCACTTATTTAATCAATTAAGGACCCAAAAACCTATCTAATTTAATACTTACCAAACACTATTTTTTCAAAAAAATACCCTTATCTTCATACCCCTCACTTCACACCACTTCCTTCATACCCCTATCTTCATATCCCTCAATTCATTCCTCTATATTCATACCCCTCACTTCATACCCCTATATTCATATTTGTATCTTGATACACCTCACTTCATCCCCCTATCTTCATAATAAATTAAGGGTTTAATTTTTACGATTTGGGGTTTAGGGTTTAGGGTTTAGGGTTTAGGTTTTAGGTTTCAATTACCCCTAACTTCATAAATACTTACAAAAACCACTTATTTAATCAATTAAGGACCAAAAAAACTATCTAATTTAATACTTACCAAACCCTAATTTTTCAAAAAAATACCCTTATCTTCATACCCCTCACTTCACACCACTCCCTTCATACCCCTATATTCATACCACTCATTGCATACCCCTCACTTTTTAGCCATGTCTTCATACCCCTATCTTGATATCCTTATTTTTAGACCCTTCATTTCATACTGCTATCTTGATACTCCTCACTTCATATCTTTATCTTTATACCCCTCACTTCATAACCCTATATTCATAATCAATTAAGGTTTTAGGGTTTAGGGTATGGGGTTTATGGTTTAGATTTTAAGGTTTAGGGTTTAATTACCCCTACCTTCATTAATACTTAAAAAAACCACTTCTTTAATCAATTAAGGCCCCAAATCCCTATCTAATTAAATACATACCAAACCCTAATTTTTCAAAAAAAATACCCCTATCTTCATACCCCTTACATCATACCCCTCCCTTCATACCCATATCTTCATACCACTCACTTATTACCCCTAAATTCATACCCTTATCTTCATACCCCTATCTTTATATCCCTATCTTCATACCCCTCACTTCATACCACTATCTTCATACCCCTTACTTCACACTCCTTAATTCATACCCCTATCTTTATACCCCTCACTTCATACCCCTATATTTATAATCAATTAAGGGTTTAGGGTTTAGGGTTTTGGGTTTATGTTTTAGCATTTAGGGTTTAGGGTTTAATTACCCCTAACTTCATGAATACTTATAAAAACCACTTCTTTAATCAATTAAGGTCCCAAATTCCTATCTAATTGAATACTTACCAAACCCTAATTTTTCAAAAACAATACACCTATCTTTATACCCTTCTCTTTATACCCCTCACTTCATACCCCTATCTTCATACCCCTATCTTCATAACCCTTACTTCATATCCCTCACTTCATACCCCTCAATTCACATCCCTATATTTATACCCCTATCTTCATACCCATCACTTCATACACCTCACTACATACCCCTATCTTCATAATCAATTTAGGTTTTGGGATTTAGGGTTTCATTATCCATAACTTGATGAATACTTACAAAAACCACTTATTTAATAAAATAAGGTCCTAATCCCCTATTTAATTGAATACTTAACAAACCCTAATTTTTCAAAAATAATACCCCTATCTTCATACCTCTCACTTCATACCCCTCACTTTATACCCCTATCTTCATACCTCTATCTTCATAACCCTCACTTCATACCCTTATCTTCATACCCCTCACTTCATACCCCTATCTTCATACCCCTCATTTCATACCCCTATCTTCATAATTAATTAAGGGTTTAGGGTTTACTATTTAGGATTTAGGGTTTAGGGTTTAATTAACCTTAAATTTATGAATACTTACAAAAATCACTTCTTTAATAATTAAGGTCCCAAACCCCAATCTAATTGAATACTTATTGAACTCTAAGTTTTCAAAAAAAATGCCCCTATCTTATACACCTATCTTCATACCCTTCTTCATACCCGTATCTTCATACCCATCACTTCATACCCCTATATTCATACCCCTATATTCATATCCCTATCTACATACCCTCACTTCATACCCCTATCTTCATATCCCTCAATTAATTCCTCTATCTTCATACCCCTCACTTCATACCCCTATCTTCATATTTGTATCTTGATACACCTCACTTCATCCCCCTATCTTCATAATCAATTAAGGGTTTAGGTTTTAGGGTTTGGGGTTTAGGGTTTAGGTTTTAGGTTTCAATTACCCCTAACTTCATAAATACTTACAAAAACCACTTATTTAATCAATTAAGGACCCAAAAACCTATCTAATTTAATACTTACCAAACCCTATTTTTCTAAAAAATACCCCTATCTTCATACCCCTAACTTCATACCACTCCCTTCATACCCCTATCTTAATACCACTCACTTCATACCCATCACTTCATAGCCATGTCTTCATACCCCTATCTTGATATCCTTATTTTCATACCCTTCACTTCATACTGCTATCTTGTTACCCTCACTTCATGCCCCTCACTTCATATATTTATCTTTATACCCCTCACTTCATAACCCTATATTCATAATAAATTAAGGATTTAGGATTTAGGGTATGGGGTTTATGGTTTAGGTTTTAAGATTTAGGGTTTAATTACCCCTACCTTCATTAATACTTAAAAAATCCACTTCTTTAATCAATTAAGGCCCCAAATCCCTATCTAATTGAATACATACCAAACCCTAATCTTCATAACCCTCACTTCATACCCCTATCTTCAAACCCCTACCTTCACACCCCTATCTTCACACCCCTAACTTCATACCCCTATATTCATATCCCTCACTTCATTTCCCTATCTTCATACACCTATCTTCATCCCTCTATCTTCATAATCAATTAAAGACTTAGGTTTTAGGGTTTGAGGTTTAGGTTTTGGGTTTAGTTTTTAGGGTTTAATTACCTCTAACTTCATAAATACATCCAAAAACACTTCTTTAATCAACTAAGGTCTCAATTCCCTATCAAATTAAATATTTATCAAACCCTAATTTTTCAAAAAAAATTACCCCTATCTTGATACCCCTCACTTCATACCCCTATCTTCATACCCCTATCTTCATAACACTCACTTCATACCTCTCACTTCATACCTATCACTTCATACCTCTCACTTCATACTTCGCTCTTCATACCCCTATCTTCAAACCCCTAACTTCATACCCCTATATTCATAATTAACTAAGGTTTTAGGGTTTAGGGTTTAGGGTTTATGGTTTAGGTTTTAGGGTTTAATTACACCTAACTTCATGAATACTTATAAAAACCACATCTTTAATTAATTAAGGTCCCAAATCCCTATCTAATTGAATACTAATCAAACCCTAATTTTTCAAACAAAATACCCCTATCTTCATAACCGTCACTTCATACCCCTATCTTCATACCCCTATCTTCATACCCCTCACTTCATATCCCTATCTTCATAATCCCCAAATCATACCTCTATATTTATACCCCTCACTTCGTACCCCTATCTTCATACCCATAACTTCATACCCCTCACTTCATACCCCTATCTTCATAATCAATTAAGGGTTTAGAATTTAGGGTTTAGGGTTTGGGGTTTAGGGTTAAATTACCCCTAAATTCATGAATACTTAAAAAAAACACTTCTTTAATCAGTTAAGGACCTAAACGCCTATCTAATTGAATACTTACCAAACCCTAATTTTTCAAAAAAATACCCCTATCTTCATACCCCTTACTTCATACCCCTCCCTTCATACCCCTATATTCATACCCCTATCTTGATAATTCTATCTTCATACCCCTCACTTCATACCATTATCTTCATACCCCTCACTTCATACTCCTTACTTCATACCCCTATATTTAGACACCTCACTTCATACCCCTATATTCATAATCAATTAAGGTTTTAGGGTTTAGATTTTATGGTTTAGCATTTAGGGTTTAGGGTTTAATTACTCATAACTTCATGAATACTTATAAAAACCACTTATTTAATCAATTAAGGTCCAAAATTCCTATCTAATTGAATACTTACCAAACCCTATTTAAAAAAAAAAAAATACACCTATCTTCATAATCAATTAAAGGTTTAGGGTTTACTAGTTTGGGTTTAGGGTTTAATTACCCCTAACTTCATGAATACTTATGAAAACCACATATTTAATGAATTATGGGTTTAGGATTTAGGGTTTAGGGTTTGGGGTTTAGCGTTTAGGGTTTAACTACCTCTAACTTCATGAATACTTACAAAAACCACTATCTAATTGAATACTTACTAAACCTTAATTTTTCAAAAATAAAATACCCCTATCTTCATACCCCTCACTTCATACCCCTATCTTCATATCCCTATATTAATAAACCCTCACTTCATACCCCTCATTTCATATCCCTCTCTTGATACTCCTCAATTCAAATCCCTATTTTCATATCTCTATCTTCATACTCATCACTTCATACCCATATCTTTATACCCCTCACTTCATACCCCTATCATCATAATAAATTAAGTGTTTAGGGTTTAGTGTTTAACTACCCCTAACTTCATGAATAATTATAAAAACCACTTTTTTAATCAATTAAGGTATCAAACCCTTATCTAATTGAATATTTATCAAACTCTAATTTTCAAAAAAATATCCCTATTATCTTACCCCTCACATCATATCCCCATATTCATACCCCTCACTTCATACCCCAATATTCATACCCCTTACTCCATACTCCTCACTTCATACCCCTATCTTCATATCCCTATCTTCATATCCCTATCTTCATACCCCTCACTTCATACCCCTCACTTCATACCCCTATACTCATAATCAATTAAGGGTTTAGGTTTTAGTGTTTAATTATCCATAACTTCATGAATACTTAAAAAAACCACTTCTTTAATCAATTAAGGTCCCAAACCCTTATCTAATTTAATACATCCCAAACCCTAATGTTAAAAAAAAATATCCCTATTATCTTACCTCTCACTTCATATCCCTATATTAATACTCCTCACTTCATATCCCTATATTAAAACCCCTATCTTCATACCCCTATCTTCATACCCCTTACTTCATACCCCTTACTTTAGACCCCTATCTTCATATCTATATATTCATACCTCTCACTTCATACCCCTATCTTCATACCAATAACTTCATATCCCTCACTTCATACCCTTATATTCATAATAAATTAAGGGTTTATGGTTTAGTATTTAGGATTTGGAATTTATAGTTTAGGGTTTAGGGTTTAATTACCCCTAACTTAATAAAATAAAAACCACTTCTTTAATCAATTAAGTTTCAAAACCCTTATCTAAATGAATACTTACCAAACCCTATTTTTAAAAAAATAAATACCCCTATCTTCATACCCCTATATTTGTACCCCTCACTTCATATCCATATCTTCAAACCCCTATATTCATACCCCTCACTTCATAACCCTATATTCATAATCAATTAAGGGTTCAAGGTTTAGGGTTTGGAATTTATGATTTAGGGTTTAGGGTTTTGGTTTTAGGGTTTAATTACCCTCATATTCATGAATACTTACAAAAACCACTTCTTTAATCAATTAAGGTCCCAAAACCTTATCTAATTGAATACTTACCAAACCCTAATATTTCAAAAAAATACCCCTATCTTCATACCCCTCACTTTATATCCTTATCTCCATACCCATCACTTCATACCCCTATATTCATACCCCTCACTTCATACCCCTATATCTATAATCAATTAAGGATTTAGGTTTTAGGGTTCAAAATTTAGGGTTTAGGGTTTAATTACCCCTAAATTCGTGAATACTTACAAAGACCACTTATTAATCAATTAAGATCCCAATCCTTTATCTCATTTAATACTTTTCAAACCCTAATTTTTCAAATAAAATATGCCTATCTTCATACCCATCAATTTATACGCCTATATTCATACCCCTCACTTCATACCCCTATCTTCATACCCTTCATTTTATACCCCTATTTTTATACCCTTTTCTTCATACCCCTATCTTCATACCCCTCTCTTCATACCCTATATTCATACCCCTCTCACTTCATACCCCTCTCACTTCATACCCCTCACTTTATACCTCTCACTTCATACCCCTATATTTATACCCCTATCTTCATACCCTTCTTCATACCCGTATCTTCATACCCATCACTTCATACCCCTATATCCATACCCATCACTTCATACCCTCACTTCATATCCCTATATTCATATCTCTATCTGCATACCCTCACTTCATACCCCTATCTTCATATCCTTCAATTCATTCATCTATCTTCATACCCCTCAATTCATACCCCTATCTTCATATTTGTATCTTGATACACCTCACTTCATCCCCATATCTTCATAATAAATTAAGGAGACCCCCTGTCTCCCATTCTCTTCATCATCCTGGCAGAGGTTTTGGGCAGAATCCTCAAGGAGAGCCTCTGGAGATAGAGGATTTCGGGCATCATCCCCACCTCTAGAGTGGAAGCAGTCACCCACCAGAAATTTGTAGATGATATCCTCTTGTCTATTATTGCCTCTATGGCCCAGGCCAGACACATCAAGAAGATCCTCTCTCTTTACGAGTGAGTTGCGGGCTAGAAAGTAAACTACACCAAGAGCAAGATTTTCTTCCTATATACTTCCTTGGAATGGCAGATCCGCATTGCCAAAATCTTGAGATGCATGATCGAATCCCTCCCTACCACCTACCTCAAGCTCCCCCTCTTCTACAATGATAGGCCAAGGAAAACATGTGGAATATGCTGGTGGAGCGAATTCATAGGAAGCTGACCTCTTGGAAAGGTAAGTTTTTATCCTAGGTAGGAAAGGCTACCCTCACCAAAGCTTGCCTCTAAGGAATCCTGACCTACTTCATGTTAGTCTTTAGCCTACTAATGTCTATCCACCGCAAGATATAATAGATTTAGAGGAACTTTTTATGGTTTGGGAATGAAGATAAATCTAGGATCTCTTTGGTGGTGTGGGACAAGGTGTGTAAAAGCAAATACCAAGGTGGGCTTGGGCTAAGGAGAACTAGTCTGATGAACCTAGCCCTCATGGCCAAGCATGCTTGGAGGATCCTAACCAATGAGCCTATGGAGTGGGTCAAAATTGTCAAGAAGAAATACCTCGCCAACTACTCCTTCATAGATGTTGAGGCCCCCTATGATGGATCCACTTTTTGGAAAGCAGTCCTCCAATCCAGACAGCTACTCAGTAAGGGAGCCCAATGGATTTTAGGAGATGGACAGACAATCAACTTCTGGAAGGATAGATGGGCCAAAGAAGATCCTCTATATTAGAAGGTTGAAATTTTCATCCTCAAATCCTTGGTGGACCCAAACTCCTAATAGAAGGTATAAGACTACATTGTGAGGAAGGATGACAGCCCTCAGTGGAACATCCTGACCCTCACCGATCATGAAGTTGAAGTCTCTTCTCTAGATAATATCCTCTAGGGTATTACCATCCTGACTGCTAGAAGATCCGACAAGATGATCTAGACAGGCACTAACACTGGCATATTCTTGGTTAGGATAGCCTATGAGATCATTTCCAAGGAGGCTAAGGGGGATTTCCCATGGCAGATAGTCAGGCAGAAAGGAGTGATCCTGAAGGTAAATTTATTTACTTGGATTCTTTTTCAAAATAAAGCTCTAACCATGGACAACCTCCACAAAATAGGTTTGCCTTCCCTAGTAGGTGTTATTTGTGCATCATATATTGTGAATCTATATATCATCTCTTCCTTCACTAGCCATTCACCACCATAGTGTTTGGCATGATCCTCTCATCCTTTCAAGTCCCCTGGAGCCCTCCTAGGAAAATCAAGAAAGCCTTTGCTCAATGGCCAAACCCATTCAAAAATCCTAAGCTTTAGTTCCTTTTTGATGTGTCCTTCCATCACATCCTTTGGTAGATTTGGTTGGAGAGGAATGGAAGAGTCTTCGATAATCCTCCAAGAGACCCCCCTTCCATAGCCTTTAGAGCTCTTACCTTTACAGTAGAAAATTCAAAATTCACTCCTGGTCCCCTCCCCAAGATCAAATCAGAGGAAATTATGTTTAAAAGGATGAACCTCCATGAGTATCCAAACCACCCTAACATATTTTTTCCCAAGCTCAAGGTCAAATGGAGAAACCCCCCAGAGGATTGGCTCAAGTTGAACTTTGATGGCATTGCTCATGGCAACCTAGGGCGAGAAACTACAGGAGGGGTGGTCAGAGATCATAGGGGGAGGATTGTCCTCACCTTCTGTGAGAACCTAGGTATCTAATATAATCATAGTGTAGAGGCCAAGGGTATCCTCAGATGAAATTAGCTCCTCTCATAGGATCCTCGCCCTTTGGTCATCGAAGGTGACTCTCTAAATATCATAAGGTATCTATCGAATGGCAAAGATCCTTCATGGAAAGTTTTCAATATTGTCTCTGAGGTAAGGATCCTCCTATCTAGATGAACCGATGCCAAAATTAATCACATCTACTAGGAGGGTAATAGGTTGGCATATTACATGGCTAATAAAGGTCTTTTGACCTCTGTGTTAGTAGTATGGAGGTTGTCCTTTCCAGATGCGATGGAGAAGATGGCTAGATTAGAGTTTCCTCATGAAGACACATAAGCATAAAGGGAGGGCGCTCGAAGGTGGTGCATCCTATCAACCACCAATTCTCTGATCAAGATGCTGACTAGGATCAAGGAGCAGAACATTAAGGATGACTAGGAGGGTCTGGAGTAGTGAAGGATCCAAGGTTGCCTTCCTTGTGGTTTTTTCTTATTTTTCCCATGGTTTTCTATTGCTTCTATTTTAGTTTGCTTCAGATTGTTTTTTGTCTACTGATCCTCTCACGGAGAGGCCCCTTTGTAAGCCATGTGGGCAATTTTGAATCAGGTTTAGTTAGATTTTACAAGTTTGTTTGATCCTAGCCCTTGAGGCCTGTAAGGACAGAATGGGCTCAACCCTATTTTTGTTCATAAGGTTTTGGGATCCTCTATAAAAACCCACTATTAATACAATCAATCTACAAAAAAAAGAATAAATATGAAGAAGAATTCAGAGTAGATCTCATAAATACCAAATATGAACACAAGGTTCAAGATGATGAAGTAGATTCAAGAGAAGCAGAGGTTCCTAAAAAATGCAACATCTCTTGAATATTGAAGATAAAGACAAGCACCAAGATTGAATAATAAAGTCTTCAATAACCAAATAATGTAATATAAGGGGATGTTGAGGTATATTACATTATTTGGTACATGCTAATGTACCCCTATGGTACCTTCATGGTACATTTGTAAATAATAAATTAAGGTTGATTCTATAGTTAGAGTGTGAGTTATATTTCTCTCTTTATATAAGTGTAAATGTGTAGAAAATGCACAAGTGTCATGTAAAGTTGTAATGTGTAGGAAATGCACAAGTATCATGCAAGTTAGAGTGCAAGTGTAAGTTGAGTAAATGTGCACAAGTATCTTATATGTAAGAGTGTAAATATGTAATGTAAAGGTGTACACAAGTTTCTTAGATTAGGTGTGCAAGTAGAAGTGTAAGAGTCGTGTAAATATATGGAAATGTTATAGAGTCAAGTGTTCATCAAGGATGCAAGTAGCAAGTAAATAAGCTAAGAGTCATGAGACTTGTCATATGGAGAGAAATAGTCAAGTATCTAAAGAGTCACACTACTATGTCTATATTATGGAGATAATGCTCCATAAGAAGACATATAGAATACAATTCATATATATTACTATCTTATTATAAGAGGTTGATAAGTAATAAAGCTTGTACACATTTTGAGAAATTAATATTGTAAGTTGTTCTTCATGCGTTGCACATGAATGATTTAGGCTACATTCATATTTCAATATAAAATGAATGTTATTTTCTTTATTATATAAGCCTTGATATACATATTAATTTGCTCATATTATTCTACTCATCATATTATTATATTGACCTTTATTATTGTGGCTATTTTATATTGGGACCTCTATGATATTTTGATAAAGCTTGTGATATTTTGTGGTAGTATAAGGCTTAAAAATCCAACAATGAACCCCATCCAAAAATCATGATTTTAATAACTACATCATGATTGCATTACTATAATATTTTAATAGACCACATAGTTGTATGTGGAAGTTGTGCTAGTGATATTTAAATTTGGGTCTTTGTCATAAAAGACCATATTTTAACCACTTGAACTCATGCTCTTTGACTTATAATTTTAAAGTTCATCCATGATATTAGAACCTTCATATGTGATGTGAAACTCATTGTTCTTAATCAATTTATTCAAACTCTTTTTATTATTATTTAAAGGTCATCAAAGGGATTAAAACCTTGGTTTATAGTGTGAAAGTATTCATTCCCCAATGTTTGATCCTAAGTCATTGGAATTCTTTATAAATAAAATATAATCATATATTATCAGAAATCCAAGTTCAAAACTTTATATCAAATAAATTGAGTTCAAATACCTTCCTTATGATACACATTGTGATAATATAATCCTTTGTATTAAGATATCATTCAAAGGGAGCACATGGTTGTTTTACAATAAACAATTTTGGAACTTATGCATATATTGCTAGACAAGATTGAAACTTTGATTTACATCGTAGGATCCCAAGTCTTTAACCACTTGTTTTTATGTGATATTCAAATGGGCTAATGTATATTACATTATGGTCATATTACCATAGTATTACAACATTTTGACAATTACACATGTCTTACTTGACAAGATTCAAACTTACTCTATGCATGTTTTTAACCACTTGATCTCATGCCTTTACCTATCTATAATTTTAGTTATGTGGTATTGAAATGGACTCCACTTGCATTTTATTATGTTTGTATTACAACAATATTACATCTTAATAATTATGCATATATTATTTGGTAAGATTTGAACCTAGTGTAAGTTTTGAAAGTTGATAAATTTAATCAATCAAACCCTCAACCATTTTAAAAATTTATATCAAATTATAGAGATAATTAAAAATAATAAAATAAACTATTAATAAAATATATATATTTGTATTAGTTATTTATTTTTAAAATGCATTATATTTAAATATTAAATAATTATTTTGACAAAAAAATCAAAATGTTAATCAAGTGGCATTAGCTCAACTGGTTAGATTTCTCAATGTTTAAGGAGAAGACCCAAGTTCGAGTTTGGAAAAAATGATATGTGGATAATATCTAAGCTTTGTTGCAATACCACTATGTGGTGATGATGTAATATGGGTGGGGCCATTTCAATCCCAAATAACAAGTTAAAATAAAATAAAATATTAGATATTATCATTGATAATAATTTAAAGATAAAATTGGTATTGGAAATTATTACAAAACCCCATTGATTTAAAGTTTTTATGGTACTATTAGATGCATGTTGATTTTATAAGTTAGTTTCTAATTTGTATATATAACTTAAAATCGTCATTATTGTTATAATAAAAATAATTACCCATAATTTTTAAAATTTTATGAAATATATTTATTTAAATTATTATATTTTAATATAGATTTTACTATTATAAGTATAAATTTAGTATTATTAATTTAATGGTAGCAAGAAGCAAGATACGAACCCACGAAGAGGTGATGGAAAATATAACAAGTTATCGATTCCTTTAGTATATGCAAAAAGAAAAAATATTTATTCATGTAATTAAAGTTTCAGTGTTAAGAAATATTGACTTAAAAGGAGTCTAAAGGATCTTAATTGTATGGGTAGTATTATGAGATAGGGATATCATACAATTTGAGTATCGAGAATTTTTGTCTTAAAAGGAGTCCAATAAGTTATATTTATGTAGGTGAGATATAAATATCATAGAAATTTAGTTAAAAAATTTAGGCCCTAATAAATTTTATTTGTTTGGGTATTATAATAAAGTATGAATATCATAAATATTGAAAGAAAAAAGGTCTAGTAAGTTTTCTTTGTTTGTGTGTCATAATAAGAAATGTGTATCATAGGTATAGCATAAATGTTTACTTAAAAGAGTCCAATAAATTTATCTACATGTTTGTTATAATAAGATATAAATATTATGATGTAATATTTTGATATATATTTATTTTACTTTTATATAATTAACAAAAATAAGTTTAAAATATCGAGTTTAAGTTAAAAGTGAACCAAGAGAGAGCCCCACTAGGTAACATAGAAGGAAAGTGATATTTGAAATCCCTAATGGGAAGTTAGGATTAACTACCTAGAAATATGGATACCCAAGTTGGAGATAGAAAGAGGAGCATATATATGCCAAGTTTGATCAAGGGAACAAATGTTACACCATGAGATGATCAAGCATGATATATTGATTCTTAAAAGTAGAGGTTTAATATGTAAGTTCCATGGATACTAGTCAAAGTTTTTGGAGATTCAAACTGGATCAAGTGGAAGTGGGGATTGTATTCACGTTATGTTATAACTTTTCTTCATAAAATATTTTTGCCTCATCATATTTTTTAATTAAAAAATTAGAGATAAAATAATGGGTGATGGCCCATGGTTTAGGGGGAGATATACCCTTTATTCAAGACCATGGAGTAAGAACTTTTTTCAAGATAGAAACTATTAAAAATTTTCCAATGTGGGTTACAATTTTTGGACTTATATATCAATTTATCAATAAGGGTGTTTTGAAGAATATTAGAAATACCCTAGGGAAATTCATCGAGCAACCAACTACTATGGAGTGAAAGCATGCTATATATATCTTTATTTTATTTGGAAAACAAAGGGGTTTTGAGGTCCCCAAACCAATTACAATAGGCTGAGATAGGGTATGAGAACGAAATAAACTACAAAACTAAATAAAAACCATCCAAGGGGCAGGAATAACAGGCCACCCTCAACAAGGTAGAATAGAGAGGGCCCCATACAAAAAACATACCATAAATTCAGGTAACAACAGCTACAGGAACCATGCCTCTCTTAGCAAAATAAAACAGAGAGGGTCCCATACAACCAACATAAAATATAACCTGATATCAACTACTAAAAGAACATCATAGAAGAGCTAGTTCAAGATTACCATATCCATTTGCTTGTTAACCACATCCTAAATCTCATTGAAAAAGGAGACTATTAGAGTATCTTAAGTTCTACTAGGATATTATGTTTGGAGTTATCACTCTTGTTGAGATTGATAAACTCCTAGTTGTGATTAGATAAGATCTATTGGGTTGTTGTAATACAAAAACTAATAAGAGATCAAATTTGTTATTTATGTACATCTGATCTCATGGAATAATCAATCAGTATAAGCTTCTCTTAAATTTTCTTGTAATGCTTTGCATATCTATTTTATCTTGGGTTTATAATATTGTTTCTTCAATATTCTAACATGGTACTAGAGCCTTGATAGATGCATTCATTCGAGAATTCTTGTCTCTTGAATTTTATATCTGGTTCATTCTGTCAAACTCTTGAATGAATCATAGTCTCCTTTTTTCTTATAATTTTATGAATGTGAGACTACTTTTTAGATTTAAAAAAAAAATCTAAATCATTTAGTTTTTCTTTGGTAGTTTTTTTGTTTATTAGCAGATATAATTTGATGTTCTACACCATTATTTTTACTCGTTATTTGAGTTATACAATAGTGAGAATATTTTTTGCATATTGAGATATGACGTACATGAAAAAAATTTATGGACAATAATGATTGTGAAGGATGTGTCTCAGCCCATTCTGGTGTTTTTGGTAGATGCATATTTTTTTGGTGGAAATATTGTTGTGGAGGATATTTTGTTAAATTTTTCTACAGTAAAATCTATCACCGCAACACGCGATATTGAAGGATAATAGTATGTCATCAAAATTTTTCTCTAGCTTTTGAGTGCAGCCATTTTGTGATGTGAGAGTGACGTGACTTCTCAACTTACTCTACCATTTGAATGCATCATATTTTCTGAGAGAAATCACTGCATAAGCATGGATTTTTTGGTTTCTCAAACTATGTTTTTTTAAAGAAAAGATCACATCCTCTCGATCATGTTGAAATACCCAGTTAAGTTGAGATATTTTCAATATTTTGCCAAAATGTACATCTACCCTGAAAAGCAGTGGCACTGCAACAAAAAATTGGCATTCGATAAAAATAAAATTAAATATCATCAACGAGTGACACAATGAAGGATGCACTTTTTTCATATTTGATAGAGACACACTCTCATAGAGAATCACTCAGCTTTCATGCATTAAACTTTTAGAAAAATTACAATACTAGCCAATAGGCATAGTTCTTCCTTCCGTATTTTTTTCTCTACCTTTCCTTCATGCACCACCTATTTCTATATCCCTATATAGACCTTCTTCGATGTCCTAACCCTCTAGACCATTAATAACCCACCTGCCAGAATACATCCAGTCTCACTGAGGCTTTTCATCTTTCCCTATCTGGCAACTACCACTGGGTTAGCCATAGAAACATGCATTGATGATCCATATGACCTCTGGGCACAGTCTTTGAATGGCCCCATGCTCAGCAAGCTTACTAGGCAAGAAATCATGCACTAATGAGGCCCTGACCATGTCAAAAACATTGTCTAGGGATGCGAGATTTCTCAAACAGAGAACCAGTAGTATGTCGCGATATCGCGACATGTTGCAATATCACGACATTTCTCTTCCTTGTTGCCTCCTTTTCTTTTGGGTCATGAAATCTTGACATGTCACGATATCGTGACATTTTCTTCCGTGTTGCCCTTCCTCTTAGTCGGGTCGTGATATCGTGACATGTCACGATATCGTGATGTTTTTCTTTCTTGCTATCTTCTCCTCCTTCAGGTCGCAATATCGTGACATGTCATGATATCACGACATTTTTCTTTCTTGTTGTCTTCTTCTCCTTTGGGTCACGATATCGTGACATGTCATGATATCGTGACAATTTTCCTTCTTGTTGTCTCCTTCCCCTTCGGGTCACGATATCAAAAAAAATTTCTTTCTTGCTGTTCTTTCTTCCTTTTGGTCGCGATTTCGTGACATGTCGCAAAATCATGACATTTCCTCCTCTGGCATTTCTCGTGTTCTTCTGGTCACGATTTCATGACAGGTCATGAAATCGTGACATGTCGTGATTGCGTGACATTCTCTTCTGCTGCATTTTTTCTCCCGAGTTGGTGTCACGATTTTGCGACATTCCCCTCTGCTACCTTTTGTTCTACCTCATTGGTGTCACGATTTCGTGACATGTCATGAAATCATGACATGTCACGATTTCATGACACCCTCCTCAGCTGCCTTCGTTCTACCTCGTTGGTGTCGCAATTTCATGACACCCTCCTTTGCTGCCTTTGTTCTACCTCATTGGTGTTGCAATTTTGTGACACACTCCTCTGCTGCCTTCGTTCTACCTCTTTGGTGTCACGATTTCATGACACCCTCTTCTGTTGTCTTCCTTCTACCATGTTGGTGTCACGATTTTGTGACATGTCATGAAATCATGACATTTTAGTGTCATGCCTTCTCTCTCCTTCTTGAGTCACAAAAATGTGACATGTCGCGATATCGCGACATTCTTGCCTTGTCACGATATCGCGACATCAAAGCTAATACTTGAAAAAAAAGAATTTTGTAGTTGATGCAAGATTGCTCTGCTGCCACCGGATGCTCTCGCATCAGACACCTAGGGTGGGTTGAGAAGTGTTCTTCACTTTTGTATTGTTGGAGGGAGACCCAGACGGTCAACCTCTACTCTTGACAACCAAGTTGCATCTTCAATAGGCCTACCTTTCCACTTGACCAGATATTCAAAATACTGCCTGTGCCTGGTAGTTCTGCCATCTCGCATGTCTAGTATCTTCTCGATCTCGTCTATTGCTAGAGTAGATGTTGGGATATCCCACAAATTTGTTCTTGGTGTCTCACCATTACCTCCTTCATGGTATTCTACCAAGTCTAAAATATTAAAAATAGGTGAGATATTTAGCTCACTTGGCAGTTCTACTTCATAGGCATTTCCCGAATCTCTTTTACCTATGATCCTGCATGGTCCAAACCTCTTCATCTTCAACTTGTTGTAGGTTTTTCTAGTAAACCTTTCCTTTCTCAGGTGAACCATGACCACATATCCCACTTGGAACTCCTTGGAATGCCGCTTCTGATCAGCCTTGGTTTTGTACTGAGCATTCATCTTATCGATATGCTGTCTGACTTCTTCATGTAAACCCTTTATGTGCTATGCAAAATATTCAGCCTCAGCACTACTATTTTCTCTTGTACCCATCGTTCTCAACTCAAAAGCATGCCTTGGGTTGTTCCCATACACAATCTAGAATGGGGATTTACCAGTACTTTTGTTGATGGAATTGTTATAAGTAAATTATGCCTGTGGCAAAATCAAATCCCATCCTTTGGGCTTATCTCCCACTAGGCATCTTAGAAGATTACCCAAACTTTTGTTCACCACCTCTGTTTGCCCATCAGTCTACGGATGGTATGTAGAACTGAACTTTAAATCCATTTTCAGCTGCTTCCACAAAGTCTTCCAGAAATAACCTACAAATTTGGTATCTTTGTCAGATACTATACTCTTGGGTAGACCATGAAGGCGTACCACCTCCTTGAAAAAAAAGCCTACAACATGAACTGCATCACTCATTTTCTGACATGGAATAAAATGAGCCATCTTTGAAAACCTATCAACCACAACAAAAATGGAGTCACTCCCTCGTTGTGTCCTTGGCAAGCCAAGGACAAAATCCATACTGATGTCCTCCCATGGTCTATCTGGTACAGGTAATGGCTAATACATTCCTATATTCTATCTTACTCCCTTAGCCATCTGGCATACTCTACAACCCTACATAAATTTAGTCACATCTTGTGGCAACTGTGGCCAATGGTAGTTTTCACTAACAAGGGCAATGGTCTTGTCTCAACCAAAATGTCCAGCTAGTCCACCACTATGCTTCTCCTTTATCAGATTCTCCCTCATTGAACTCCTCCGTGGAATGCATAATTGACCTCCTTTGAACAACATTCCATATTGGATCAGGAAATCCAACCCCTTGGTCTTGTCCAAAGTAACAGGTGCCAAGCAAGCCTTCCAGGCTTCTACAAAATCAGGATCCTCAGGGTACAAACCCTTTAGTTCATCAAATCCTACCACTTCCACCCTCATCTCTGTCAACAAACACTACCTTCTACTTAAGGCATCTGCAACTCTATTTGATCTTCCGCTCCTATGCTTCAAAACAAAGGTATAACTCTATAGAAATTCAACCCACTTCAGGTGCCTCTGATTTAGCTTCCCTTGACTATTAATATACTGTAAGGCTTGATGATCAATGAATAGAACAAACTCTTTTGGCAACAAGTAATGTCGCCACTTCTTTAGAGCCTGAACTATAGCATAAAATTCTTGATCATAAACTGAATACTTCTTCCTAGCATCATTGAGTTTCTCACTAAAGTAAGCAACAGGTTTACCCTCTTGACTCAAAACAGCCCCTATGACACTACCACTAGCATCACAATCTACCTAAAATACCTTATTAAAATCTGGAAGTGCCAAAACAGGTTGCTCTATAACCTTATTTTTCAACATGTCAAAGCTCTTATCTGCTCCTAAGGTCCACTTAAATTCTTTCTTATCCCCTCTCATTATTTCTGTATCGCTCCAAATTTTTCACACCCTTACCTTCAGGCTATAGGATCCGTGCCCGGAAGGGGGATGTGAAAAGGATGGCGTGGTACCTCGGACTGAGAGGCCTTGCGAAGGTCCCGCCTCTCAAGGGAGGTGTATATTGGTGATTTTTTGACGGATGGTGGGTTCACCAGGAAACATTTAATGGCAATTTCCATGCCTAGGTTGGGAATGTGTTTTATGTGTTTGTTTTAGCCTTAAGCATTCAAATCCTAGGTTTGGCCAAAATGTGTCTAAGCTATTCTATATGAAAATGCAGATTATATGAACATAGAAAATAGAATTAAGACAAAAAATAGAGAAATTAAAGAATATTAAAAGAAGAATACCTGATCCGGATGTTTGATGAAGATTATGATTCTTGGAGAAGTCAGGATCGCCTCTGATTTGACAGGATCATTTGAGATCAGACAAGATCATCTGAAATATGACGAATTCTTTAGAGACCTGCAAACAGAGAAATAGGTGCAAAACACAGAAAATACCACTATTATAACAGATGGAAACAGTGTAAAATGAAAGTAATAATATCAAGCTGAAACTTAAAAATAGAAACATGAATGAATTATGCTAATTTAATCACAATTATGGCTTAATTATGCATTTAATCTAGATGGGTGAACTCCAAAATGTAGAATAGCATAAAATATTGAATAAGCTAGCTAATTGCAGAATAAAACAACAGAGAAAATATGGAGAAATGCAAACTTTAGACACTGATTGCCTCAATGTTGACTGCAGTCGAAATCATCTCGCATTGGTACGAAATCATCTCTGATTTGACAGGTTCGCCTCCGATCTGAATAGGATTGTCGATGACGATATAAGCTTGCTCCAGCTAAAAAACACTAAGGTACCTGCAACAAAATTTGAATAGAACTAATGAAAACAATAATTTGAGATATCTTAATGCATGTGAAGTCAGTTTACAGAGGATTTCAGCCAGGGGGATGCTAAGGGAAGGGCTTAGGATTAAATAGGCTTAGGAGGGTGGTTAGGAGGTTGGAAATCATCCCTATTTGGGAGATCTCCAATGGGGGAGGGTCTCTAACGATGCAAACACACTTCTGCCTAGATTAGAGACCCGTTGGAATAGAAGCTAATTGTGCAAAATCAGTTTTGGGACAAGATCGTCTGGACGTCCTAGCCTAGACAAAATCGTCAGATTTGGGGTGATATCGTATGATCGACGACGATATCGTCAAACGGTCAAAACAAAATCTAAAAATGATACGGGAAAGGGGGAAACGGATTAACCGGTAGTTAACGGGTGGTTTGGGAGGTTAAAATTTGAATTTAAATTATTTACTAGAGTGAATTTAATTATTAAGAATTCACTACGCCAATTTTAGGGTGCTACATTTTGCCCCCTCTTTAGTGAATTTTCCGAAGAAAATGCGTTAAAGATGAGTTCTTCTCGATCTACGAGAAAGCAAAAAAATTATTCTCATTTTTAGGTGACGATTCTTGGTCGAATTGTACGACAGCTTACTATGGTGCCCCCTCCGTGTTTTTACCCAAATCGAACATTTGAGGTAAAAACACGAAAAAACAAAATTTGAAAAAAAAAAATTTAATTGTATTTTGAATAAAATTAAGAAAAATAAGGTAAAACCTTAATTCATTTTTACTGTTCATTTTTTCTGGTTTAGAGCTATGCAAACAAAAAATGGTGGATACGGCGCACAGATCAACAGAGGTCCGATGCGGGCTACGGGTAAGAGTCTAAACTTAGTTTAGAATGATTTAATTTGAATTTACATGCTTTTTAGGTGAATTTTAAATGAATTTTGAGCATCACGGCCGTTTTTGGGCCATCAACGTCATCGGGATGAAATCGTCCCGATTTCGACGAAATCGTCTCAAGTTCGCCAATTTTGTCTAAGGGCAAAATCGGTGAAAGGGGGACGATTTAATCAAATTAGGGATGATTTCGGCTTGCGAAATCGGAGATGATTGTGCTCAAATTTGGGACGATATCGTCCAATGGTGGACGATATCATCATTTATATAAAATTGAACTTATTTTAACTTGCATTATTAATTACTTGAATTGTGTATTAATGATTGTTTGTTGTTTATGTTGCAGAGAGGATTGCTAAAGAGCAGGGAATGGAAATATGGAGGTTTGAGAGATGACTTGGCCGCTCTTACACAGGTAGAGTGGGATCAGCTAGCACAGGCCGGCTTACATTATGTGGCAAAAATGCCACAAGTGTCTATAGACATAGGGCTATTGACAGCCCTGGCAGAGAGGTGGTATCTGGGTTCTTCCTGTTTCTGGCTACCGATAGGGGAGATGACTCCGACACTATAGGATGTATGGAGGATTCTAAGAATCCCCATACAAGGACGGTTGATCACTCCTATCGCCAATCAGGGCCATGCTATGGGACGGTTGTGTGGTGACCCAAGCTTTGCCTTGGAGAAGGGCGAAGTTAACATCGAGGCACTACATCAGATGCCTAGGGCATCTAGACTCACATAGGTTTTGGCCGGAGTGGTTGGTGGACTTCTACTGTGCCACCAGAGTGGGTGCAGGGTACCATGGATGCTAGAAGATGTGATCTATGATATGCGGGACCATGGTTACAGGTTCTCTTAGGGCAGCTTTGTTCTATGCCGGTTGTATAGGATCCTGCATGGGGTCGTGTACAAAGGTGGCCGATGTCTAGTTATGACATCACTCCTATAGGTTTGGTGCTGGGAGCACATTATAGTGCGGAGGCCGGTAGGGCTTCCTTTGATAGGGATTGATGAGGAGAGGCCCCGAGTTTTCTACTGGTGGCTCCGGAGAGGGTCACAACGATGGATTGACCTGTCGATGTCTCGAAGACTACTAGATGACCTTGTCTTGAATCAAATTACCTGGAGGCCATGGTGAGAGCACCCAGGGTGGGCCGAGGATGGATAGGAGCTGGCTCACGTCAGGCAAGTTTTTTGGCTTCGGATGGAGAGGGGAGAGGTGGAGCTCCACCACTACGACCGAGTTTTGTGACAGTTCGGTCTACAGTAGGGGATCCCATCTCTCAAGGATTATGAGTTTTCTCAAACTATCTGGGATAACACCATAGTGAGCGAAGCTCCAGATATGCAGCGCTTCTAGAGTCAGGACTCGAATGATGCCCCCATTCAGCCAGTGGATGGGGACGACACAGGGGTAGCCGATGGCTACAATGCTTGGTATGTAGGCATTCACCCTCCTTGGATGACGAGGGCTCAGGGTTTGATTCACACGGTTGTGCATCGAATAGGGAGGCGATGCCAGGTGGCTATGGAGGCAGCCCAGGGTCACGATGGGAGAGAGCTGAGGAGGCCATAGGCATAGGAGAGGCCACGATAGAGGGAGAGGAGGGAGGCGAGACCCCCTTCTCCATAGAGAGAGAGGCCACCATCGCCCGATAAGGGCAAGGGTGTCGACATAGGGGAGAGTAGCGAGATAGTGACTCTTCGAGCGAAGACAATCTATCTCTAAGCACAGGTGCAGACCCTACAGGAGGAGGTTGCATGACATCGAGCTGAGGTTACACAGCTCAGAGACGAGATTGCACACCTCAGGGCACAGGGTAGAGGGGCGAGCACTGGGGATCTGACATGGGCTATTGCCCAAATCACTTTCTATCAGAAATTATACTATTAGCCGGTGCCAAAGGAGGATAGACTACCACTACCAACTAACATCGTAGAGCCGATCAGGATCGGGTCATCGAGGACTTCGTCCCGATCGACGACTAGGACTCGCAGTACTACACATACTGTGATGGGGCCACCTCGTCCACCTCAGGGCGAGGGAGGAGATGAGGCTGAGAGCTCGAGGGGTTCTCGAGGCTAGACTACTGCATTACATTGTATAGATTGATATATATAGTTTTTATTATTTTTTAATAGAGGATTGAGTATGCCGAGGTACAAATTATGGCATACCAATCCAATTTTGATATGATGTATATATACTATTGATATATATGAGATGAGATATATATTTTGATCATATGACTTATGTATTTTGTACTTTTATGATGCTTTTATGTTTGATTGATTTGATTTGATGATTCATGTAATTATGTTGTTGGAAATATTATGGTTTTGATGTCATGCTGTGATATTTTAAATGAAATAATCTGATGTAACAAATTGGTTGTTTGTGATGTAATGTGATAAAAAATAAAAAGAGACTTCTAACAATAATTTCAAAGGACATTATCGCTATTATAGACCATTTCATGGAGTCGTTGCTCACTCGATCGTCAAGCTAATCCTAGTATAGAAATATTGTTAAATGGAAAAGAGTGCTTAAGAGACTGTCTTAAGACTTTGGTGCAATGGTGCAAATGATGATGATGGTTTGTTTTCAGATTTCCATGAAAATAGTATACATGAAATAATGTTAAAATGATCTTTGCTAGGCATAATTTCCTAAGTGTGATAAATTTTTTGGATAATTCCCTAGGAATTATACCATCATTGCAAAATTGAAGGTTGACATAATGACATGAAATAATGAAAATATGTTTGTTTTTTTGTAAAGCATAATTGTATAACAGAATGATTTAAGTCATATGGTTTTCATGATTTTAAATAAATGGGGAATAAAAATTGTTACAATGGTTTGCACTAGGCATAGAATATGTAGGTATAGACTTATACCATCATCGCGAAAATCAAGGAAGAAAATAGATTGTTTTATTGCATAGTTGATTTTTAATAAACAGAAAAATATGAAGATGAGGACTTGCGCTAGGCATAAAATTCCAATTTTGGTTTTGGAACTATACCATTGTCGCGAAAGTCGATAAGAAGTTATATATATATATATATATATATATATATATATATATATATATATGTTTTTATTAGATGGTTTGAAAGAAATTTTGATTTTTCTATTATTCATGTAGTTGTCTTTATACTAAACAATTGTACTTGAAAGAAGAAAATGAATTATTCCAAACAAGTTGCAAAAAATATTTCAAAGTATTTTGAAGACAAAGTTAGATTTATAAGGAATCCCATGTGCATATGTGAATTCATTTCCAATCTTGATTTATCATAATGATACACAAAATCTCTCAAATATAAAATGTGTGTGCAATTGCATTGTTCATTTACCAGTTTTGAGCAAGATAATATGATACAAGTGATTTGAAGAAACCAAATAAGTGTTCATTAACCATGATGTAGATGCATATAACCATACTAGACTACTATGTAGGTCGGATTATCAAGAGCTAGCTAATCCATAAGCAGACATAAGTCTGTACAAAAGAAGGTCACTAATGTGACAGACATATCGCCACGCTAGGAGTTACCCAAGGCCAAGCGAGTTGGGCACAAACCACCTGTTATGGGGCTTACCTCATAGTTTTCAAATAATTGAGAATTCCAGGGATTCAAGCTCATCAACCCTAATGGCAAGCCGAGATTAGATCAACAGAACTTCAAATTAATTTTGCTACAAATAGCTTAATACAGTTTTCCATTACAGTTTCCAGGCATATTTCTCTTCCCCTTCAATCCCGAACTCACCATCCCTTCCCTTACAATTTTTTGAGTTTTTATCGAGGCCTCGATCCTCTAGGCAATTAATGCCCCGCCTAACAAAAAATTCAAATTCGATTTCCCCCCGGCCGAGTTTTAAATTTTTTTTTGCCATAAATGGGCAACTGCCCGATCCACCATGAAGCTTGCATTAATGGTATCCCTCAACCTACACCCGCCATTTTTTTCTGACTGTTATTCTGTACTGTTGCCTCAACCCATACTGTTTATGCTCTGCAATGGCTATTTTGTTGAAATACTTCCATAAGATGGTTATCCCAGTTTAATGCACGCGACTGTCATCTCCCTTTTAATACACGTGGTCTTCATCTTCGTTTTAGAACACGTGGCTACCCGCATGTCTATTTTTAGCCTCTGTCTTCAACTGGTCACGTCGCTTCTACACACACAACCCCTTGTCTAATTCGGTCCATCTTCCTTTTGGCAATGATTCCTTGCTCCACGTGGCAACTTTCTAT
This sequence comes from Wollemia nobilis, assembly GCA_028583015.1. Lineage (NCBI taxonomy): Eukaryota > Viridiplantae > Streptophyta > Pinopsida > Araucariales > Araucariaceae > Wollemia > Wollemia nobilis. The sequence continues at coordinate 78,384 of JAQPPZ010016730.1, forward strand.
TGGTCGCAATATCGCGACATGTCATGATATCGTGACATGTCACGGTATCGCGACCCCCATGCCCTTATGCACTAGCCCTGCCTTCGGGAGCCGTGATTTCATGACATATCGTGAAATCGTGACATGTCACGATTTCACGGCTCCCCCTCGACCCTGCCTTGCTTTGCTTTTAAGAGCCACGATTTTGTGACATGTCGCAAAATCATGACATGTCACGATTTCGTGGCTCCCCCCTCAACCTTGCCTTGCCTTGCTTTTGGGAGCCGCGATTTCATGACATGTCACAAAATTGTGACATGTCATGATTTTGTGGCTCCCCCCTCGACCTTTGCCTTGCCTTGCCTTCGGGAGCCATGAAATCATGACATGTCACAAAATCGCGACATGTCACGATTTCGTGGCTCCCCCTCCCCAACTTTCTTTAAAGGAAAAAAAAAAAAAACTTCAACCTTCCTCTTGCTTTTAAAAAAACTTCAACCTTGGAAAAGAACTGGAATGAAACAAAATACAAAGTGCTTAGAAAACTTAGAGAAATTTGGAGGATGCAAGATTGCTCCATTGCCGTCGGATGCTCCTGCATCAGACACCCGGGGTAATTAAAAAAAAGTGATCCTCACTTCTGTTTTGTTAGGGGAAGACCTAGGCGGTCAACCTCCATCTTTGACAACCAAGTTGCATCTTCTACAGGTCTGCCCTTCCACTTTATCAAATATTCATAATACTGTTTGTTTCTGGTGCTTCTACCTTCACGAGTGTCTAGTATTTCTTCGACCTCGTCGATGGTTGGAGTAGATGCTGGAATTTGCCATAATCCTATACTTGGTACCTATGTACTTTCTCCCTCATGATATTCCACTAAATCTAAAATATTAAAAATAGGTGAAATGTCAAGCCAATTTGGCAATTCCACCTTATATGCATTTTTTGACTCCCGTTTTTCTAGTATTCTGCATGGCCCAAACTTCTTCATCTTCAATTTGTTATAAGTTTTGGCAGGAAATATTTCCTTCCTGAGATGGACCATGATTTCATCTCCTACTTCAAATTCTTTGAACCGTCGCTTCTGGTCTGCTCTTGTCTTATATTGAGTATTCATTTTTATAATTTGTTTCCTTACTTCTTCATGCAGACTTTTCATATGTTTCGCAAATTCTTTTTCCTCGACACTGCACTTTTCTCTCTTGTCCAACTTTCTCATTTTAGACACATTTCTTGGGATGTTTCCATATATTATCTGGAATGGAGATTTATTTGTGCTCTTATTGACTGAACTGTTATATGCAAATTCTGCCTGCGATAAAATTAAATCCCATCCCTTGGGTTGATCTCCTATCAAGCATCTCAATAAATTACCCGAGCTTCTATTTACCACCTCTCGTCCGTCCATCGGTCTATGGGTGGTATGCGAACCGAACTTCAGATCTGTCTTCAACTTCTTCCACAAAGTTCTCCAGAAATAACCAAAAAATTTTGTATCTCTCGTCGAAACGATGCTCTTCGGTAGACCGTGAAGTCGTACCACTTCCTTGAAAAATAACCCTGCAATGTGAACTGCATCACTTGTTTTTTGGCATGGGATAAAGTGTGCCATATTGAAAAATCTATCAAATACTACAAATACAGAGTCATTTCCCCTCTATGTTCTTGGCAATCCGAGGATGAAGTCCATGCTGATGTCCTCCCATGGCCGCTCAGGTACTGGTAACGGCTGATACAATCTCGTGTTCTGTCTTCTGCCCTTTGCCATCTGGCATACTCTACAACTCTATACAAACTTTTTCACATCTTGCTGTAGTTGTGGCCAATAGTAATTTTCACTCACTAGGGCAATTGTCTTATCCCGACCAAAATGTTCGGCCAGTCCTCCACTGTGTTTCTCCTTGACTAAGTTTTCCCACATGGAACTCCTTGGAATGCATAATTTACTTCCTCTAAACAAAATTTCATCTTGGATTAGAAAGTCCAACCATCTTGTCCTGTCCACAGTAACAGGTGTCAAGCAAGTCGTCCAGGCTTCTGCAAAATCCGGATCTTTAGGGTACAAACCCTTTAGTTCTTCAAATCCCACTACTTCCACTGTCATTTCAATCAGTAAATTTTGCCTTCTACTCAAGGCATCTGCAACTCTATTTGATTTCCCGCTTCTGTGCTTCAGCACAAAGGTATAGCTTTGAAGGAACTCCACCCATTTCATGTGCCTTTGGTTTAGTTTTGTTTGACTATTAATGTACTGTAAAGCCTGATGATCAATAAATAGAACAAACTCCTTTGGCAATAAATAATGTCTCCACTTCTTCAGAGCCTGAACTATAGCATAAAATTATTGGTCATAAACTAAATACTTTTTCTGGGCATCATTTAGCTTCTCACTAAAATAAGCAATAGGTCTGCCTTCCTGACTCAGTACAGCCCCTATTGCACTGCCACTGGCATCATAGTCCACCTAAAATACCTTGTTAAAATCTGGGAGTGCCACAACAAGTTGTTCTGTGACCTTTTTATTTAATGCATCAAAGCTCCTCTCAGCCCCTAATGTCCACTTGAACTCTTTTTTATCCCCTCTCATTGTTTTCGTGAGAGGTGCACAGATGCTGCTGAAGTTCTTTATGAACTTCCTGTAAAAGCTGGCTAGACCATGAAATGATCTTACTTCTATTGTGCTTCTTGGGGTAGGCCATTCGATGATGGCTCTCACCTTCTCTGGGTCCATTTTTAGACCATCTGCTGAGATTACAAATCCTAGGTAGACTAACTCTTTCTTGACAAAATTACACTTTTTCGGATTTATTAATAACTGCTCCTCTCGCAGCTTTTCAAAAACCTTCCTGATATGCATCAGGTGTTCCTCCAGGGTTCTGTTGAAAATTAATATATCATCTAAATAAACAATGACAAAATTTCTTAGAAACTCTTTCAGTACTTCATTCATCAGTCGCATGAAGGTACTTGGTGCATTGGACAGCCCAAATGGCATGACCAACCACTCATACAAGCCCTCTCTTGTCTTGAAGGCTGTCTTCCACTCATCTCCTTCTCGGATACGGATCTGATGATAACCACTTTTTAGGTCAATCTTCGTGAAGTACTCAGCTCCACTTAAAAAATCCATGATATCATCCATCCTTGGTAATGGGAATCTATATTTGATAGTGATTTTGTTGATTGCCTGAGAGTCTGTGCACATTCTCCACTCTCCATCCTTCTTGGGTGCTAGTACTACAGGCACTCGCACATGGGCTAAGACTCTCTCTAATCAATACTTTCTCCAAGCAACTCCTAGACCCGTCTGTTTAACTCCTCGGCTTCTACGAGTGTCATTCTATGTGCGACTTTATTGGGCAAGCTTGATCCCGGCACCAAATCTATATGGTGGCTGATCTTCCTTATCGGGGGTAAACCCTGTTGGTTTGACTTTTATACACACCCTGTGAAGAATGAGCATAAAAATCTGATAACACTTATACGGGATAAATCCCACTCACTTTAGGATCTTGCTGGCTATCCAAGGTGTGAGTTATAGAGTTGGGTCGAATGTCTATTCACTCTTTTTCGCTTCTGGAATAGTTTTCAATATGGACTTTCTGTTACCTTACAACGGGTTCTTGAACTTGTTCAGTAATGTTTAGAAGTTGTCACTTGTTGACAATCAAATTTAAAATTGGTTCTTTGATCTAGCTCTTATGGGTCAGCAGATTTAAATAAATGACAAATTTAAAAGAAAATAAAAATGGATCATTTCATGGTAAAACAAAGAGAGTAGGGTAGGGCAGAAAGAGAAGTTTATCAAACTTAGCTGTAAAACAAAACTACCAATTTTATTTATACTATCAGCTTCACAATAGAAAAAATCAAAGAAGAAAGTGTCCAGCTTTCTAAGATCACTTTCTACTAAGAGCATAAGGCAGAGATGAAACAGATCTGAAAGAAAATCATAAATAGAGGGGAAGTCCGTTAAAATTGGTATTTCTCACTAGCAGCATATCTCACACAGTGAGGACAAAGCAATTAGAACAAACTTGAACCTTAAACCTGTGATTTTTCCTAGCATACAGTGGAAAAAATGAAGCCCAACAACATATTTAATCTTGATAACACGGATTTACAACATATATTTAATAAACTTTAAATAAATGGATAACAAAAGAAGATGAACTTATCACAATCTGAAAAATATTAGGCTCCTGGCCATGCTATCACAAAAAACAAAAGCACATCAACTCCAAGTCCAGAAAATAAAGTATTTAACAAGATTTGCAAGAAATTGCTTCAATAGCCTTTTATTTCTAAGTCTCCGCTCCCTGCGATTATATTTTAGAAGAAGTATTTATAGACTCAGGAGAGGCCCTGATCTTTTCAAAAATATCTTCTTCTCAAACCCTAAATCTTATCATCTTAAACCCTAGTACCCGGGTTTTACAATATAAGCTCTTTTAAAACAAAGTTTAGATAAAACTTAACCATTCTGTAAATCAGTGCAGTCACTTGCCATAAATGGAGAAGACAGAAATCGAATGCCACTTGCATTCACCCGCAACTGTGTGTAAATGCCCTCATTAATTCCCACAAGAAATTTGGATGAGTCACCACTTCTCTGACATTTCATCTCCGTAGAGCCATCCCTGAGTTGAAAATTTCTGCAAGCCATTAATTCTGCCATAAATTTTCATTAAATGCATCCATCGGCAAATTTCGATAACTATGTATAGATATTTTCATTTTTTGGCCAATTCTCGACATACTCCATTAAATGGGCAGCTGCTTAGTCACCGTAAAGTCTCTTTGCGGCCAGATATGTAAAATTTGGATGAAACAACAATTCTCAAAATCTCTCATTTCAATATGGTTGTCTTCGATTAATTTGCACTTAACTTTGTCTTTATGGCCATTTCTCCATTATCATGCAAGTGCCAGATGGCTTCCTGTATAAAAGACAAACAAGGATTAGCATTTTAAAATTATTAAATCAAAACCTTAAATATTAAAATGAAACCCTAAAGTTTAGTATACGCGGCTTGGTGCTTTGTTCTGTTCTGACACGTGTCGCAAAAATCGTGACACGTGTCAGTTTCTAGCTGCTTCTCATTGTGTCTTTGTTTTCTTGCCATGGCCACGAAAATGCGACATGTCACGATTTCGTGACATGTTGCAAAATCGCAACCTATTTCTGCTTTTGCTTCCTTCTCGCTCCATATGCCGTGAAAACGTGACATGTCACGATTTTGTGACATGTCACGAAATCGCGACCCTTCCTGTGCCTCGACAACTCTTTGCTTCACCAGCCGCGAAAACGCGACATGTTGTGATTTCACGACATGTCACAAAATCACGACCCTTTTCTTTGGCTCTGGCATTCCTGTTGCTTTGCATCATGATTTTGTGACGCTTTAGCCTTGGGTTCATTTGCTTTAGCTTCCTGGCCGTGAAACCGCGACATGTCACGATTTCGCGACCCTCCTTTGTGCCTTGCCCCCTTGCCTCCTTTGTGCCTTGCACTTCTTTCTGCATTGACCTTCTGACTTAGCATTTTTGCCCTTCGGTTTCCCTCGCTTCTTCTGGCATGTCGTGATTTCGTGACACCTAGCTCTGTCTTTGTTTTCAACGTTGGTGTGTCATGATTTCACGACGTCGTGATTTCACGACACCCTCTGGTATCAGGCCCCTTCTGCCAACTGTGTCGCGATTTCACGACGTCGCAAAATCGTGACGTCGTGATTTCGTGACACTTTTATGCCTTGTTTGTTTTGACCTTACTTTGCACTTGGTTCTTTCGACAACTTTCTCTTCGCTGTCCTTGCTGACCTTGGACCTGTCGCGATTTTGTGACATGTCGCGAAATCGTGACGGTCCGTACGCCCTGGGTACTTTTCTGCTTTATGAGCCACAAAAATGCAACATGTCACGAAATCGTGCCCTTTTCATGCCTTGGCAACTTTCTTCGGCTTGGCGTCACGAAAATGCGACACCCTTCTCTGACTTGCGCTCTTTGCTCGGACCTGTCACGATTTCGCGACATGTCACAAAATTGCGACAGTCCATATGCCCTGGGCTCCCTTTCGGAAAAACATCATGATTTCACGACATCGCACACTTTCTCGTCTTGCTTCTCTGTGCCGAAACTTGTCACAAAAATCGTGACACATGTCAGTTTCTTGCCTTAGCCGTTTTTCTCTTCTTGTATCCGCAAAAATGCGACATGTCACGATTTCACGACATGTCATGAAATTGTGCCCCTTTTTCTGACTTGACACTTCTTCAACCTTCATGCAGCGAAAACGTGACATGTCGCGATTTCGTGACATGTCACGAAATCGCGCCTCTTTCATGCCTTAGCTTTCTTTTGGCTCCTCTTGCCGTGAAACTGCGACATGTCGCAATTTCATGACATGTCACAAAATCGCGACCTTCCGTACGCACATGCTTTCTCTCTCCAAACCCGTCGCGATATCGCGACATTTTCAAAAATGGAAAGTGTCACGATATCGCAACATTTCCAAAAATGGAAGTGTCATGATTTCGCTACGTTTTTGCGACTTGGCCGAATTTTTCGAAACCTGTCGCGATTTCGTGACATTTCCAAAAATGGAAGTGTCACGATTTCGCTACCTTGCCAAAAATGGAAAGTTTTGGCCTCCAATGAATTTTTCTATCTGGAATCTGCATTTTTTTCATACCGATGAAATATTTTCTTTAATCAGCAATGATTCTAACATTTGCAAAATGAATTCTAAAATAAAACAAAGCCAGATGCAAGTAAAAGCACAACTTAAAAAAAAGGAGGCAAGCAAATTTGGAATTAAAACCTGGAAAACATCAAGAGGGTCCTTACTACAAAAATGAAAGCTCAAAGTTTTCAAAGGGTGGAAATTCATTTTTTAGTGGGGGTGTGTTGCTTCTCAACAAACCCTCAGGCACATTATCTGATACAACATTTGGAAATTCCTCCAACAGATCTAGGACTTCTGCCGGGGTATCTTTGCATTCCTCCTCCCTAACTCTAGGAATTATTGCATAACACAAATGTTCATGCTTCAAACCGTCCAGAAATTTCCTCCCTTCAACTAAACAGATTTTGGAGCTGTTACACACCTTTTCATCCGCCTCCTTCATGGGTTTCAGCTTATGGCATACACCATTCTTTGTTAATGAGTAGGTGTTGGCACGGTTGTCATGCACTGCACTCCGGTTGAACTGCCAAGGCCTCCCCAACAACATATGGCAAGCATCCATAGGCAGGATGTCGCACAGGACCTCATCACAATAATTTCCAATATTAAATTTAATGGAGCACTGCTCATTGACCAAAGCCCTATGGTCCTTCTGTAACCATGCGACCCGATATGGATGCAGGTGCTCCTTCCTCTCTAATTGTAACATGGTAACCATTTCTTTTGAAACCAGGTTATCCGTGCTACCATTGTCAATAATAATATTGCAAACCTTGACCGTGCATTTACACCTTGTGCGGAATAAACTTCTTCTCTGATCTGTGTCCTTCTCCTCATTCAATAGGACTCTTCTTACGATCATTGCTTCCCCTCTCTCTACTTCTTTCGAATGTTCAGACTCAGCATCTTCCTCTACCACAGCAGCCTTGGTTGGACCCTCAGGCCTCTTATTTATCCTTTCTCGGTGTTGTGGACACTCAAATGCCCGATGTCCTTCTTCACCATAGTGGAAACATGTCCCACGAAATACTCCTCTTCCAAACCCTCATCCAGATCCACCCCGTCCTCTTGGGTAGCTGTTCTGATCACGGGGCTGATAAACATCCTCTTCCCTTTGATCCTGGTTGCTACTGGCTTCACCAGTCTTCTTTAGATCTTTATACTTTTCTCCATTGGTTCTCCCACCAGTTCTTCCACCACGGCCCCTTCCTCTTTTCTTGCCTTCAAACCGCCTATTCAGTTTTTCTTCCACCTTTAAGGCAAACTGGTAAGCATCCTCAATGGTGCTTACCCGAACTAGGCTCAGCTCTTCCTGGATACCGATTCTCAATCCATTGATATAATGGGCAACCTTTTCTTTATTTTCCTCTAAATGTCCAGTCCTAATAGAGATCTTGTAAAACTCCTCGATGTATTCTTGGACAGTTTTGTTTGTCTATCTCAAACTTTGCATTTTCCTTAGCAGATCCAACTCGTAATCTGCTGGAATAAACTATCTTTTCAGCTTTTCCACCATTCTGTCCCATCTTGTTATTCTCTCCTTCCCTCTTCTATTCCTCTCCAACTGTATTCCCATCCACCAAATGCTGGCATGACCCTTCAACTTGGTCTTAGCAAATCTGACCCGATTAGGGTCTTCAACCTCCTCGTATTCGAAATATTCTTCTAAATCATTTATCCAGTCAATCACCTCTTCTAGATTTAGGTTTCCCAAATATGTAGAAACCTCCATTTTTGGTTGCTTTCCAATCTGAGAGATGGCCTTGTACAACCGGGCTTGTGCAGGATCCACAGCCTCTTCTTCTTCCTCAGACTGGTCTGCTTCTTCATCAACTCCGTCTTCACTTCCCTCATCCCTTCTGGGCTCGTGCCTTCTACGTAGCTCCTCTTGCAGGGCTTGAACTTGTCTCTGCAAGGCTTGGAAGTCTTCGACCGACACCACATTTCCTACTCCACCATGGTTTCTTCATGGAGGCATTTTTTTTTTCTTACAAATCCTTCCACAGATCCTGGTGTAACTGCCTCTCTTCCGGCGATCTGTTACATGCTCAGGAGCTCCCGCTCTGATACCACTTGATGGCAAGCCGAGATTAGATCAACAGAACTTCAAATTAATTTTGCTGCAAATAGCTTAATATAGTTTTCCATTACAGTTTCCAGGCATATTTCTCTTCCCCTTCAATCCCGAACTCACCATCCCTTCCCTTACAATTTTCTGAGTTTTTATCGAGGCCTCGATCCTCTAGGCAATTAATGCCTCGCCTAACAAAAAATTCAAATTTGATTTCCCCCGACCGAGTTTTAAATTTTTTTGCCATAAATGGGCAACTGCCCGATCCACCATGAAGCTTGCATTAATGGTATCCCTCAACCTGCACCCACCATTTTGTTCTGACTATTATTCTATACTGCTGCCTCAACCCATACTGTCCATGCTCTGCAACGACTGTTTTGTCGAAATACTTCCATAAGATGGTTATCCCAGTTTAATGCACGCGGTTGTCATCTCCCTTTTAATACACATGGCCTTCATCTTCGTTTTAGAACATGTGGCTGCCCGCATGTCTATTTTCAGCCTCTGTCTTCAACCGGTCGCGTCGCTTTTACACACACAGCCCCGTGTCTAATTCGGTCCATCTTCCTTTTGGCAATGATTCCTTGATCCACATGGCAGCTTTCTATTGGTCGCGATATCACGACATGTCACGGTATCGCGACCCCCATGCCCTTATGCACTAGCCCTACCTTTGGGAGCCGTGATTTTGTGACATGTCACGAAATCATGACATGTCACGATTTCGCGGCTCCCCCTCGACCCTGCCTTGCTTTGCTTTTGGGAGCCACGATTTTGTGACATGTCACAAAATCGTGACATGTCGCGATTTTGTGGCTCCCCCTCGACCCTGCCTTGCCTTGCTTTTAGGAGCTGCAATTTCATGACATGTCACGAAATCGTGACATGTCGCAATTTCGCGGCTCCCCCTCGACCCTGCCTTGCCTTGCTTTCGAGAGCCGCGATTTCGTGACATGTCACGAAATCGTGACATGTCGTGATTTCGCGGCTCCCCCCTCGACCTTTGCCTTGCCTTGCCTTTGGGAGCCACGATTTCGTGACATGTTGTGAAATCGCGACATGTCACGATTTCGCGGCTCCCCCTCCCCAACTTGCTTTAAAGAAAAAAAACTTCAACCTTCCTCTTGCTTTTAAAAAAACTTCAACCTTGGAAAAGAACTGGAATGAAACAAAATACAAAGTGCTTAGAAAACTTAGAGAAATTTGGAGGATGCAAGATTGCTCCATTGCCACCGGATGCTCCTGCATCAAACCCTTCTTTTCTTTTCAAAGGGTAGGGAAAGGGATTTTATTGCTTTCTTGCTTTTTGCTTTCTTTTGCTTTTTTTTTTTGCTTTTCTTTTGTATTTTTGCTTGATTTTTGAAATAATGCTTGAAATAACTTGTTTTTTTTTTTTTTCCTTTTCTTTCTTTCTCTTTTTTTTGAACTTTGCTTTTTGTTCTATACTAGGGATACTTGCTTGGATTAGCTCTAGAGCAAGGGATTTTTATTCTGGGTAGGGGTGAGCTTGTCCTTTTGCCAATTCTCAAAGATTCTAGACCATGTGCATGATAGGATAGCAGGGGAAACTTTTCACTCAAGAAACCACTTCTACTATGTAGAAAAGCATAGAAATTACAAATATAATCATTTTATTGTGAAAAGATGTGCTTGGTTTAAGTAAATAACAAGATCAATTCTCTGTGCTCAAACTTTATTTAATTGAATTTTGTGGACTTTGATATAAGAGAGATTAGTAATCATGCCAGATAAAATCAAGATATTTATTTTGTGTTTTGTGAAAGTGAGAGATTCCAAATAAATGCTAATTTATCCAAAATAATTTGAAACATATAACTGCAATAATTGTAAGAAAATATATATAAATACTTTTTGAGAAGTTTTGAGAATGTTGACTCTCTCTTTCTTCTTTATATTGTTTTGGTTTCGAAAGAGTCAAGAATATTGCTGTTTTGATTTTTATTATTATTTTTGTTTTTATTTTTATTTTTGAACAAAAAATTAACAAGTGCCATAAATAAATACAACAAATAGTTTTGAATATTTTGATGATTATGAATGTTTTTGGTGTTTTGGAATTTATAAATTGCAAGAAATACAAGATAATGATTTTGAAATATTTTAAACAAATATATACAAGGATAAAATGACCAAATTTATACATAGTAACGTTTAAGATGCAAAATATTCATGGGTTCTTTAAGTTCTTTATCATCTAAGGTAGAAAGTTTGTATGCTCCTGATTCAAATTTAGTAGTGATAATGTATGGTCCAAGCCAGTTGGGCTCAAATTTACCTTTAAGGTCCTTAGTATTTTTTTGATTTTCCTTTAAAACAAGGTCGTCGATCTCAAAGGATCGATGACGAACTTTTTTAGCATATGATCTTTTAAGTTTGTTTTGGTAGGCACAGAGATGCTCCAAAGCATTGATGCATTTTTCATCTAAGAGTTCTAGCTGACTGAGTCTGCCAGCTCAATATTCATCTCCTACTTTGGTATCTTAAAGTAGCAGAGCCAAAGAAGGAACTTCTAATTCAAAAGAAAAAATTGCTTCAACACCATAAACCAAAACAAAAGGTGAAGTTCCAGTGGGGGTTCGAACACTAGTTCGATAGGCCCATAAGGCTGGATATAATTGAATGTTCCGATCCACGACGGTTTTATTGACCAATATTTTGAGAATTTTGATTAAGGTTTTGTTAGATGCTTATGCTTGACCATTACCCTAAGGATAATAGGGAGTGAACCAACGATGTTGAATCTTATATTTTTGGCATAATTTTTTAACATCTTTATTTTTGAAACAAGTTCCATTGTCAGAGATGAGATTTGTAGGAATTCCAAACCTATAAATGATTTGATTAAAAATAAATTTAGAGACTTGTGTGCCAGTGCAAGAATCTAAAGGCATAGCTTCAACCCACTTTGTGAAATACTCAGTGGCGGTTATGATGAATTTGTGTCCATCAGATGACACAGGATTGATTTTGCCAATAATATCTAAACCCCATTTTGAAAAGGGCGAAGGAGATGAAATAGCTCGTAGTTCTTATGCGAGCACATGGACAAGGTCAGCATGTTTCTAGCACTTTTCGCAATGGCGCACATAATCATGTGCATCCATTTCCATGGTAGGCCAAAAGTATCCTATTCGAAGGAGCTTTTTAGCAATGACACTACCACTGAAGTGTCCTCCACAAGATCCATCGTGGGCTTCACTCAAGGCTAATTTGGATTCTTCTAAGTTCAAACATCTTAATAGGATACCTTCAAAAGATCTTCTATATAAAGTATTGTCGATTATTACAAATCAACTTGCTCATCTACGTAACAAACGATCATTGGTTTCTATTAGAATTGGCAAGGAAAGTCCCATTTTGGAGAAAATCAAATATATCCGTATACCAAGGTTTAGGAGTAGTTTCATTGATTAGAAACACATCCAAAGGCTCTAAGCATGACTTATTTGAAGCGGGTTCCTAGAGTCGACGAATAATGATAGTGGCATATTCGTCATCTAACTCCAAGGGTAGGAGAGATGCAGTTGCGGCCATAGCATCAGCTGCATGATTGCAAGTTCGAGGAATAGCTTCCAAGGTAACTTGATCAAATAGGGACATTAGTTATAAAACATAGGACTTATATGGGTGCATTTTATCATCTCTGGTCTGATAAACTTCATTAATTTGGTTTATAACTAGTTGAGAATCACCAAAAACTAATAGATGTTTAATTTTTAGCTCCAAAGCAGCTCGTAATCCAAGGATTAGAGCTTCATACTCAGTAGTATTGTTGGTGTAAGCAAATGTTAATTTGAAGGACAGAGGAATAAGATGTTTTTGTGGAGATATTAAAATAATACCCGCACTGACCCCACTCATGCATCGGGCTCCATCAAAGTATAAGGACCATTGTTTATTATGGTCTGCCTCTAATTGAAGGCATTCATCAAGAAACTCAATGATGAGGGGATGGGTAGACTCTAAGGGTGCAGCAGCTAATTGATCTGCTATGATTTGACCCTTAACATACTTCTATCCTATGAATGTGAGATCAAACTCGCTTAGAGCAAGAACCCACTTGGCTATGCGACCTGATAAATAAGGTTGACTCATGAGATACCTTAAGGGATCGTATTTAGCAATGACATAAGTTTTTTGACTAAGCATATAATGTCATAATTTTTGCGTAGCAAACATGACTGCTAGACATAGTTTTTCCAATCTCTGTGTAGCGAGTTTCATAACTGATGAAGGTTTGACTAATGTAATAATTAGCATGTTCTCTCTTTTCATCATCAAGCTGAGCTAACATAGCTCCTAAGGCAGAATCTGAAGCTAAAATATATAGGAGAAATGGGCGATCAGGTTTAGGTGGTGAAAGCACAGGTGGATTAAGGAGGTATTGTTTGAGAAGTTCAAAAGCTTCTCGACATTCATCGTCCCAATTAAAAGGGACATCCTTCTTAAGAAGTTTAAGAAAGGGACCGGTTTTGTCCGCCAGCTTATCAATGAAGCGACGGATGGCTTGAAGCTTACCTTGTAAACTTTGTAATTCAGATATATTAGTAGGTGTGGGCATATCAGTGATAGCCGCAATCTTGAGAGGGTCAATTTCAATACCACGTAAAGAAACTAAAACCCCTAATAGTTTACCGGACTTAACTCCGAATATGCATTTTGCTGGATTTAATCGAATAAGATATTCTCATAATTGATTAAAAACTTTTCTCAAATCATCTAAATGATTATCTTCAATAATAAAGCGAGCTATAATATCATCTACATAATCATGTAAGATATCATGCATCATATCATGAAAAATATAGGTCATAGATCGTTGATAGGTTGCACCTGCGTTCTTTAAGCCAAATGGCATCACTTTCCGACAAAAAGTACCCTAGGGGGTAATAAAGGCTATTTTAGCCTGATCTTCAGGAGCTATCCTGATCTGATTATAACTAAAGAATCCATCCATTAAGGACATCATCCCACTCCCGACAGTAAAGTCAATGATTTGATCTATGTTTGGAAGAGGAAAATCATCTTTAGGGCATGCAGCGTTAATATCTCTAAAATCTATGCAAACCCTAACTTTGGTGGCTTCTTTTTTGGTAACTGGAACTACATTTGAGATCCATTCAACATAATCAATAGCTTGTATAAAAACAACATTAAGGAGTTTTTCTAACTCCCCTTTGACTAGTAGAGCCACTTTGGGATGCATTTTTCTAAGTTTTTGTTTAACAGGTTTAGCATCCGGATGGACCACTAAATGATGCATGACTACAGAAGGGTCTAGACCTGGCATATCTTCATATGTCCAAGCGAAGACATTTTCATACTCTTTAAGGAATGCAATGTATTGTTCTTGTTTGTCTTGACTTAATTCTGATCCAATATTGATTATGTGAGGATTGTCCTCAGTTCCAATATTAATTTTAATGACGTTTTCTACTTCCATGTGTAGATCTCTTTCAAAGTTAGGTGGGGCGGGTGAAACGCCCAATTCTTGTAATTCTTGTAAGGTTAATTTGGATAATTCATCTTGAGGATTAGCGGTCTCAAGTTGGGCTATAGTTGGTATAGAACCATAAAAATAAAATCCATTGTGTAACATCTCTTCAATGGAGACATCATGAAAGATATCTCCTTCCAACTCTTCATCGGGGTCAGCAATCATTTCAAGGTAAGCTATGGATAGCATGTTACATGTAAATGGCTGATTTTTTAGAGGCAAATCATCATGCCTATCCAAATAATCTTGATAGCATATGAGTTGATCATCATCTTCAAAAGGAAAGGGTTGACCCTTACTAGGAAATAGGCCCACACCACAGCAAGCAGGCCATGGTTCTACCTCAAAAGGTTCTTTCATGCCATTTTGGAAAGGTCCCAAGCCTTTCCCTTTATATCCCATTTTAAGCATTATGGGTTTAGCTTTCATATAATAATTGGTAAAATAACATCGAGCATATCCCTCATGATGAGTTTTGATATTTCGAGGGATTCTTCCCTAGTCATATCCTTTATAAATGAAGGCACAACTCCCGACTTGGTAAGTACTTCCCATAGGTTGTGGGAGGCCCAAAGTATGAGGAGATGGTGGTAAGTTATTTAAAAGAATTGAATCTCGCATGAAAGCATTTGTTTTTTTTGATATTAAGATTGTGGATAAATCTGGTAAAAGTTCATCAGAAAGAGCATAAGATGTAGAAGGATCATTTCCTATATATTTAGATGTGGAAGGTTTGATAGGTGTGTCTATAGGTTTTGAAATTATAGGGATAGAACATGAAGAATTGGTTGTAGATTGAAGTTCTTTTTGAGGTTCTACATTGATTTGTTTAGAAGATGGTTGATCTATATATGAGGATGAAATCAATGGATGGGAAATAGGTGAAGTTATGGGTGTGTGTTTCACAGTTTTAGATGAAAAATAAGAACTAGGATGTGTGGATGACAGAGCGGGGCAAAATTGCACTCCAACAGGTTCTACCAAAGCACACATATCAAAGGGTCTAGGGTCACCATGGATAGTGACCAACTAATTTTTAAATTCAAATTTAACACATTGGTGTAAAGTTGATGGGACCACTCGCATCACGTTGATCCAAGGGCAACCCAAAAGTATATTGTATGATGCTGGACAATGTACAATAAAGACGGTTGTATCTAGGGTTCTAGGACCAACTTGTAATGGGATGGTAATAACTCCACACGTTTCTTGTGTTTCGTCATTAAAAGATTTGATAATCATACCAGTTTTCTTCATTTCATCACTTCTAAACCAAATATTTGGTAGAAGTCAAAAGTGCAAATGTTTAGAGATGAACCATTGTCAATCAGGACTCGTTTGACAGCTACATCTCCAATTAGAGCAGTAATATATAAGGGATTGTCCTTATGTAAACTGTGTTGTGGGATATCTTTATCCCGAAAGTCAATACAATCAACCTCTCTAGTGATGATAGTATTGGCCATAGCTTCAGGTTGAATGTTTTGAGGTACCATCATTTGGCTTAATGTAAGCATCAACTCATCCCTATGGGTAGGAGAAGATCTTAACAAATCCAAAAGGGAAATTCTGGCTGTAGTATTAGATAGTTGCTCATTAATATTGTAAGGGGGTTTAGGTTGAACATTAGAAGCATGATTCCCTTTATTAGGATTTTTCAAAGCAAATGGAGCCGATCCATCATTTTGATTTGGTTCTTGTTGAGAATTTTGAGCCTGTTGTCGGGTAACGACTCCAATGGTACCTACAATGTAATATTGAGGACGCTGAACTAGTCTCGATCGAGCGTTTATGGCTTGTTCATTTGAGAGGAATTGATTAGAAGAGGGTCGAGTAGTAACTCTTCTAGGAAATGGTTCTTCTGGAACCATAGCATCTGTGATGGGTTGAATAGGATCTGATTCGTTTTCATAACTATTCGATTGGTTTGAAGTGATGTCCACTTCACTTTCAGTATCTGATTCTATATCACTAGAATCAGGAGTTGGAATATTATGTAAGGGCCTGGTCGTAACCAGGGATAAGGTTGTGTCAAATATTTGAGGATCCTGAATAGGTAATTGTCCGCTAATGGTTCCTACATATCGGGTAGGAGGGGGAACATTATGATGTTCGATTTGATTGGCCACCTCTTTACCATGTCTTGGTAAGGGGTGTTGAAATATGTCTAATGTTTTATTAGCATTTTGATTTTGATTTTTGGGAATGGTCTTTTGAATATTATTAGGAGCATTTTGTTTAGGTTGGAAGGCTTGCACTTCCATTTCATTATTATCAATCAAATCTTGTATTTTATGTTTCAACCTTTTACAAGCATTGGTAGAGTGTCCAGGTCCTCTATGGAAATCATAGTGTAAGTCAGCTCTGTATCCGGGTATAGTTGGATCAGGTTCCCAGATAGCTGGTAATTGGATCAAACCTCTTTCGAGTAATTGAGGTAAAATAGTTGATAATGGTTGATTCAACCTAGTAAATTCTCGAGGAGGTTTATCAAGAGGTTTCAATATAAATTTTTCTATTGTCTTCGTTGCATTGATATTAGCAACATTTCTACTGTCAGTAACTCCGTCACCATCAACTTGTTTGTTTTTATATTGATTTCTAGATGTTTTCTCATCATCCTTCTTCCTAAGTTGGCCTCTCCTAATGAGGGCATATTCTACTCTTCAAGCTAAATCTATAGCTTGATCGAAGGTAGTTAAAGTAGCAGTTGATAGCTCATAAGATATTTGTTCTTGTAAATTATTGATAAAAATGTCCAACATTTCCCTATAAGGTAGCACAAAGTGCAGTTTTCCTATCAACTGCCTCCATCTAGCTAAGAAATCAGCAACAAATTCATCTTTGTCTTTTTTTAAGTTGTATAAATCTTTAATGGTTACATGCCTCTCGATGTAGGCACTGAATTGATGGACAAAAGATTCAGCTGTTTCTTCAAAGTTTCTCAAATAATGAGTGGGCAATTGATAGTACCACTCTAATGCCATTCCACCTAGACTTTTTGGGAACATTTTTAGTAATAGCAAGTCATCATGTGATATATCATGACATTCTATCCTAAACATGCGAAGATGCTCTATGGGATCTTTGATTCCTTTATATATAGGCAAGATGGGAATGGGAAAATGCTTAGGGTATGGTTGAGCTACAACTATGGGATCCAAAGGTTGACTACATATCTCTCAATAATTGTACAAGGGATGATAAGGATCTATCTAGTCCATACGTGAAGCCAATTGTTTCACCATGACTTCCAGATTACTAGTTTGCCCACCATATTGGTTCGGTAGGGCATTGACATGGGTTTTATGAGCATATGATGGAGGGACATGAAGATTAGATGCTATGTTGCTATTGTGTAAATTGTTGGTAGGAAAGGTGTTATGAAGGAATTTTGAAGTGGTATTATGTTGTATTCTAGATTGTTGAAAATTGGTGTTTGGCTTCGTTTTAGGTTTTTGTTTACTTGAAGCATATTGCTCAATAGTTTGGCAAAATAAAGTAGTGAAGGAAGTTTTCTTTTGTGTGGGAATGATTTTAGGTTGAATAAAAGGTTCCTTAGGAGGTTGGATAACCTGTTGTTTTGACATGTTTTGAACCATAGTGACCATATCTGTGTTGGATGGCCCAACCTTATCACTTTCTTGATCAATGAAAGACAAGGGATTAGTGTGCACATCAAACGCATGTTCCATGGTTGCTTGAGTGTCACTAATTTGCCCTTTATCAATACGAACAACCACATTAAGGTCGTCAATGTTATCATTGAGAAATTTCCAAAAATGATCTATGTTGTCAAAAGCAATAGTTCCATCTGGAGCTACTCTAGGGGATGAGGGTCCATCCCCTTTAACACTTTCTTGTTCATTATCTTCACCTAGGTCATCTTCTGGTTGATCTAGAGTTTTTCCTTTCGGAATTTGATCTTCAGGAAGGACATTTGGGTCTCTAGTTTTATCTTGTAACCAATCTTCTTCTTCTCCTAAAGTTTCTTTACCATTCCTAAGTTTAGGCATGGTGCTTAATTTTGATTTTAGCAAATATATATATATATATATATATATATATATATATATATATATATATATATATATGCAACAAGCTTAAGAGGTATATATTAATTATATAACCACTACAATATTTAAAATGAAATGTTTTTTATTTTTGTTATGTTTTTTAGTTTTTCTTTGTTTTTGAAATAATATTGTAAAGATAGCAAATAACACAATAAATGCAAGAAATAAGATTGAAAGTAATGATCTAGTTTTCTATAAACAATTTATAAATATCATTAATAGGCTCAAGTTCTTCAGGAGTCATGAAGTGTTCTTCTTCAAATTGAAAGTTTTCTTTTAAAAATTTAATGAAAAGAGCTATAGTGATATTATCTATCTCAGATCTTTGGTTGATAGAAGTAAAGCTCGTGGCAATACTCTCGATATAACACGACTCGAGGAACTCTATTCCTTATTTCCCTATCTGTAAGAACAACCTCTTGGTCTTATACAAGACCTAGGAACTGGTGTACAATGGCTGCGTTCTCGAGGTATTCCTTGAAGGTGAACAATTCTGAAGACACAAGAGCTCTCCTATAAGCTAATCATCTATGGCAGGCTCTCTGAAATTCATGATAAAAGACAAGTTGATGAGGATCCAGGATTCTATCTAGGACAAGCCTCTTAATTTGTTTAAGTTCTATTGACCTAGATGAAATGACACTAAGTCTTCTATCAATTTCATCCCACAAGAGTTGATTTATATTTGTTTCAGGCACACTAAGTATAGAATTGATTTCTATGGTTGCCAATTGGTTTTCTACATTTATAGAAACTGCTAATATTTTCTTAGGAGCTACCATCTAAACATGATATTAAATTTAAATGATCTGAAATGCATCTATGTTTTAGTTTTTTTATTTTTTGTTTTGTTTTCAAAAGGTTTACAATGCATTCACATCGGGTTCACCAAAATGTATCGCTGCAAATTTTTCACACCCTTACCTTCAGGCTATAAGATCTGTGCCTGAAAGGGGGATGTGAAAAGGATGGAATGGTACCTCAAATTGAGAGGCCTTGCGAAGGTCCCGCCTCTCAAGGGAGGTGTATATTGATGATTTTTCGATAGATGGTGGGTTCACCAGGAAACATTTAATGGCATTTTCCACGCCTAGGTTGGGAATGTGTTTTATGTGTTCATTTTAGCCTTAAGCATTCAAATCCTAGGTTTGGCCAAAATGTGTCTAAGCTATTCTATATGAAAATGCAGATTATATGAATACAAAAAACAAAATTAAGACAAAAAATAGAGAAATTAAAGAATATTAAAAGAAGAATACCTGATCCGGATGTCTGATGAAGATTCTGATTCTTGAAGCAGTCAAGATCACCTCTGATTTGACAGGATCATCTAAGATCAGACAAGATCATCTAAAATCTGATGAATTCATCAGACGAATTCGTCAAAGACCTGCAAATAGAGAAATAGGTGCAAAACACAGAAAATACCACTATTCTAACAGAGGGAAACAATGTAAAATGAAAGTAATAATATCAAGCTAAAACTTAAAAATAGAAACATGAATGAATTATGCTAATTTAATCATAATTATGGCTTAATTATGCATTTAATCTAGATGGGTGAACTCCAAAATGCAGAATAGCATAAAATACTGAATAAGCTAGCTAATTGTAGAATAAAACAATAGAGAAAATATGGAGAAATGCAAACTTTAGGCATTGATTGCCTCAATGTTGACTGTAGTCAAAATCATCTCGCATTGGTATGAAATCGTCTCTGATTTAACAGGTTTGCCTCCGATCTGAACAAGATCGTCGACGACGATGTAAGCTTGCTCCGACTAAAAAACACTAAGGTACCTACAACAAAATTTGAATAGAACTAATGCAAACAATAATTTGAGATATCTTAATGCATGTGAAGTTAGTTTACAGAGGATTTCAGCCAGGGGGATGCTAAGGGAAGGGCTTAGGATTAAATAGGCTTAGGAGGGTGGTTAGGAGGTTGGAGATCATCCCTATTTGGGAGATCTCCAATGGGGGAGGGTCTCTAATGGTGCAGACACGCTTTTTCCTGGATTAGAGACCCGTTGGAATAGAAGCTAATTGTGCAAAATCAATTTTGGGACAAGATCGTCTGGACGTCCTAGCCTAGACAAAATCGTCAGATTTGGGGCGATATCGTCTGATCGGCGACGATATCATCAAACGGTCAAAACAAACTCTAAAAATGGCACGAGAAATGGGGAAATAGATTAACCGACGATTAACGGGTTGTTTGGGAGGTTAAAATTTGAATTTAAATTATTTACTAGAGTGAATGTAATTATTAAGAATTCATTGCACCAATTTTAGGGTGCTGCAGTTTCTATAAGGGGTGCACAAATACTACTAAAATTCCTAATGAATTTCTTGTAAAAACTTGCTAGACCATGAAATGATCTTACCTCAATAGTGCTTCTCGGAGTAGGCCATTCAATGATAGCTCTTACCTTTTTTGGGTCCATTTTTAGACCTTCAACTGAGATAACAAATCCCAGGTACACTAACTCCTTCACAAAATTATATTTCTTTAGATTAATCAGCAACTGCTCCTCCCATAGCTTCTCAAAAACCTTTTTGATGTGCATCAGATGCTTTTCCAGAGTTCTACTAAATATTAGAATATCATCCAGATAGACAATGACAAACTTGCCTAAGAACTCTTTCAATACCTCATTCATCAATCACATGAATGTGCTTGGTGCATTGGTTAGCCCAAATGGCATGACTAACCATTCATACAAACCTTCTCTGGTCTTGAAGGCTATCTTCCACTCATCTCCTTCTCTAACACGGATCTAGTGATAACCACTCTTCAGATCAATCTTGGTGAAGTACTTGGCTCCACTGAAATAGTCCATAATGTCATCCATCCTTGGCAAGGGAAATCTGTACTTTATGGTGATCTTGTTAATGGCTCGAGAGTTTGTACACATTCTCCACTCTCCATCCTTCTTTGGTGCTAGTACTGTAGGTACTGCACATGGACTCAAACTCTCCCAAATCAGTCCCTTTCCCAGCAACTCTTGGACTTGTCTGTTCAGTTCTTCAGTTTCTATAGGAGTCATTCTATGTGTTGCCTTATTGGGTAAACTAGATCCTGGTACCAAATCTATGTGGTGACTGACCTTTCTCACTGGTGGTAAACCCTCAGGCACATTATCAGAGATGATGTCTGGAAATTCTTCTAACAGTCCTAAGACTTCTATAGGGGTATCCCTGCATTCTTCCTTTCTAACTCTAGGAACTAATGCATAGCACATATGCTCATGTTTTAAACTATTCAAAAATTCTCCTCCTTCAACTAAATAGATTCTAGCGCTACTGCATACATTTTCTTCCACATCCTTCAAGGGCTTCAGCTTATGGTGCACTCCATTCTTCGTCATGGAGTAGGTGTTTGCATGACCATCATGTACTGCACATCGATCAAACTGCCATGGCCTTCCCAATAATAAATGGCAAGCATCCATGGGTAGGATGTCACACAGGACCTCATCATAATAATTTCCAATATTGAACTTCACTGAACATTGCTCACTGACCAAAGCTCTATGGTCCTTCTGCAACAACGCAATCTGGTATGGATGCGCGTGTATTCTCCTTTTTAACTGTAACTTGGCAACCATTTCTTCTAAAACCAAGTTATCAGTACTGCCATTATCTATGATAATATTGTAGACCTTACCCGAAATTTTGCACCTTGTGCGAAACAGGCTCCTTCTTTGGTCTGATCCTTTCTCCTCATTCAATAGGGTCCTCCTAGTGACCATAACTTCTCCTATTTCTACCTCCTTAGAATGTTCTGATTCAACATCTTCATCTACTATAGCAGCTCTAAAAAGACCCTTAGGTCTCTTATTCATCCTTTCTCGATGTTGTGGACACTCAAATGCTCGATGCACTTCTTCACCACAGTGGAAACAGGTTCCACGGAATCCTCCTCTTCCAAATCCACGTCCAAATATGCCTCTCCCTCTCGGATAACCATTGTTCTGATCACGGGGTTGGTAGGTGCTTCCTTCCTTCTGCTCTGGGGTATTACTGGCCTCACCAACCTTCTTCTATCCTTTATAAGTTTCTCCACTGGTCCTTCCACCAGTCCTTCCACCATGACCTCTTCCTCTTTGCTTGCTCTCAAACCTCCTGTTTAGTTTCTCTTCAACCTTCAGAGCAAACTAGTAAGCATCCTCTATGGTGGTCATCCTGACCAGGCTTAACTCTTCTTGAATACTGGCTCGTAACCCATTAATATAACGGGCCACCTTCTCCTTGTTGGCCTCTAAATGGCCTATTCTGATTACAATCTTGTAAAACTCCTCTGTGTATTCCTTAATAGACTTGCTTGCCTGCTTCAAACCTTGCATTTTCTTTAGCAGATCCATCTCATAGTCAGCTGGGATGAACTGTCTCTTCAACTTCTCTACCATTCTATCCCATATGGTTATTCTCTCCTTTTCTCTTCTGTTTCTTTCCAACTGTACTCCCTTCCACCATATGCTAACATGACCTTTTAGCTTGGTCTTGGAAAACCTGACCCTATCAGGATCTTCAACTTCTTCATACTCAAACTATTATTTCAAATCATTGATCCAGTCAATCAACTCTTTTGGATCAAGATTTCTAGAATACATAGAAACCTCCATCTTCGGTATTTTTCCAATCAGAGAGATGGCTCTGTATAACCTGGCTTGTGTAGGATCTATAGCCTCTTCTTCTTCCTCAAACTGGTCTTCTTCTTCATCTACTTCATCTTCACTTCCTTCTTCTCCTCTGGGTTCAAGTCCTCTATGCAACTCCTCTTGCAAGGCCTGAACTTGTCTCTGTAGAGCCCTAAAATCTTCTACTGGCACCATGTTTCTCCCACCACCATGGTTTCTTCATGGAGGCATTCTACTTCACTCTCTTCTCACAACCCTTCCACAGATCCTGGTGCAAGCTGCCTCACTTTCGGTGATCTTCTCACACACTCAGGAACTCCCGCTCTGATACCACTTGATAGAGACACACTCTCACAGAGAATCACTCAAATTTCATGCATTAAAATTTCAAAAAAATTACAATACTAGCCAACAGACATAGTTCTTCCTTCTGTATTTTTTTCTCTATCTTTCCTTCATGCACCACCTGTTTCTATATCCCTGTCTAGACCTCCTTCGAGGTCCCGACCCTCTAGGCCATTAATGACCCACCTACCAGAATACATCCAGTCTCACTAAGCCTTTTCATCTTTCCCTATCTGGCAACTGCCACTGGGTTAGCTATAAAAACATGCATTGATGATCCATCTAACCTCTAGGCACAGTCTTTGAATGGCCCCATGCTCAGCAAGCTTGTCGAGCAAGAAATCATGCACTAATGAGGACCTGACCACCTTGAAAAACATCATCTAGGGATGCAGGATTTCTCAAATAGAGAACTAGCAGTATGTCGTGATATCATGACATGTCACGATATCGTGACATTTCTCTTCCTTGTTGCCTCCTTTTCTTTCGGGTCGTGAAATCGCAACATGTCGTGATATCGTGACATTTTATTCCCTGCTGCCCTTCCTCTTATTTGGGTCATGATATCGTGACATGTCACGATATCATGACATTTTTCTCCTCATTGTCTTTCCTTTCCTTTGGGTCATGATATCACGACATTTTTATTTCTTGCTATCTTCTCCTCCTTTGGGTCGCGATATCGCGACATGTCATGATATCGCGACATGTCACGATATCGTGACATTTTTCTTTCTTGTTGTCTTCTTCTCCTTCAGGTCATGATATCACGACATGTCATGATATCATGACAATTTTCCTTCTTGTTGTCTCCTTCCCCTTCGGGTCGTGATATCGCGACATTTTTCTTTCTTGCTGTTCTTTCTTCCTTTTGGTCACGATTTCATGACATGTCATGAAATCATGACATTTCCTCCTCTGGCATTTCCTGTGTTCTTCTGGTCGTGATTTTGCGACAAGTCACAAAATCATGACATGTCACGATTTTGTGACATTCTCTTCTGCTGCCTTTGTTCTCCCGAGTTGGTGTCATGATTTCATGACATTCCCCTCTGCTGCCTTTGTTCTACCTCGTTGGTGTCGTGATTTCATGACACCCTCCTCTACTGCCTTTGTTCTACCTCGTTGGTGTCACGCATCCTCTGCTGCCTTCGTTCTACCTCGTTGGTGTCATGATTTCATGACATGTCACGAAATCGTGACATGTCACGATTTCGTAATTATGTGATTTCGTGACACCCTCCTCTGCTACCTTCGTTCTACCTCTTTTGTGTCATGATTTCGTGACATGTCACAAAATCATGACTGTCATGATTTTGTGACACCCTCTTCTGCTGTCTTCCTTCTATTGTGTTGGTGTCACGATTTCACGACATGTCACAAAATCGTGACATTTTAGTGTCATGCCTTCTCTCTCCTTCTTGAGTCACAAAAACGTGACATGTCATGATATCGTGACATTCTTGCCTTGTCATGATATCATGACATCAAAGCTAATACTTTAAAAAAAAGAATTTTGTAGTTGATGCAAGATTGCTCTGCTGCCACCGGATGCTCCTACATCAATATTGATATTCCATCTATTTATGTGAAGAAGAGAATTTAAATATATGATTCATTTATCAAGAGTGATAGTCAGACATCAGTTCTCTTTGGTGCCTTATTCGTCTTGTCATTCCCATGACTATTTTTCCTATGATTGCGGTACGTAACACCCAAACAATCTGATCATGAGCAATAAAAGACTAAGATAATTTTTCTTTTACACATCATATTGCTCAAATATCATAGCCAAAAGTATTGTTTCCACAGATATTGGTATCTCAAAGCCTGTAGTTCTCCCGACACTTTGCTTCTCAAGTTATTTTATAGGTGGATTGTTCCTTTCAAAAGTTATACTCATCTATCGAAATCTGATCAGAAGAGGTATTACCTAGATTTTTTTTGCTTTTTTGAATATCTAGACTTTTTACACAACTTCAACTCTCCTATCTAGCCTTGCTTCCTCTTTTTTTGTGCAGGTGGATTATTTCTTTTGAAACTTAAGCTCATTTGCTAAAATTTGATCACAAGAGTTCCACATGGCCTTTAACAAAGAGAGAGGTACCAAAATATTTGTGCATATATGGATTTAGGGCTTTCATATATTTTTTCATATTCATTATATAGAAGGCAATAAAAATTTTCATACAAACAAATTGGATCTTTGCAGCATGCACATCGTGCATCTTCTAGAAGTAGAGATAGCCACCTATTAGAGGAAAAAGAGGGAGTTAGAATCTTATTCAGTGACTGCATCATCAACAGTGGGCCATGTAGATCACTAAACTATGAATATATCATGTCTTTTTAAATTGTAGGTGCTCTCTCTTGCAGATCAAACTACAACTCTTTGAGTATTTTAGCATTATTTTGCTCTAAAAATCAAAATTTTCATCCACTGTATTTCAAGAGAGTTTTGGATAAGAGTTGTAACCAATATCTATATCTCTATTTTTTCTTTTGCCTATTCTAAAAGGGCATCTCTTGAGAGATATTTTACATTGTAAAACAAAAACTATAATTTTTTTTGGTGGGGGATTATTGGTGCCATTTTAAGGCACCACTTTGCTACGCTGGTTTAGGGGGGGTCTCATTGTTTTATGTTTTCACTTCCTTTTTTTTTTTAAAGCGAAAAACCCCTTGTGGGGCCGCCTTGGTCTGAGAGACCACGAACAAGGGGTTCTACATTGTCAAAGTCACCCGTGAGTCGCACCCGATCCTGCCCGCACCAACATTATCAATTAGATTTTGGATACCCAATTAAGCTTTTTGGTAGGGTGGATATTTGAACCTGGGACCTCTCTTGGAGGATTTCCCTCTCCTCTCCAACTCACCTACAACACCTGGGTGTTTTCACTTCCTTGATTCTTGGAGTATTCTTACTAAAGAAAAAAATGTGTTGCTTCAGCTATTCACCTTTTTTCTAAAATGAACACATCACATGCAATAGACCCTCTAACTCCAAATAATTTTCATACTTGGAAACCAAGAATCCTAAATCTCATTGCTCAAAAAGGTCTCTCACACTTGTTAGAGGAGACACAACCTGAATTTGAAAAAGAATATGAAAAATTTATTCATAAATGTAAAATATATGAAACAATTGGTATTATAAGCATGAATTTAAGTGAGATCTAATGGTTTCACATTTTTTAATGTGCAACTCCATTTGGGAGTTGGAAAAAGCTAAAAAAAATATTTTGTAAAGTAGACCAAATAAGATCAATGTAGATTGAAGCAAAATTAATAGCCTTATCACCTGATGACTTCAACACAATTGTGGACTTCCTCAAAAAATTTAAGGAGCTTCTAACTCAATTAAAAGGTAGTGTAAAAACCAAAATAGATGGAGAATGCATCTATATTATTTTAGAAAAACTAAGGGGATCATTTCAAATATTTCCAACAACATTTCTCTCTACAATGGATGCACTTGGCACAAATTTTACAATACCCACATTAGAAGAATTTTGTAATAGGCTAACTAAAGAAGAAATGAAGCTCTCCAGATATAAATATTACCCATCTTCATCCAAAGAATTTGTAACTTCAAATTCATCAAAGGAAAAATACAATAAAAAATAAAAAGAAATGGTCACCTGTAACTATTGCAAAAGAGATGGTCATTCAATCAATAGATGTTGGAGAAGGTTAAAAGACTTGGAAAAGGCAATGAATGATCATAAAATTGATATCAAAAAATAGGGTAAAGCATTAAATATCAAAGGAAAATCAATCAAGTCTTACTCAAATCATTAGGTTCTAGATTCAAGAGCCACTCATCACATGATTTCATTAAAAAAGTCATTTAGTTCTTTATCCTCAAGTTCCACTTTCAACATTGAAGTAGGGGCTTCATCATTCATTCCAGTCAAATGCAAAGGAGATATTATTTTAAATGGTTGTTGCATCAATGATGTGCTTTATTTTATAGATATATCCACCAATCTTCTTTCTATCTACCAAATCTATCAATCTGGAATGGGAAAAACAATTTTATTCACACCCACAGGGGTAGAAATAAGAAGCTTTCAAAAGCCACACAATCTTATAGAAAAAGGAAAAATTGATCACAAATATTGATAGTATATCTTTGGAGGTTTTAATAGCACCACTAAGGCATCATATTTTTTTGCTCATGCAAATTTTTTTTTTGGTAGATAAGATACTATAGTATTAATACCGGGTTTTACAGGTTGACCCAAAACCTTTTACAAAAATCAGCCCAGGCCTATTAATGAACATATCCTTACTAAGGATCCTATATATGTAAAATCTACATGCCACCAAAGCCATTACATCTTGTAAGGCACATAGCCTGTTATCAAAAAGAAACTTCCCTTACAACATTTTGGGTATACCCCGAGAAAACACACATGCATCATAATTACAAAAAATAAACAGACACAGATCCCTTCCTTGAGACAATGGAGAAACAAAAAGTTGCAGACACACATAGCAAAGTACTAAAAAAAACTTCCACAAGCTTTGTATTGATAGTTACTCTTAATAATTATTTGGTAATTTCTTTCTTTTGTATGTGACATGCTTTTGTACCACATACTATCTTGGCCAATCAACCTTAGAGAAGTGAACCTGCTAGCTAAATTTATGGCGATGGCTATCTTGTGGTCCACGTGGCTTTGGTTCAAAGTCTTATATTGTCATTTCTATCCTTCCCTGTGATTATCAACCAACCTCAAATTACTAATATGACTAGGACCCATGTTATCTGACATGTGACTATCCCCATTAGTCTTTGTGGTATTTCCAAGCAGCATCCACAAAGACTGATAGCTTAGATAATTTTTACTATGAGTCCAATTCAAAAAAGAGATGGGAATACTCCTAGCCTTCGAACTTACAATACCTTCTTTGTTGATAAATTCGACTATCATTCTTGGCATTCTTGTTGAATAAGCTCCTCTACTTCACTCGGGACATCGTGTTCCCATTTGAAAAGTTTGTCACACATAGTAGAGGACTAAAAAAACTCCCACAAGATCTGTATTGACAGTTACTCTTAATAATTATTTGGTAATTGCTTTATTTCGTATATGATATGCTTTGGTACCACATACTATCTTGGCAAATCAACCTTAGAGAAGTGAACTTGCTAGCTATATTTATGGTGGTGGCTATTTTGTGGTCCATGTGGCTTTGGTTTGAAGTCTTATATTGTCATTTCTTTCCTTCCCCATGATTATAAACCAACCTCAAATTACTAAGATGACTAGGAGCCATGTTAAATGACATGTGACTGTCCCCATTAGTCTTTGTGGTATTTCCAAGCAACATCCACAAATACTGACAGCTCAGATAATTTTTATTGTGATTCCAATTCAAAAAAGATACGGGAATAATCCTAGCCTTCGAACTTACAATGCCTTCCTTATTGGTAAATTTGACTATCATTCTTGGCATTCTTGTTGAATAAGCTCCTCTACTTCACTCGAGATATCGTGTTCCCATTTGAAAAGTCTGTCACCATCGACACCCAAATTGGCTATCTTATAAGTAATTTTGTTAGCTTCTCGAAAGACATGTTGGGATTTTCTATCCTATCTTCCATGAAAAAGGATCCCAATCTCTTCAAAAATTGTTCCCATTTGAAAAGTCCGTCACCATCGACACCCAAATTGGCCAGCTTATCAACAATTTTATTAGCTTCCTGAAAGACATGTTGGGATTTTTTGTCATGTCGTCCCTGGAAAATGATCCTAGCCTCTTCAACAATTGTTTTAATCCTCCAAGGAGGTGTTTTCCAATTATTGAGGAGATTTATAACATGCATAGAGTCTCCTTCTATGATAAAATTGCCTTCTAAGTCTTGAGTCATTTGAAGCCCTCTCCACATAGCTCTAGCTTCAACTTCATTGTTCGTCCTTGTTCCCAAATATTTATAAAATTCAAGCATCATATTCCCATTATGATCTCGCACAATGCCACCAATGCCTGCTCTCCCAAGATTGTCCTTAGATGCTCCATTAAAATTAAGCTTAAACCAACCCGTAGGATGTGGAGACCACTTAATATTGGCTCTGGGGTTGACTACCCTAGGCACAAACTCATCTAACAAGGTTAAGCTTAAATATTGTGCAATCGTGGTCTCCTATAGATGAGGTTTACAGCTATCAAAAGGGATAAGGTTCACATTCTCATTGGCAAAGAATAGGATTCTGGTGATGAGCACCAGAAATGCTCATATTTTGTACATATTTCTTTGATCAATATGCGGTTGTATAATAAGGATTGCGTACTTTTATGAATGATTATATAGATATTTGATATAATTATGCGTGTTATCTAATTTGTGTGTTTTTAGTATGTTTTGTGGAATTGCAGTTGATTTAGTTAGATTTGGAACGGTCGAGGTCCTTTTGATGGACCTGGCACTTTATTTCATCGGGGGTCAATGTAGAGAACATAGGCGCCTCCCTGCAACCGGAAGGCGCCAAGGGAACAAGCGCCTCCCTGCAATCGAAAGGCGCCAAACCAAAGACGAGCGCCTCCCTACAGTCGAAAGGCACCAACTAAATACGAGCGCCTCCCTATAGTCAGAAGGCGCCAACTGAATGCGAGCGCCTCCCTGCAATCGGAAGGCGCCAACCAAAGACAAGCGCCTCCCTACAGTCGAAAGGTGCCAACAGAAGGCAAGCGCCTCCCCACAGTCGAAAGGCGCTAATAGAAGGCAAGCGCCTCCCCATAGTCGAAAGGTGCTAATAGAAGGCAAGCGCCTCCCTACAACTAGAAGGTGCCACGATAACAAGGTACCTTCCTCATAAGGAAGGCGCCACTGATTCTTTGCCCGTTGACCAGATTTGAATGACGTGGATGGCAGTGGCTGGTGCAGTTCTAGCTCTGTGTCATGTAGAGCTAAATTGGAGATAGCACCAATGTATCAAAATGTCTTACTGATGCCAGGCAAAGCATGAACCGAAATGAACATGCCGCCATCAGAACAGAATGCTAGACGTCGATTGCATTCGCAGGACTATTCTAATTTAGTCTGGGAAGAATCGACTATTGTAACCACTTCTATAACAGAAGTTCTATGGGTGTGTTATATAAACACATGCAGATCATTCTGAGAAATATATAGAAATAATTAATAAAGATCCATTTAGAGTTACAGAAGATAGATTGTAATACGTTGATAAATATATTACAGTTCCAGAAGTTCTAAAGCGCGTGTTCGATCGGGAAGAAGCTGCTGGAGCTTGGGCCCACTCCAAGCCAGTATTTCTTCCCCATTTCCTTTTTGTTTATTTATTTTAATTAGTTTATTGCTTTCATAAGAATGTTCATTAGTTTGCTAGTTCCAGTATTTGTAGTAGATTTATTTTTAGGAATGTGTACATGATTTATTTCTGTAGATTTAATTATGTTCTTCTTACGTAATTTATTGAGGAGTGCGGGAATGATTGACAACCATTTCAAGAACACCCCCCAAATGTAGGATTAGCAGATTCACCTCCAGTGGTATTGTAGTAACCTAATTTTGACTCTTCGCAAGTTTACGAAGCTCCCTGGGTTGATAATTAAATGCACGGGCATGTGACAAAA
Organism: Wollemia nobilis; assembly: GCA_028583015.1. NCBI lineage: Eukaryota > Viridiplantae > Streptophyta > Pinopsida > Araucariales > Araucariaceae > Wollemia > Wollemia nobilis. The sequence continues at coordinate 109,313 of JAQPPZ010016730.1, forward strand.
ATAGGAAACCATTCACCTTGTTTGGCCCGCAACATTTTGGCATCGTTGTCAGGGAAGCGTCTTAATTAGATTACTTACAATACCCTGAAACCTTCCATCTGACCTTGTATGAGTTCTTCGAGAAGAAGAGGACCTGACGGTCGCTTTATAAGAACTAATCCATCAGGACCTGAGTCAGCCGAGCATTTTGGATTTGAGTTAGACTCGCTCGACCTACCAATAGTCCATTGGAGTGAGGAACCGCACTTTGTGCAAAGTGCCGCCTCATCCCATCAACAAGGGGATGAACGAATCATCATAAATCCCCTATTTAATAGGACTCCTCTAGAGGAAGCCCTATTGTGGAAGGCTATGGAGGATCAGACGATCTCGCTAGACAACCTTAGAGCATTGACTCAGAAAGTTTTAAATGATCGGAAGGCCATAAACGCTGCATTAGAAACCACATTTCCCAAAAAAATGGTAGATAATGATGAAGTCTCATCTGGCTTTAGTTTCCCAATAGAGGAGGGAGTAGGAGATACCAAAATGAAAAACATATCCCCTGCTCACCTTTCGTCCTTCAGAGGACACCCGACTGAGGACCCTGACCTATTTTTATTCAAGTTTGATGTTTTGTGCAGGTCTGTGGATTACAAATCAAACATGCAGAAGTTGAAATTATTTCCTTCTACATTAGATGATGCAGCTCTACGATGGTTCATCGGTCTGGGAGACAAACACATCACCACCTGGGACCAGATGAAGAAGCTCTTTCTAGAGCAATATCAAGATTTTGGGAGAGCAAGAGACTCCAGGGAGGAGGTCCTGAGCATGACACAAAGAGAAGATGAGTCTCTCGAGGAGTATTGGGAGAGATTCAACTTTAATCTTCAATGGTCCCCTCACTCGAAGCTATCTGATAAGTCCCTCAAAAGCATCTTCTTGAGGGGACTTACCAATGAGTCACTGGAGGCTCTCAACATGATCTCTGGAGGTGATGTCTATCAGCATGCTATGGATGACATCCAGAAATTATGTCGGAACTACTCGAGAAGGTGAGGCAAAATCATCGCCAGGACCATGAAGGCGATTGCTTCAGTCACCAAAATAGAAATAGGCAACATGTTGGAGGATTTGAAGAGTGAAATGCTCTCATCTCTAGCACTGCAGATGGATACGCTATTGTTAGAAAAGAAGAAACAAGAAAATGATGCAACATTAGCCTATTTCTGCCCAAAATGTAGAGGAAGGCATGCAAAGAATGCATGTCCAGAAAACAAGGTCAGAGTATGCGTAGTTTGCAGGCTGAATCATAAAACTCGATTGTGCCCACAACTGCCCAGTAACCAGGAAGCGGCTGAGAGCACGGAGGCCTACTTCATAGGCAATAGGAAGAGTTGGCCATAGCCCCCATGGGGAATATACCAACCGGAATGCCATCATATGGGGGAGGGCCATACATGCACCAAGGACCCCCTCAACCACCTAATATGGGGTGGTGGGGACCATCACCCTGGACTAACGCACCCCCAATAGCATTTTCGAATCAGCAGCCATGGATGCCATATCCATATCCTGGGCAGCAGTGGAGAGGCCACAATGCATGGAATCAGACTCCACAGAGTGCAGCGCCTGCTCACATCCAACAGAACTTACCAGCATTGCTAGCAGTGAGACCTACGTAGCTACCAGCACAACCGACAACAAACCCGAACAACAGAGTAAATCAGCCGGCATACAACGTAGAAGGTGAGATGTATCATATGTACAATATTCAGCTTAGATCAGGTAGGCAGCTAGGAGTAGAGACACCGCCTCTGGTAGAAGAGGAGGAAGAAATAGTAGAGACACCTCCACTAGTAGAAGAGGAGGAAGAAATAGAGGAGACACCTCTGGTAGAAGAGGGAAAAGCACTTGAGAGAGCGGAGGCTCCATTTCCTAGCCGGCTACAAGAACAAAGAAAAACAACACAGCCAAAATTTGACATCTTGTCGAGCTTGAAGAATCTCACGATGACAATCCCATTATTTCAAGCAATTCGAGATGTCCCCATTTACACCAAGGCAATTAGAGAAATGTGTCTAAGGAGACCGGGATGAAAAGCTACCCAGACTATCAACGTCATGGGTAAACTGGCAGATCTAATGATGGGTGGAACACGTCATCCGAAGTATGTAGATCCAGGCAGCCCAGTGTTGACCATAAAAATTGGAGGACATTCCCTATCCAACACATTGGTTGACCTCGGGGCAGCCATCAACGTGATGCCTCAAGAGACCATGCAGAGGCTGCAGCTCATGAACCTGAAGCCAACCATGACAGTGTTGCAGTTAGCCGATCGATCAACCGTGTCGTCAGAAGGGATGCTGGAAGATGTGATCGTAATAGTCAGTGCATGGGAATATCCAGCCAATTTTTTAGTTTTGCAAACCAAGACCAGGTTGGGCGGTTACCCGCTCATTTTGGGGAGGCCATGGCTGGCAACAGTTGATGCTTACATCAGCTATCGGGATGGGCTAATGACCATCTCCAATGGGCAAAATGTCAAAAGGCTGACCATTTCACCGCTAGCTCAGTCTATGGACTCGATAGAAGAACCCAGGATCATCGAGCATGGAACTACGGAGTTGTCCATAATCCAGCCGATGATGACCTTGGAGGAGGTGGCAGAAGAGGATGAGGATGGTGCTATCATGGAGTTTCTCCATGGAGAATCATCCACCCCCACACCTGGATCATCGTTGACTGGCGCCCAAGATCAGCACATCCGAAAAATACATGTTGGGCCAGGGAGGATATTAAACGTCAACAACAGGTTGATGCCCACATAGCTAGAAAAATTGGAAGAGCTTTTGGTAAAACACCAGCAAGCATTTGCATGGGACTACGTAGATATGCATGACATCAGCCCAGAAATATGTACCCATCGGATTTATTTAGATGACCAGGCAACTCCTAGTCGGCAGCCATAGAGAAGGATGAACCCAGCAATGAAAGACATTGTCAGAGAAGAACTGCACAAACTTTTGGCTGTCGAATTCATATATCCAATTTTTGATAGTGAATGGGTATCACCATTAGTGGTGGTCCCCAAAAAGAATGGGAAATGGTGGATCTGCGTGGACTACCGGGCGTTGAACAAGGTGACTAAGAAAGACCACTTCCCGCTCCCGTTCATCGATCAGGTCTTGGACACACTCTCAGGAAGAAAATACTTCTCCTTTCTGGATGGTTTCAGTGGTTACAACCAGATCCAGATAGGGGAAGAAGATCAAGATAAAACAACGTTCACCTGTCCATGGGGAACGTTTGCCTATAAGGTATTGCCTTTTGGACTGTGCAACGCACCGACCACCTTTCAAAGGGCGGTGCTTAGCATATTCTATGATATGATAGGAGATGGGGTGGAAGTATACATGGATGACTTCACCGCCTATGGAGAAACCTTCGAGGAGGCAATGACAAATCTGGAAAGAGTGCTCGATAGGAGCAAGGAAAATCATTTGTCCCTAAGTAATGAAAAATGTTTTATGATGATGCAGGAAGGCATCGTGTTGGGACACCACCTCTCTATGGAAGGAATAAAAGTAGACAAGAGGAAGATCGAGGTCATCAGAGACCTACCTAGCCCCAGAACGCAGAAGGAGGTAAGAAGTTTCCTTGGATCAGTCGGGTACTACCGACGATTTATCGTCGAATTTAGTAAGATTGCCAAACCACTGCACACCCTACTTTCTAAGGACGTAGAGTTCAATTGGATGGGAGATTGCGAAGAAGCATTCCAATTGCTGAAAGAAAAATTGATATCTGCACCGGTCTTGAGAGGACCGAATTGGGCCATACCATTCCATATTTATTGCGATGCATCTAACGGTGCGATCGGAGCAATCCTCGGGCAGAAATACGATGAAGAATTTTATGCCATCTATTATGTCAATAAAAACTTGGCGGGAGCAGAGCTCAACTATACAGTGATAGAAAAAGAATTCCTCATAGTTGTCCATGCAATAAACAAATTCTACCACTATATAATGGGATACAAGGTCTTCATCCATACGGACCACGTGGCTATCAGGTATCTGATGAGCAAGCCGGCCATTGGTGGCAGAATTATCAGATGGTTATTGCTATTGCAGGAATTTGACATCACTATAGTCGATAAACCGGGCAAGGACAACGTCGTGGCAGATTTTCTATCCAGATTGATACCAAGTAGATCATCAAGCAATGGAAGATCAGTTTTTGGATGAACATCTATTCGCTATTAGTGAACAAACTCCGTGGTATGCAGACATAGCCAATTACTTGGCCATCGGAAGGACCTCACCTGCTCTCTCCTACCGAGAAAAGCAGGCGGTCATAGAGAAGAGTGCATCATTCCTTTGGATGGATGGTCTCCTATTTAAAATAGGATGAGACCAAATTATAAGAAGATGCATAGCAGAACAGGAGTTTTTAGAAGTGCTCAAGGCATGTCACGATGAGCCATGCGGAGGACACTTTGTAGGGAAATGAACTGCCTACAAAATCCTGCAAGCTAGGTATTTTTGGCCCACTCTATTCAAGGATGTGGTAGCGTATACCAGCAAGTGTGACGAGTGCCAGAGGATGGGTAGACCAACCCACCGAGATGAAATGCCCCTGCAGCCCTAGGTACACCTGGAACCTTTCGATAAATGGGGCATGGACTTCGTGGGACCATTTAATCCACCTTCGATGGGAAGGAGGTTTATTCTAGTCTGCACGGATTACGTCACCAAATGGGTGGAAGTGCAGGCATTAAGGGACTCAAAGGAAAGAACGGTCATCGATTTCTTATTTGCCCATATTTTCACATGATTTGGGGTTCCTCGGGAGATAACAATAGACCAAGGGCCCCAATTCACCTCCAAATTGATTGAGGAGCTGATGGAGCAGTATAGAGTTCGGCACAATAAAACCATGCCCTACCATCCACAGGCGAACGGGCAAGTAGAAGTGACAAACAAGGAGATAGAAAACATCCTGACCAAAACCGTGCAGCAACACAAGAAATATTGGGCCACACGGTTGTCGGAGGCAGTTTGGGCATACAACACCACGTGGAAATCCACCACAGGATGCACACCTTTCCAACTGGTCTATGGAAAAAATGCGATGATGCCCATCGAGTTCGAAATCAAAACTCTGAGGATGGCTTCAGAATTAAATTTGAGCTTGGACGAAGCTCAAAAATAGAGGATTCACCAGCTAGATCAGCTGGACGAAATCCGATTGGATGCTTTGCAGAGGACAGAGATTATACAGAAGTAGAGAAAGAAGTGGCATGATAACCACATCAAGCTGAAGAAGTTCCAGGTAGGGGAATGGGTATTGTTGTATGATTCTCGATTCCAAGAAAGGAAGGGCAAACTTATGCAGAGGTGGATGGGGCCGTATGAGGTGGCAGAGCTCATTAGGAATGGGGCGGTGCACGTTAAGACAATTGATGGCAGCAACACCATGTTCACAGTCAATGGCCACCGACTACGCCCCTATAATACGTCCAAAATATTACAGGTGGAATCCAAAGTAGGCATGGGGGAGACCCCATCTTGCTAGATCTAGACCGAACTCTCACAGGTGAAATGGTGGGCACGAAAGTGCTCACCCAAATTTTTTAGTTAATATAGTTTTTTTTGTAATGTGTGTTTTTGCAGGGACGACGCCCGCATGCAAGCTGTAGGCATCCTAATCCAGGGCCTAACAGGCACGGAACGCGTCTAACTGCCTTTATTTTCCTTTCTTTTTTGGTTGCTTTTTGTAGGTGGAGGACCTGACAACACGAGGGATAGGTATCCGGGAAACCAGGCCTGATTCGGCTCAGCATTTCGACACCGGCTCGTAGGTAGAATTGGGCAGCATGAAAAACTGGGAAGGCTTGATCACCCTTTTTCCAGTCAAATCGCCATCCAGAAGAAGGTGCCTTACTGCATCCAAAAGGTGCCAAGTCTAGAAGAAGGTGCCTTACTACACCCGAAAGGCGCCCATCCAAAGAAGGCACCTTACTGCATCCAAAGAAGGCGCCAAGTCCACAAGAAGGCGCCTTACTACACCCGAAAGGTGCCCATCCAGAAGAAGGTGCCTTACTACATCCAGAAGAAGGCGCCAAGTCCACAAGAAGGCGCCTTACTACACCCGAAAGGCGCCCATCCAGAAGAAGGCACCTTACTGCATCCGAAAGGCGCCAAATCGAAAGACAACGCCTTCCATCCATTCAAAAGTTCTATAAAAAATATATATATATATATATACATATGTAGGCGCCTTCCGTGGTAGGAAGGCACCAAGTCTTAAAAAAAAAAAGCCAGCCGAATACGCCTTCCAACATCAAGAAGGCGCATTCATCTAGCCGAGACGCCTTCCAACATCAAGAAGGCGCATTCATCCAGTCGAGATGCCTTCCAACATTAGGAAGGCACATTCATCAAGACGAACGCCTTCCAACATCGGGAAGGCATGAACCAGAAGGAGGCGCCTCCCACATTGGGAAGATGCATGCAGGCAAAAGTGCCTCCCACCAATCAGAGGCACCTCGTAGCACCGAAAGGCGCATTCGTTCGAAGAAGAGCATCGACAACGTCGGAAAGGCGCTACAAGGACACCATCCACATGGGAAAGGTACCAAAGAATGCCTCCCATGTGCAACATTTACATCTATCGGATGCCTCGAGCGGAATGAAGCATCGCACGAATGAGCGGCATCAAAGGACCATACCCCTCCCTCATGTCACAAGTCAGCAAATCAGTGGCTACCATGATGACTGGAATGACGAATCAGGTACGTGCATACTAAATCAAATCGTTTATATAATTATTTATAAATACGTAGTACCAAAAAAGATACCGTCATCATAGAGATCGTATCCCCCCATAGCCGAAATCATGTGCCAATGATAGGGCATCTTCCATAACTGCTAGGGTTAGGCATATTTTCTATAAGAAGGTGCCTTCCTGAAGAAGGAAGGACAGAAAAAATATACAGTAGTAGAAGGTGCCATGGGAGGAAGGTCCAAGAACCACGCGATCAAGAAGAATGAACCCAGTGATACTGATGGGATCAGAGGGGCAGTGAAGACCCAATTCGAAGCCGAGGGGTGGCTCGAATACTGCACCCTAGTCAGTCAGGGCCAGGACATGGAGGCAGCTAGAGAATTTTCTACCTCTTTGAGGGGCGATGCGGCCCAAGTACGAGGGGTGGAAATTCTAGTCACCCCTGAGTTCATCTCACAGGCGACTGGATTGCCTCTCACGGGGGAATGTACATACAAGGGCGGAGTGTTAAAACTATACATCGAAATACTACTGCCAGGAGGAAATGTGCAGATAGACAGGGAGGGGTTACTCAAAAATAGTCTCCCCATGAATATGCGAAAGATGTTCGAGCAGATTGCTCGATTCTTCACATGCACAGGAAAGTATACCCATCTGCACATTAATCATGTGCACTTCCTCAATCACCTAGTGCATGGGAGGAAATTAAATATACCTTTCTACCTGGTGAATGCTCTGAAAGATGAAGTGGCTCGGTACCAGAAGGGGGCACCATCCACCTTAGCCCACCATGGGCTGATATCGGCATTGGTCCGCCACGCAGAAGCACAAGGACAGAACCACGACGTAGAGGGAGATGGCGGCCAAATAGAGCAACACAATGCGGTTGCCGAATTAGGGCAAGATGAAGCATCCCCTACAGAGGAGATAACAAACATCGGGCAATTGGCATTGCCCTATTTTCTAGGAGGAGCAGAGCAGTCATCGGTGCCCGAAGACATAGAGGACAGAGGGCATTCCCCAGTGCCCGAGTATGAGGAGGAAGGAGCGCCACTCGTTGGTGGTGAGGATGAACCAATCCCTAGGAGGAAATGTCTACGGTGATTCCTCTCGATAGAGGAAGGACAGAGTGACCCAGAGATAGACGTTGCCGCCCAAACCCTCCGAGAATTAATGAACCGGAGCCCATGAAATGAAGGAACTTTCGGGAGTAATGACCAGATCGATGCGGCCTTGGAGGAGGCGCTCGAATGGCAAACCGATTGTTGGATGGCACAACAGATTCTGGAAGATTGCCAGAACCAGCATAAAAGGGAATTGGAGGAAAGAGATAGGTGAATTGCTCAGCTCGAGCAGTTGGTCCGGCAGTTGCAGGAGGAAAATCAAATGCTCCAGGATAGAGGAACAACAAGACAGGAGGCATCCACTCAGACTGATTGGGTAGAAGAAGTGCCGATGAACTCTCCCACATCCGTCGAACGAGTATTCTCTTTGGGGGAGATTCGATCGGATGCCCGACAGAGCAGCCCGGAGGTAGGGGAGGATTCCTCTATTTTTAGGGGTGAAAAGGAAAGAAGTCCTACGATGCCCCCTGTCATTGTCCTGAGTGACACAGAGCAGGACGAAGGTCTCCAGCAATAGATAAGACCAGAGGATAAGGAGGACCTCCCCAAGCCTAAAGAAGGAGAAGAGCCTGAGGGGTCGACACCAGGTAGACAGGAGAACGAAGGATCACCCCCAGAGATAGCAGCACAGCCGATCCTTCAGAGCAAGGAGAAGTCCCCAAAGGAGAAAGGAGAGACCCCTGTCCAAGCCACCACATTTTCTATAGAGGCCAAGGCAAAGAGGCCCAGGACGGCTCGACAGAAGGCGAAAGTGACCTTCATCGAGTCAGAGGAGGATGAATGGGACATGCAGCTATTCGTCGAAAGGCAAAAATATTTTGAGCAACTGTGCAACGAAATGAAAGCAGCCAAGGAGGCCAGGAAGGCATCCTCGAGGGTAAAAGGAGATTCTGGCATCTACGTCAATCCGGCAGAAGACAACCAATTTTGGGACATCTATGGTTCATCCCGAGGGTGGCCTTCCATGATGAGGAGGTACTTGGAATGGTGGGGAGTATATGGCCCACAATTGGAGGCCGCTGCGATTGCAAAGGAGAATGCAGGGCTTACCCCTGAAGCGGCCGGATTATACAAGGCCCAAGTAGTGCCTTCCAGAGGGGATAACTCGGATATCCCTCTGGCAGTGGTCAGACCTCCAGACGTCGACCTCTGGCAAGCTACCGAAGCTGCATTTCAATCGGCAGGAACAACGCTGGCTAGACCACCACCAGTAGCGGCCAGAACAAGAAGGGGACAATTGACAGCCGTAGTTTCCCATAGGCAAAGGTGAACCACACCTTCAAATGTCGGCATGAAAAGATAGACTCGGGCCATAGGGGCAGCAGAATCCTCCAAGAGATGGCGACGATGAAAAGTCAGAGGGCTACCTGTAGCTTGGATGCCATGAGGGCGTGGCATATGTTAGGCGTGGGGGGATGATGAGCACCAAAAATGCTCATATTTTGTACATATTTCTTTGATCAATATGCGGTCTGTATAATAAGGATTGCATACTTTTATGAATGATTATATAGATATTTGATATAATTATGCGTGTTATCTAATTTGTGTGTTTTTAGTATGTTTTGTGGAATTGCAGTTGATTTAGTTAGATTTGGAATGGTCGAGGTCCTTTTGATGGACCTGGCACTTTATTTCATCGGGGGTCAATGTAGAGAACATAGGCGCCTCCCTACAATCGGAAGGCGCCAAGGGAACAAGCGCCTCCCTACAATCGGAAGGTGCCAAACCAAAGACGAGCGCCTCCCTATAGTCGGAAGGCGCCAACTGAATACGAGCGCCTCCCTGTAGTCGAAAGGTGCCAACTGAATGCGAGCGCCTCCCTACAATCGAAAGGCGCCAACCAAAGACAAGCGCCTCCCCACAGTCGAAAGGCGCCAATAGAAGGCAAGCGCCTCCCCATAGCCGAAAGGTGCTAATAGAAGGCAAGCGCCTCCCCATAGCCGGAAGGCGCTAATAGAAGGCAAGCGCCTCCCTACAACCAGAAGGCACCGTGATAACAAGGTACCTTCCTCATAAGGAAGGCGCCACTGATTCTTTGCCCGTTGACCAGATTTGAATGACGTGGACGGCAGTGGCTGGTGCAGTTCTAGCTCTGCGTCATGCAGAGCTAAATTGGAGATAGCACCAACGTATCAAAATGTCTTACTGATGCCAGGCAAAGCACGAACCGAAATGAACATGCCGCCATCAGAACAGAATGCCAGACGTCGATTGCATTCGCTAGACTATTCTAATTTAGTCTGGGAAGAATCGACTATTGTAACCACTTATGTAATAGAAGTTCTACGGGTGTGTTATATAAACACACGCAGATCGTTCTGAGAAATATATAGAAATAATTAATAAAGATCCATTTAGAGTTACAGAAGATAGATTGTAATACGTTGATAAATATATTACAGTTCCAGAAGTTCTAAAGCGCGTGTTCGATCGGGAAGAAGCTGCTGGAGCCTGGGCCCACTCCAAGCCAGTATTTCTTCCCCATTTCCTTTTTGTTTATTTATTTTAATTAGTTTATTGCTTTCATAAGAATGTTCATTAGTTTGCTAGTTCCAGTATTTGCAGTAGATTTATTTTCAGGAATGTGTACATGATTTATTTTTGTAGATTTAATTATGTTCTTCTTACGTAATTTATTGAGGAGTGCGGGAATGATTGACAACCATTTCAAGAACACCCCCCAAATGTAGGATTAGCAGATTCACCTCCAGTGGTATTGTAGTAACCTAATTTCGACTCTTCGCAAGTTTACGAAGCTCCCTGGGTTGATAATTAAATGCACGGGCATGTGACAAAAATAGGAAACCATTCACCTTGTTTGGCCCGCAACACCGGCAATGATAGTTTGATGATCATGGATAGACTCATTAAAGACTCTATGGTTCCTTTCTAACCAAACCTACCAAAGATAGTGATTGAGACAAATTTTCCACATGTATCTAAGTCTTTGGCTTGAAAAGGGGCAAGGGCACTGGATGAACAAATCAAGTACGGTGGCTGGTTTAACCCATGAAATATTGAAGGCCTAAAAAACCCCACTTAGGATAGTCAAGGAAAAAGGGCACTCAAGGAAAATGTGATAAATGATCTCCCAATTAGACCTGCATAGATAAAAATGATTAGTGATACAAATACCTTTACGCATCATATTATCAATGGTTAGAATTCTTCCTTGGATAACCAACCATGAAAAGACTATAATTTTTGGAATTAAATTTTTTATCCAAACTAAGTCCTTTTGGAGGACAAAATCCTCGTCATCAAGTAGAAGCTTGTAAGCTGATTTAACAGTGAACTACCCATTTTCCGTAGGAGCCCAGGTCACTTGATCTTCCTTGGGTATCATGGGGATAAACTATTGCTTGAGAATGTTACAAAGATCATTTGATTCCACTTGAAATCTCTAAATTATTATTTGTTTCCACTTCATTCTACCTCTATCCTCAACCATATAATCGGAGACTTTTTTGCCAATGAGTTCTTCTATGATATCTCTAATTCGGGCTAAGTTAGGATATTGCATCAGTGGTTCGTCCTTAGCCCACCTATCATTCCAGCAATTTATCCTCTCACCATTGCCTAAAACCCATATTAAACCTTTTTGGTGATTTCCTTACAATTAAGAATTGCTTTCCAAAAAGCAGAACCTACGATTGGAACTGAGTCACTTAGAAATTCCATATTTTGAAGATACTTTCGTTTGATGATAGTTGTCCATTCATTTTCTTCACTAGAAATGAGATGCCATGCCTGCTTAGCTAGTAAAGCTAAATTTATATGAGCAATTCTCCTCAGACCTAAGCCCCCATTTTCCCTGGGTCTGCACACTTTTTTTCCATCCTACAAGGTGTATCCTTTTTTTCTCCTCTGATCCAATCCATAAAAATTCTTTTTGGAGTTTCTCAATTTTTTGGAAAAACTTCACAAGGGCTTTGAAAATGGAGAGGAAATATACTGGAATGCTCTGAAGAGAGGCCTTAGTGAGGGTCAGCTTTCCTGCTTGAGATAGAAGATGACCTTTCCATCCAACAAGTTTTTTTTGAATTCTTTCAATAACCCTATCCCACATTGACTCTCTCGGAGAACCAATAAAAAGAGGGAGACCAAGATACGAAGTGGGGAGATTTTCTATATTACACCCTAAAATTTTTGCAATTCTTCCTTTCCTCTGAATGGGGGTGTTCAAGAAATATAAATTGCTTTTACTGAAATTAACTTTATGACCAGCAGTGTCCTCGTAGAGTTGCAGGATGTATTTAATTATTTTGGCCTCAACCATTGATGCCTTGCTCATGCAGAACTTGAAAGCAAAGTTTGGCATGAAATATTTAGTCATCTCAACTATCAATACTTAAAGGAGTTAAGTAATCATAATGGTAGTTGGTTTTCCCAAAGTAACTCCCATTGATAATATTTGTCATGGTTGTGCTCTTGGAAAATAACATTAAAATCCTTTTCCCTCAAGTAAATCCCAAAGAGCATCTAAACCTTTGGAACTTGTGCATAGTGATTTGATGAGCTTCTCTCATTGCTCTTTCAACGGAGCTAAATATTCTTTTAAATATTCTTTGACATTCATTGATGATTTTTCAAGATGTACTTGGGTATATTTTCTCAAGTACAAAAGTGATGTCTTATATCACTTTAAAATATTTAAATCCTTGGTTGAAAATCAGGCATCTTATCTCATCAAAAAGCTTCGTACAGATAATGGAGGAGAGTGCTTCAGTAATGAGTTTTTAGACTTCCTTAATAAAATTGTGTGGCAAAAAGAAAGAACATATCCTTAAAAAAAATAGCAAATTGTATGCTCCACTCAAGGGATCTTTCCCCAAATTTTTGGGTAGAGGCACTCAATTGTGCAAATTTCATTCAAAATCGCACACCTCACAAAGCTCTTCAATATTTGACTCTAGAGGAGGTATGGTCTGGATCCAAACCTAATGTCTTATTTTTTCAACATTTTGGGAGAACTTCTTGGGCCCACATTCCAAAGAAAAAGAGAAAAGCCTTAGATAAAAAAACAAAAAACTTATCTTTGTTGGCTACTGTGAGGATATGAAATCCTATAGGCTCCTTGACCCCAAAAATCATGAAATTTTCTTTCACAGAAATGTTCAATTTGATGAAAATTACTCTTCTCAAGATCCTCATCCTTATTCCTCTACCAATTTTGATTCCATTGAGCCTTCCTTATTCTTTGAGCCTCAATATTATGAAGAACCAATATTTAAAAGTCTACAACAAATGAGGAGCCTATTCTTGAAATTCCTACACAAAATACAATCCCTGCCACACCAATCACTACTCCTACAACCATGCCAAAATTGGCCCGCACAACTATTCAAGAGGTAACCTCTTACATCCAAGATCTTCCACCCTCTATACTTGGTCATTCCTTGGGCTCTGGTCTAATATATCAATAGGTTTCTAGTGATCCACAGTCCTTCATTTAGGCAAATGGAATAAAAGAGTGGGATTATGTCATGACAAATGAATATTCCTCCTTGATAAAAAATTAAACTTGGGATCTAGTCCCTCTTCCTAAAGGAAGAAAATTGGTTTGTTATAAATGGGTTTACCAAACCAAGTATGTAGTATATGGATCCATTGATAAGTACACAACTCACTTGGTAGCTAAGGGTTTTTCAAAGGTTGAGGGTATTGATTACATGGAAACCTTTGCCCCTATTGCCAATATGGATTCTGTTAGGCTTGTACTTGCACTTGCTACATCACAAAAATGGTTGATTTATCATATGGATTTCAAAAGTGCCTTCTTGCATGGTGACCTACAGGAAGAGATATATATGGAATAGCTTGCTGGTTTTTGTTAGGGTTCTTCACTTTTCTATAGACTGAAGAAGTCACTCTATGGTCTAAAACAAGCTCCTTGAGCTTGGTATGATAAAATGGATTCTTTCCTTCTCTCCTCTAGATTTTCTCGTTGTGAGTCTAATGCCACAGTCTATATTTGTTAAGATGGAGGGGACATCACCATTCTTGTTCTCTATATTGATGATTTGCTTCTCATTGGTAGTTCCACTTCTCACATTCACACTTGTTGATGCTCCCTCTCTGAGAAATTTGAGATGGCTAATTTGGGATTGGCTCATTACTTCCTTGGCTTTCAGATCACTTAGAAAGATTCAAGGGTTTTATTATGTCAACAAAAGTATACCCTAGATCTTCTTCAGCAATTTTGGATGACTTATTGTAAACCTTCCCCTACACCTTTTTAGTCTGGGGTCACTTTGACTTCCTCCTGCACTTCACCTCTTTGTGATACTACTCTCTATAGATAGTTATTTTGAAGTCTATTGTATCTCACTCATACTCACCCTGATATTTCCTATGTTGTTGGTTTGATATCTCAATTTTCTCAATCCCCTCATGATAGTCATGGGCAGGCAGCCAAGCGGATTCTTCGCTATCTGCAAGACACTACATATTTTGGCTTATTCTATGGTAGAGATTCTATAAAACTAGTGGGATACACTAATTCAGATTGGTCAGGTTCATTTGATGATATATGTTCTACCTTTGTCTATGTTTTTTGTCTTGGTTCATCTCCAATATCTTAGTCATGCAAAAAGCAACAAGTAGTTGCATTATTATCTATAGAGGCAGAGTATAGAGCAACAGTCTTAGCCAACCAAGAGGCTATTTGCTTTCATCATAATTTGGTAGAGTTTGTTTTCTTTCATGATCAAACTATTGTACTTTGGTGTGACAACCAGAGTACAATTCACATTTGATGCAATCCTATTGAGCATCAGTGTACCAAGCACATTGAGATACACATGCACTTCATTCAGCAACACATTCAATATGGAGATCTTAGCTTAGAGTACATTCCCACACAGGATCATATTGCATACATCTTCATCAAACCCTTTGCTTCCACGCGCTACCTTCAGCTACGTGAGAAACTTAGGGTTACGAAGATATCCTAGGGGGATTGTTGACGAGGACATCTTCCTCTCCATCTTCTTCTTCTTCTTCTTCTATCTCTTTTGGAAGTTGGTTTTTCATGTGGTTTTTTCATCTATCCAAAATAAGATCTGTTACATATATTGTACATGAGTACCTTATCAAGCCTTATTGCTGAGACTCATTTCTATGGATATGCCACCTCTTTTTCCTATTGTATATGAGTACATCATCAAGCCTTATTGTTGGGACTCATTCCTATGGATATGCCACCTTTTATTTATCTTGATATTTTTACACTTACCCCTAGTATCACTTAAGGGGGGTGTTAGAGTATCTCTTAAGTTCTACTAGGATATTTTGTTTGGAGTTATCACTCTTGTTGAGATTGATAAACTCCTAGTTGTGATTAGATCAGATCTATTGTATTGTTGTAATCCAACAACTCACAAGAGATCAGCTTTTCTATTTATCCGTAGATGATCTCATGGAATAATCAATCAGTCTAAGCTTCTCTTAAATTTTCTTATAATGCTTTACATATCTATTTTATATTGGGTTTATAATATTGTTTCTTCAATATTCTAATAGAGACCACAACTTGTAATGTACCCAAAAGAGCAGAGTGCTTTTCCTCTAGAACAGATAAAATAGTAGGCAAACCAGAAGGAATAGGGCCCTAGAAGGACCAGCTACTAACACTTTCACATGGGTACTAGCACTATTATCATAATTCTCCTTTGGAGGCTCAATAGAATGAGCATCAGAATCATCATCAAACATAGAGTAATAGGGACTTAGATAATTTAGAGACCAGTCACTTTGCCATAGACAAAGAGTCATAGGGTCTTATTGTGAAATCTGTGTGCAAAGTGATTTAAAATAGCTAAATATCCATTAGAATTAGAGGATGAGGTCCTAAAAACCTGACACACAAGAAGAAGACTAAAGAGCAAAAATATCACCACATCACCACAAGAGTAGAAAACATCACCACATCACCATAAGAGCATACAACAAGGACACCATCAGGACCGAGGCCATGAGAATTTTGACCAAAATCCACACAAAGATGCCCAACCGATGATAGACAACTAAAAAAGGGTTAGAGGACTTGTGAAGATCATCAATTAAAATAGCCCACCCAATCAAGCATAAAATAAAATATCCAACAAAGAGTCCACATAGTGAACTCCCATACCAAGCCTCACGCACAACCATCAACTAACCATGATCATCAAAAATAAAAGATTCAAGGTCTTGGGGGAAATTCTCCAACCAGACCCTTAGGCCTTGTTGAGAAAGACCCAAGTTGGCCATATAATCTACCACCTTATTGCCTTCTCAATAAATATGCTAAAATTTGAACTTCTCTCTTGATTTCAGAATTCTAAACATCTTTGCTAGAATATTCAAAATATTCCAGTGAGGTTTGCTAATAGAATTGGCAATATTTACTAGATTTAAGGAATCCCCTTCTACAATTATTTTTTGATATTTAAGTATTTCTACCAATAGTAGCCCTTGAAGAAGACCCCTAGCTTCAGCAAAGTGAGAGGTTTAGATAGAAATATTCTTTGTGTATACACCAATCAGCTTACCCTTAGAATTTTGAATTACCCCACCAGTAGTTGTAGGTCCTGGATTTCCTTTTGAGGTACCATCAAAATTCAATTTGACCCAAACCTCAGGAGGAGGGCACCATGAGGTGGTTGAGCACACTAAGGTAAAAAGTGGCTTAGATGACTTGCAAGAAGCTAGAAAGCCAATTTTAGCCTCCACAAGGCTTTCATCCAAAGAACCCGCTTTGAGATCCGAGAAACAATGAGACACATTCTCCATAGTAGCTCCAAGAGCTCTAGAAGAAACTCGATCTGAATTATACCTTAAATTCTTAAAAGCTCTCTTATTGTGTTCCCACTAGATGCTCCAAAACAAATGCGAGAGCAAGAAAGACCAAAGTTTTTCTAACTAAGGGGACTTGGAAGGAGAATTCCACTGTAGGCACATATCAGAGATAGTGTTTGGTAAAACCCAACTGACATCTAGAGTGGACAACACCTAAGAAACTACTGAAATCGAGAAGGGGTACTAGAAAAAATAATACTGACAAGTTTCCTCTGAATCTTCACACAGGTAGTATCTATTGATCAGAGCCATCCCCCTCTTGTGAATATTTTCTACTGTTAAACATTTATTTTGAATAGCCAACCAATAAAAAATATTTAACTTTCGAAGTCAAGTTTTTAAGCCAAAATTTTTTGAGTAAAAACCAGCACTAAGGATCTATATAAAAAAGGCAGTATGTTGATCTAACAGAGTAAGAACCTTCAATTTCGGCTTTCCAAATGAGAGATTCATCCATCTCCTTACTCGCAATACTATAGGGTCTAAGATGATTATAAATAGTTCCCTAGGATAACTCTTCCTCCTTACTTTCAAATACTCTTTGAGAAATTTATTTCCAACACCTCTTGTTCTCTTCCCACTCAATGAAATATTTAACTTTGGACCAACCCAGTATACGGGTAAGAGCAACAACAGGGGCTAGAACTGTATTGAGGATAAGTGAGCTATCAAGAAGCCAAGTGTCCTCCCAAAAATTAATGATAGAGTCATTTCCCACCACCCACCTTGCACCCAGGGGTAGCTTCTTTCTGAGTTTTCTCAAGCTCTGCCATAATAAAGAACCTTCCTGGGTAACGTTCTCACAATCCATGCTAGAAAGTATGCTATATATATTCATATTTTGTGTTATGGATATTTCAAATCCTTTACCACAGTCCATTAGGATAAAATCTAAATGAAGAGAATAAGATGAAGTGGATTATAAAAATATTATATTTTGATGTCAAATTACTATGAGATTGAACACAAGGCAAGAGATTGCAAAGTGAAAACAATGAAAAAAATACATGAGATAAATCAAGAGAATCATATTGTAATAGTTGGACTAGATCAAGGAGATTCCACTCCAAATGAATAGGCAAAGAAAGAAGAAACAAAGAAAGATATAAAGGGGTGAGAAAGTACATTGTGCAAGTTAAAATTTAGAAGGAATTAAAGGTGCAAAGGAATATGTGGAGAATTTTTTTTAAAGTAAAGACGATAAAAGAGATCAAGTTTATTCCAGGTAATTTGTCTTAATTTTTTTCTAGTATAGATTCATCTCTTCTCAATAGAAATGGAAGTAGTGTAGAGGTTATCCCTTGCACTTTAGGGTTTTAAGAGCAACACAATAAGAAAATAAGGATGAAGAATGTAATTGTGATAAAGGAGTGTCCTTACACTTTAGGGTTTCTAGTGCAACATAAATAATAAAGTTTTTTTGAGGCTACCCCTTGCCCTTTAAATCCTTCAAAGCAAAAAAAACCCATAGATGATAAGTCTCACTATGAGCAACATACAAAAATTAAAGGGATTAATGAAGATGAAATTTTTGGTGGGAATAAAAAAACACAAGAAGACCAAAGAAGTAAAAACAAAGAGAAAAAGAAACTCATAGGGATATTGATATAGGAAAACAAAAGTAGATACTACAAGTGGTAACAAGAAGTGGATCAAAACCACAAATAAAAAGTGATGATAAAAATGATATCTTGTAATACTAGGGGTATGAATAAGACCCATACAAAATTAAGTATTAGAGAATTGAAAACTTGTCATAGAAAAAATATTTATAGAAATGGAAACTGAGTTGCAAATATTTTAGCCATTTTCAGTTTTTATTTACATCTTGACAAAATGTAAATTTTAGAAAGCAATTGGATGAGTGAGATTTTATCTCTTAATATCAGGGAGTTGATTGTGGAAACATAATAGTTTGAGGAAGATGAAATATCTTTTATAGAAAGGCAAATGAAGAATATCTTTGATTGAAAAACAAGTTCAATATGGTTTGATTAACCTGATAGTAATATAATGAGAATAATATTTTTTGGTTAGTTTAATGGGAGTGGCCCCCAATAGCAACCACACATAACTTAATAATAATAATTTTTAAAATATATGAATATCATAAGTAATATAAAAAGGACTCTATAGTAAGTGGATAAAGTGAATGCAAGCTAGGAGCAAGGTGGAAGTGTTAGTAAGAAGCAGAAAGTATGGGTAGGAAGTAGGAAGCAAAGTGTTATCAAGGAGAAAGTACCACTTCTCTTGTTCTAGATATTAGGAGAAATTAAAAAAGTACAGGATTTATATGAAGAAAATCTAGATAACATGGTAACAAAGTCATTTTTGAAAGTCCTTACTAGAAGTAAGGATGAACTAGTTGGAAGTAAGGATGCCCTAGGTGGAAGTAAGTATTTCTTAGGTGGAAGTATGGATGCCCTAGTTAGCTATAAGAAAAAGAGTAAGTCTATGAAAAATACTAAGTAACAGATACTACTTCAGAGGTGATTATCAGGGATGAGATGATTAATCATGATATAATGGTTCTTAAAACTAAATGGTTAATATGTAAATTCCATACATATTGGCCAAGTTTTTTTTAGATTCAAAATTGGATCAAGTGAAAGTGGGGATTGAATTCAAACTACTCCATGAGTTTTCTTTTGAAAGGATTTTTTCTCATTATCTTCTCTAGTTTAGAAATAAGGGATAAAATAATGGATGGTGTCCCTTGGTTTAGGAAAAAAGATGCATTATATTTAATAACATGAAGTGAGAATTTTTATATAGAGACAAAGACTATTAAAAGGCTTATGGTGTGGATTAGGCTTTTTGGACTTTCTTGTCAACTCATCATAAGGATGTTTTAAAGAATATTGTTAATACTCTAAGCGAGTTCATCCAAGAGGGACCAAATACTAAGAAGAGAAGGCATGTTGGATACACTTGAATATGTGTTGCCATGGATATTTTAAAATATTTACCACAATCCATTAGGATTTAATATGAGGTAAAAGAATGATTATGAAAACATTACATTCTAATATCATAAATATCATGAAATCAAACGCATGTCAAGAGAACGTAAATTGAAATTGATGGAGAAAGAGATGTAAATTTTGGGCATGAGGCAAACTTTAATGTATAACAAGGAGCTTGTATCATAGGACAAGTGGATCAATGCAAGGATTTTCCACTCCTAAGAAAGTGGTAAGAAAAATCCTTGTGTGTCATTAAATGACAAAGGCTATTATAGTTCACTCAAATAAACCATTAGAAGAAAAAATGACACAAGGTATGAGGAAGTACAATGTGCAATTTTAAATATAGATGGATTCAAAGGTGTGAAGGAATATGGAAAGGCAATTTTAAATTAAAGGAATATGGGGAGACAAATTTAAAAGAAAACAAGGTCAATGAGGTCAATGTTAATAGAAGGTTTCAAGAGCAACACAATAATGAAAAGCATATGTAGGACATCCAAGAAAATTTAGGATTTCCAATGAAGCATAAGAAAGTAATGACTATGGAGGATCATCCATTCACTTTTAAGTTTTTTAGGACAACATAAATAAGAAAGTGTTTATGAGGCTATTCCTTGCATTTCACATTCTTTATGGCAACATAAATATTTATAAGATAAGTCTCATTATGGAAAATATGAAAAAGTAATAGATATTGATGAAGATGAGAGTGTTAGTGGAAACATGAAAAGGAGAGGAAGACCATCAAAGCATGAACAAAGAGAAATAGAAACTCAAAGGGATATTGATTTATGAAGCCAAATAGAAATATCATAGGTGTTAACAAGAAGTGGGGTTAAGCCCACTAAAATAAAAAAGTGATGATGATGAAAATGATACCATTGAATATTAGGGGTATGAATAAGATCCATAAAAAAGAGTTGCTAAGAAATTAATAGGTTGTTATAGTCCTAAGGTTATTTAATAAAATAAAAAAAATTAAGTAGTGAAGAATGTAAAGATGATTTTAAAAAGATTTGGAATATGAGTGATTATCTAGTAGTTTCTTCTATAGAAGCCTCATGCAATATTGCAACAATATAGGACAAATGCAAATGGGATGGGTAATTTTTAGAAGAAAAAAGTAAATGGGTTGCTAGACTATTTTGTAGGAAAGAGAAAAACATCATAGTTAGGTTTATAAATGTATATGATCCAACTATATTTACTTGTGAAATATGTTAGAAGGACTTCAACATACTTTTATCAAACACAATGAATGATTTATTGTAATATATGGATTCTTGGGGGTGATTTCAACATTGTTTTATCTCCTTTGGGAATGAAGGGTGGTATTCTAGGATGGTCTAAATCAATGTCATATTTTGCTTCATTTTTAAATTCAAATAGACTTTAGTATGCAAGTGCTTCAATTTTTCAATATGAATGGGATAATAGATGCATTGGGGAAACTCTAGAAATTGAATCCAAGCTCAAAAATTTACAAAAAGTAGTAGAAACCAATGGAATGTATTATGATTCTTATATGAGAGGAAAACAAGTACTTTTCAATTATCATATTGCATTGAAAATGGAATCGTATTGGTTCCAAAAATGTAAGGAGAAGTGGCTCAAGAAAGGAGATAGAAATACAAAAAAAAAACATGTTACAATAAAAATATTTTTTCTTTTTATTACATCAAAATATTTTAACTCTAGTTGGAAGAAATATTGAGGAAGAAGAATATATAAGAAAGGAAGCAATTAATTATTTCAAAAATATTTTGTTAGATACTAGGCAAGATAAGGAGCCACATATGTGACTTGGGATGACGGTGACAACGATCTAAGGTCCGCGTAGAAGCAAGCAAAGTCTACCTCCTGGCGGCTTTCGGCCTTTTCTATGGGGGTTTGGTGTTCGACCGTCCATTTCCCTCCTTTTTTGGTTTTTGATTCTATGTTTTTCCTTGGAGGATTGTTTCCTGCCCTCCATCCATCCTCCCATCACTTCCTAGGGCTAGTCGGGTGCCTTCCTCGACTCCCAAAACTAGGTCGCACTAATGAAATGATTCTCACAGGCACCCCCATGGTGACATACTTAGATCCTGATCATTGTAGCAGAGACATTGAGGGCTCCGTCAGGCCTAGCACCATGGCCAAGCAAGGGCCCCATATCCCAGGTGAGGTTCCAAAAATGGGCAGTAAGCCATACTTTACTGACTTTCTCCAAAAAAATGAATTCCTATGTCGTCTATGGCCAGTGAATTCATCACGCAAGGAAATAATATTCTATGCCCTAAATCCCTCATGGAAAACTATGAATCCCGGGATACCAACTCCTTGGTAGGCAAATTCATCGATGGGCGACCTGACTTAGATGTTATTCATAGATGAGAAACTTCAAAATGGAAAACCCTAGGCAACTTGGAGATCTCGACAATGACAAGGGGTTTTTTCATGATTCAACTCAATTCCCATGAAGATGCAGAGCGCATCTTATCCGGAGGGCCCTGGTTCTATGGAAGGCAAAGTTTGTTCCTCAAAAAATGGCAACCAGACTTCAACCCTAGCTCCCAGAACATCAATTTCACCCCCATCTAGGTTAGAATTCTAGATCTCCTAGCCCACTTCTTCTATGAAGATGCCTTGCTTGGTCTTTCTAAGGTGATCGACGAGCTCGTGGCTATCAACCCGACCACCCAGGCAAGAACCCGACTAACCCAAGCCCACATTTGCGTGAATGTGAACCTGGAAAGTTAGCTTCTAGACCACCTGAACCTCATCTATGGTGACTTCAATTGGAAGCAGCCACTCTTCTATGAAAACAAGCCAATTTTTTGCCTTGAGTGCCAATCCCAGGGCCATCTTCAGTCGTAGTGCCCCAAACTCGGATCCCACCATAGTCAAAACCCGCCAGGGACCAGTCAAATAAGATGAAGCATCAACCCCTACCTATCTTGTTAGCAACCAATAAAGCTATTTCTAGACCCCCTCTGGGCCCACTCAATCGTAAGGCAAGTACCTCTGTTCCTCTAATCAATAAATTCAATCCTTTGCATAGTTCTGTTATCAGTGAGGATTGTGAGGAAGGCGAGATCCTAGCCACCTCTGAACCAACAACCATCCTCTCACCCCTTCGACCTCCCCTGTTGCCCCCCTACCACCCCCATCCATAATCCTCCCCCTGTCCTCGATGCCCCCACTTCCTCGAGAATCCCTCAAGGCCCGCCTCCCCTCTCTCCTCCTTAGTCCCCCTGCCTGGGTCCTGAAGACCCAACCTCTCCTATGTACTCAAACTCTATCTCTACTGATGACAAAGTCGAGGACCAGTCATCCCCTAAGCAAAGTAGTCCCAGGATAACTCGGAGCTCCCAAAAATCCATGATGGATGTAGGAGGGGAAAAAAAGAGGAAGACCCTCTGATTCGGACATAAGGAACAAAAATGTAGTTGAAGATATAGCCAATGGAACCCAGAGAACGTTATTTCAAGAAACAATAAATAATTCCAAAGATGAAAGTCGAAGATCCAAACCCCCTGCTCAGCAAGGAAAAGAGGGCAAGAGAATTTCCAAGAGTTTGAAATGAAAGTCCTCTCTTGGAATGCGAGAGGCCTAAATGGGGAAGCCAAATAGAGACTGGTTGCAGCCATGAGGAGAGAACATAATCCAACCATTTTTCTCATTTAGGAAACAAAATTGGGTGATCAATGGTCCCCTAACATTTCTAGAAAGATTTGGCAAAACTATGATTTCATTCATTCCCTAGCTTCTGGGATGTCGGGAGGGCTCCTGTGTCTCTGAAATCCTGCCAAGCTCCAGGGAAACCTTATTTCGGGCCACGATAGGGTAAGCAACATCCTTTTCTAGGATACTAAATCCCAGAATTCTTGGGTGATGTCAAATGTCTATGCCTCGAACACCTTTGTGGGCAAAGAATCTCTGTGGAAAATGCTCACTTCAATGAGGTAGGTCTTCGAAGGAACTCCCTGGATCCTGGCAGGGGACTTCAATTCTCCTTTGCACCTCAAGGACAAAAAAGGAGGGAACAACATCACTCACATATATACTGCAGACCTAAGAAACTTCATTAATTCCAATGCTCTCATGGATGTCCAGCTTTAGGGTTCCCTCTTCACTTGGAGCAATAGAAGTAAGGGCACCAATCTGATCCGAGAGTACCTAGACAAATTTTTGCTTTCCCAGGAAGCCCTCCCAAAGATAGGCTCTAATCATAGTCCTCTCATCCTGGAATCAGATTCTAGACCATAGTTCAAGACCCCTTTTAGGTTTGAAGCAATGTGGATTAACCACAAGGATCTCAAGGGCTTGATACAGTCATGGTGGAGTTAGAAATTCCCAAGGTCTTATATTAACCAGGTAACCCAAAAACTTAGGTTCATCAAAGGGAACTTGAAAAAGTGGAATAAGGAAACCTTCGGGAACATCTTTGAAGACAAATAGTAGGTCAAATCCCGAATCATCCAGATTGAGGAGTCTTTTTAGAAAGGCAAAGGCAGTGACAGTCTTAGGGATGAGGAGAGCACCTTGTTGTCTAAGTACCACAACATCCTCACCAAGGAGGAAACTTTTTGGCACCAGAAGTCAAGATAAATTTGGCTCAAGGAAGGTGATGCCAATACCAAGTTCTTCCACATCTCAACCTTGAGGCATAGGAGTGCCAATAAGATCAAAATCCTTGTCTTGCAGGATGGGGCAGCCATTTTAGATATCCATGCAATCAAAGAAGAAGCCATCAATCATTTCAAAATCCTCCTAGGTTCCAGCCTGCCCCAAGCCCCCGAGGCCATGGAATCCCTCTTGGCCATCATCCCCACCATCATCTCCCAGGAATAAAATGATTTTCTCCTCAGCCCCATCTCCCAGGATGAAGTTCACCAGGCCCTCTTTTCCATGAAGCCCGACAAAGCCCCTGGGTCGAACGGGTTCTCGCCCAAGTTTTTCTAGACCTTCTAGGACATCATGGGATAGGATATTTCTAACACCATTAGGGAAATGCAAATCTCTAGGTCCATTCCCAGAGATGTGAATTCCACCTTCTTGGCTCTCATCCCCAAAGGGGCCAATTCTTGATCCCTCTTTGATTACCAGCACATCAGCCTGTGCAATATCATTTACAAAATCCTCACCAAAGCCCTGGTATCCAGGCTATCCAACATTCTTCCATCCATCATTGACCCGTGTCAAGGGAGCACAGTCAAAGGACGCAATATTCTTGATGGGATCATCACCATCCATGAATTGATCCATTCAGCCTAGGTTTTAGACATGGCTACTTTCTTCCTCAAGCTGGACATGAACAAGGCCTTTGACAGAGTCAATAGGGAATTCCTCAACCAAATCCTTCTCAAGTTTGGGTTCCATGAGTCCTGGGTAAACCTGATCTACAACTGCATTTCCTCTTCTTGGTTCTCTATTATGGTAAATGGTTCTACTGCGGGTTACTTCCCGAGTTCTTGAGGTCTGAGGTAGGGTGACCTTATATCCCCCATTCTGTTCATCATCCTAGTAGAGAGTTTGGGGAGAACTATCAAGGAGGTCTGCTCCTGAAGTCAACTTTCCAGGATCAGTGCAGTGTCTAGGCTTCCCCCCACCACTCACAAGAAGTTTGTAGATGACACGTTGATGGCTACTAAGGCTTCGATAGTAGATGCCAAGGTGATCAAGGATATTCTCAATGGCTTCGAGGAAGCTGTTGGCCAGAAAATCAATTACACTAAAAGAAAGTTGTTCTTCATCCATACCCTGACCAAAAGATAGTGCAAGATCACCAGACTCCTAGGATGTTCCATTTCTAAGTTCCCGACCACTTACCTCGGGCTCCCCATGTTCCATGGTAGGGCCCGACCAACCATGTGGGCAAACGTGGTGGACAAGATCCATAACAAGTTAGCTGGGTGGAAAGGGGCCCTGCTCACCAGTGCAGGGAAGGCAAATTTGGTCAAATCCATCTTGTAAAGCATCCCCACATATTTCATGTTTGTGTTCAAAATCTTGGCCTCGGTGGGAGAAGCCATTGAAAAAATTCAAAAGTAGTTCCTTTGGTCTGGATTGGAGGCCTCAAGAAAGCTCCACCTAGTAGCTTGGGATAAAGTTTGCTCCCCCAAATATCAGGGAGGTCTTGGTCTGTGCCAAATCTTAGTTGCCAACCTAGCTCTCCTAGACAAGTAGGCTTGGAGAGTAGTGACTAAGGCCAATATTGAATGGGTAAACATCATGAAAAGAAAGTACCTTCAGCACCAGGCCTTCCTCCAAGCACCTCCCCCATGCAACGGTTCCCATTTTTGGAAATCCATCACTCATACCCAGAACATCATCCTCGAAGGGTCTTCCTGGAAGTTGGGGAATGGGGCCAACATCAACTTCTGGGAAGATACCTGGGTCGGGAATTCCCCCCTCATTAGCAATCCAGTTTTGATCCCTACCAGGCATTTGACTGATAGCATATTTGGGCTCAGGGTTGCAAACTTCATTTCCTCCATCTCGAAAGCCCAGGAGTGGAACAAGATCAATTTCATATTAAGAAATGAACCCATCATGGAAGCCATGAAAGGGATTCAGGAGATCCAACGATGAACTTTCCTCCCCCATGTCAACAGGAGAGATGAGTGATGTTGGAAAGGCACCAATGACAGGAATTTCTCGGTCAAGACCGCAACCCAACTTATTGAGAAGATGGGTTTCCAGGGCACCCCATATATGAGAAGGTGGTCGCTAACAAGGTGTGGATAAAATCCTTCAATTCCAAAATTGTGCACTTTTGTTGGATGGTCATCCATAATAAAATCCTTGCTAAGGACAATCTCATGTGATGAGGTATCATGGTGCCGAATAGATGTTTCCTATGCCTCCAGGCTTGGGAATCTATTCACCACATCTTGATGGATTTCCCCTAATCCAGAAGTGTTTTCTCCCTAGCCACCCAAAGATTTTAGGTTAGCTGGACTTGGCCAAACTCTATCAAAGAGTTCATTTGCCAATGGCCTAAGCCCTTCAAGCATCCCAGGCTAAGATTTTTGTGGGAAGTCTTAAGCCCTTCGTGTAGTAATATTCTATATATTTTGTTAATTTGTGCTCTTAGTTGTGATTTAGTGATTACCATTTTGTAATATTTTAAGTTTAGTCCAATCATTTATCATATTGAGTTTTCATTCCTTTTTGTTTTTTAACTATTGTACTCTATTTTAAAAATTTATATTTTCTTTGTATTTCATGCAAAAAAATGATATTTTTCATATTTTAATTGTTTATTTTTAATTTAATATTTATGTATATCCAGCTCAAGATTAAGAACTGTCAACTTGGCAAACACTCATTTTTTAACATTTGTGAGTAATTGGTTGTGTAAGATGGATTAGAGTAAAATAATCTATTTTTTAAAACTTTATTCATAGTTTTAAAGTCTTCATTTTTAAAAGCAAATATTTTGTGAGTTTAAAATTTTTTATATAGAAGGATATAGTCGTCTAGTATATAATATATAAATATTTTCTCTTATATAATATATAAATATTTGCGCTCAACTAGTGGAAGTACTTGGGCCAACATCTCTGCCCTAAAACTCATTCTAAGGAGTACCCTAGGATATTTTTTTTTAAAATTTTGATTTATTTTTACTATTATTATTAAATTATTTATAAATTTTTTGTAGTGTTTAATATTAAGTATTTATTGTATTATTGACATTAATTTTTTTATTTTGTTATTATGTGGGATTGATATGGACCCCATTTGTATTATCTTATAACCTCACATTGTATTAGTACATGTATTTGTTAGAACCTCTATCCTAACATCCTATTAATTTGTAATGATGTCATATGTTAATAGTCAATACTAATTAGAGTAGGATTATATATTGTACTACCTTCCCAAGTAGGAGGAATCTTGAATCTTAAATAAAAACTTAATAGTTTGACCCTTTGTCCCCTCAAGTGGGTGCACCTCATGCCCTACGCCTCGTGGACATGTTTGCATTAGTCTTGGAAAGTTTGGGAAAGCGTGGTATGCAAATTCCATAGGTTAACTCCTTTCTTTGGATGTGATCTTTGGTGCTCGTCTTTCCTTTGCTACGCTAACCTATTCTAACAAACTTCTTTATGGAAAAATGAAAAAAAAAATGAAATAATATAGAAAGTAAATTGTAGAAAAGGAAATCTACCTAGTCTATCTAAGGGTGGCAATGTGTCAAATACCTAATAAGACCCTCTCGTGTCGCAACAAGTTGAGTGAACACATACGTAGTGGCTCAAAGTGCACAAGGAACATAGGTCCCCCCAATATTATACGATAAAATAGAACACTTACACTAGAACCATGAAAATGATTTCATCATTATTAACAAATTCTTTTTAGTACAAATTTCAAGTTACATACATGCAAAGGAAAGAGGTCCAAAAACTCCTCGATCGACTACACAAGGCTTGAGCTAGGCCAAGACATAACAGAATGAGTGGCTTTTCAATAAATTATAATGAGAAGAATAACACTTATTTATAGATAATACATGAGGCCATTTTCCTTCAAATATTCAAAATACCCCCCTTTCAACATTCTTGCTTACAATACTTTTGCATTAATTATATAATCTCAAGGCTTCAAAATGTGGTTTCACTTGATATTTCTTTCTTGTAGTATTTTTACATTAATGATGTATAATATCGAGGCTTCAGAATCTAGAGTCGCTTGAGATGGTCTTCACCCATGGTAGAGATATGCTACAAGGATATTTTACCATTAATGAGCTTGAATCTATAATCGCCTCTCTAGAGAACTCATGATAGTGTCTTAGATGTTATACATTTTCATGGAGAAAAGATCACCCATTCGAGAAATCATGCACCCCCACATAATATGTTGGGTCTATGTTGCTTATGCATTCTTTGGCCTCATTGGCACTCTTTATGATAGTTTCTTATTTTTTTCTTCATCTCGTTATTCTGGTTACTATCGCTAGTTGGATGACTAATTATTTGATTTGGTTGGGTATCCTTGGACTAAACTTCTCTTTTGGGCTCGACCACAGGGTATGCTACAGTGCCTTGGGATTTTATTAAAACTTTGGCAATGCATTCTTGTTGTGAGCCTTCACCATGTGGGTTTGACTATTGAGATTTTGTATTTGCATTTGTTGCACTCTTCTTTAAGGGGGGTTTGTTTAGTTCCACCTGGATTTCACCCTAACCTAGGATATTTTGGGCTTCTACCAAAACCAACCTCAAAAAATGGGTTAATTGGCCTTACTCCACCCAAGTGGAGTGAGAAATCACTATAGTTTTGGTGACTTATGAGGGATACTCAACTCAATGAGGATAAGAAACCCAAGAAGCCATCACCTTATCCTTTGGGTATAAAGTAAAAAATTAATGAAATCCTTATTTCGTGGAATGAGAATTTCTTTAAGGCCCACTTGTTCTTGAAAGGTGTGAGGAGATTAGGTTGTGTTTTTTTTAATACCCTCTCATGTCGCAACAAGTTGAGTGAACACATACGTAGTGGCTCAAAGTGCACAAGGAACATAGGTCCCCCAATATTATATGATAAAATAGAACACTTACACTAGAACGATGACAAGGATTTCATCATTATTAACAAATTCTTTTTAGTACAAATTTCAAGTTACATACATGCAAAGGAAAGAAGTCCAAAAACCCCTCAATCGACTACACAAGGCTTGAGCTAGGCCAAGACATAAGAGAATGAGTGGCTTTTCAATAAATTATAATGAGAAGAATAACACTTATTTATAGATAATACATGAGGCCCTTTTCCTTCAAATATTCAAAATACCTACCTTTCAAAATTCTTGCTTACAATACCTTTGCATTAATTATATAATCTCAAGACTTCAAAATGTGGTGTCACTTGATATTTATTACTTGTAGTACTTTTACATTAATGATGTATAATATTGAGGCTTCAAAATCTAGAGTTGCTTGATATGGTCTTCACCCATGGTAGATATCTGCTATAGGGATCTTTTACCATTAATGAGCTTGAATCTATAATCACCTCTCTAGAGAACTCATGCTAGTGTCTTAGATGTTATACCTTTTCATGGAGAAAAGATCACCCTTTCAATAAATCATGCACCCCCACATAATATGTTAGATCTATGTTGCTTGTACATTCTTTGGCCTCATTGGCACTCTTTATGATAGTTTCTCCTTTTTTGCTTCATCTCGTTATTTTGGTTACTATTGCTAGTTGGATGACTAATTATTTGATTTGGTTGGGTATCCTCGAACTAAACTTTTCTTTTGGGCTCAACCATAGGGTATGCTACAATGCCATGGGATTTTATGGAAACTTTGGTAATGCATTCTTGTTGTGAGCCTTCACCATGTGGGTTTGACTATCGAGCTTTTTTATCTGCATTTGTTGCACTCTTCTTTAAGGGGGGTTTTTTTGGTTCCACATGGATTTCACCCTAACCTAGGATATTTTGGGCTTCTACCAGAATGAACCTCTAAAAAGGGGTTAATTAGCCTTAATCCATCCAAGTGGAGTGAGAACTCACTATAGTTTTGGTGACTTACAAGGGATCCTCAACTCAATGAGAATAAGGAACCCAAGAAGCCATCGCCTTATCCTTTGGGTATAAAGTAAAAAATTAAGGAAATCCTTGTTTTGTAGAATGAGAATTTCTTTAAAGCCCACTTGTTCTTGAAAGGTGTGAGGAGATTAGGTTGTGTTTTTTAATACCCTCTCATGTCAGAACAAGTTGAGTGAACACAAGCATAGTGGCTGACAGTGCATGAGGAACATAGGCCCCCCTAAGATCATGCGATAAAATAGAACACTTGCACTAGAACCTAGAAAAATATTTCATCATTATTCAAACATTCTTATTAGTTTGAACTCCGAATTACATACATACAAAGGAAAGAGGTTCAAAAACTCCTTGATCGACTACACAAGTATTGAGTTGGGCCAAGACACAGGAGAGAAAAAAGAAAGTACCCCTTAGGAGAACGGGTAGATTTTCAATAAATTATAATTAGAAGAATAATATATATTTATAGATAATACATGAGGTCCTTTTCCCTCAAATATTCAAAATGCCCCCTTTCAACATTATTTCTTACAAGAATTTTGTATTAATGACATATAATCTCAAGGCTTCAAAATGTGGAGTCACTTGAGATTTCTTGCTTACACTACTTTTGCATTAATGATGTATAATATCAAGGCTTCAGAATCTAGAGTCACTTGAGATGGTCTTTGCTCATGATAGAGACTTGCTAAAGGGATCTTCTGCCATTAACGATCTCGAATCTGTAATAACATCTTTAGAGAACTCACGATAGTGTCTTAGATGTTATACCTTCTCATGGAAAAAATACCATCCATCCAGGAACCGTAAATCCCCATATAATATGTTATACCTATGCGGCTTATGCATTCATTGGCCTCATTGGCACTCTTCATGATAATTTCTCATTTCTATTTCATCTCATTATTTTAGTTACTACCACTAACTGTATTATTGATTATTTGATTTGGTCAGGCATCCCTAACCTAAACTTCTCTTTTGGGATAGACCACATGGTATGCTACAATGCCTTGGGATTTTATTGAAACTCTAGTTATGCTTTCTTGTTGTGAGCCTTCACCATGTGGGTTTGACTATTAGGTTTTTGTGCCTACATTTTTTGTAGTCTTCTTTAAGGGGGATTTATTATGTTCCACTTGGACTTCACCCTCACCTAGGATATTTTGGGCTCCTACGGGAACCAACCTTCAAAAAGAGGTCAATTGGCCTTACTCCACCCAAGAAGAGTGAGAAGTAACTATAGTCTTGGTGACTTATGGGGGATCCACATTATCCTTTGGGTATAAAGTCAAAAATTGGGGAAATCCTTATTTTTGTGAAATTGAAAATTTATTTAAGGCCCACTTATTCTTGAAATATGCAAGGATATTGGGTTGTGTTATTTTTGTTGATCCCTCTTCCTAGAAAAATGTTTTCCTTCTAGTTGTTCTTCCATTTACCTTATTTTTGGTGTTGTACTAATGCTTCTATATTGTACATTTAGGTATTTACCTTGGATAATTAGTATGCCTCTCAACATAAAGACCTGAAGGTTATCTCTATTTTAGTGCTACGATCGGGTTGAAAAATTCTTGGGACCAAGGAAAACAAATATTCTATGGAATCTTGGCCATCACTGCCATAGATCACATGTTCCTATCAGTGTTGGTGGTCCTTCGCATAATCATCCCATGCTCCTCCTTCCTCCATTGTTCTTGAATTTTATAGCCAATCATTTATGGATAAAATATCAATTTTCACACCCACTCACTAGGATGATGAATTGGTGACTGTTTTTAAAGAAGGTACCTTATCAAAGATATGAGACTCAATGTTAGATAAGAGGTCCCTTTGACGATTCTGAGCTTTGCTAACATTAAAAATATTGAGTCACTTTCTCACTTGGATTGGTGGATTAGCTTATTTCTTCATTGCAAGGATGTACCTTTTGGAACCTTCCCTTATTGACATTTTGAGCATCTTTGCATCATCGACTACATGGAACATAAAAGGAGCTCCTAGTCTTCTCATCTTGTCTTGCTCCAAAGCTTTATTCCTCTTGTGGTATGGAGGTGCAACCAGATAGGAAGGTAAATATTCTACTAGAAAGGTCACTCTATCAAACAATGAATGATATGCCTAGATAAGGTCATCCTTTTATAGGCTCATCAAATTTCTCACTTTCTCACTTGGATTGGTGGATTAGCTTAGTTTTGTATTGCAAGGATGTGCCTTTTGAAACCTTCCCTTATCGGTATTTTAAGCATCTTTGCATCATCGACTACATGGAACATAAAATGGGCTCCTAGTCTTCTCATCTTGTCTTGCTCCAAAACTTTCTTCCTCTTGTGGTATGGAGGTGCAACCATATAGAAAGGTAAATATTTTTCTAGAAAGGTCACTCTATCAAAAAATGAATGAGATGCCTAGAAAAGATCACCCATATCTAATTGAATAATTACCAAACCCTAATTTTTCAAAAAAAACTCCTATATTCATACCCCTCACTTCATACCCCTATCTTCATAATAAATTAAGGATTTAGGGTTTGGGATTTAGGATTTTGAGTTTAGGGTTTAAGTTTTAATTACCCCTATATTAATGAATACTTACACAAACTACTTCTTTAATCAATTAAGGTCCCAAAAATTTATTTAATAGAATACTTACCAAACCCTAATTTAAAAAAAATACCCCTATCCTCATACCCCTCACTTCATACCCTATCTTCATACCCCTATCTTCATACCCCTCACTTCATACCCCTATCTTCATACCCCTCACTTCATACACCTCACTTCATACCCCTATTTTCATACCCCTCACTTCATACCCCTATCTTCATACCCCTATTTTCATACCTCTCACTTCATACCCCTATCTTCATACCCCTCACTTCATACCCCTATATTCATAATCAATTAAGGGTTTAGGACTTAGGGTTTAGGGTTTGCGGTTTAGGGTTTAGTGTTCAATTATCCCTAACTTCATGAATACTTAAAAAACCACTTCTTTAATAAATTAAGGACCCAAACACCTATCTAATTGAATACTTACTAAACCCTAATTTTTCAAAAAGAATACCCCTATCTTCATACCACTTCATATCCTTCCTTTCATCCTCCTATCTTCATACCACTCACTTCTTACCCCTAACTTCATGACCCTATCTTCATACCCTTATCTTGATATCCCTATCTTCATACCCCTTACTTCATAATGACATCTTCATACCCCTCACTTCATACTCCTTACTTAATACCCCTATATTTATACCCCTAACTTCATACCCCTATATTCATAATCAATTAAGGGTTTAGGATTTAGGGTTTGGGGTTTATGGTTTAGCATTTAGGTTTTAGGGTTTAATTACCCCTAACTTCATGAATAATTATAAAAACCACTTCTTTAATAAATTAAGGTCCTAAATTCCTATCTAATTGAATACTTATCAAACCCTAATTTTTCAAAAAAAGACACCTATCTTCATACCCTTCACTTTATACCCCTCACTTCATACCCCTATCTTCATAACCCTCACTTCATATCCCTCACTTCATACCCCTCAATTCACATCCCTATATTTATACCCCTATCTTCATACCCCTCACTTCATACACATATATTCATACCCCTCACTTCATACCCCTATCTTCATAATCAATTATGTGTTTAGGGTTTAGGGTTTGATTACATTAACTTCATGAATACTTACAAAAACCACTTATTTAATAAAATAAGGTCCCAAACCCCTATATAATTTTATACTTACCAAACCCTAATTTAAAAAAAAAAATACCCCTATATTCATACCTCTCACTTCATACCCCTCACTTCATACCCCTATCTTCATACCTCTATCTTGATACCCTTATCTACATAACCCTCACTTCATACCCCTATCTTCATACCCCTCATTTCATACCCCTATATTCATAATTAATTAAGGATTTAGGGTTTACTATTTAGGGTTTAGGGTTTAGGGTTTAATTAACCTTAACTTTATGAATACTTACAAAAATCACTTCTTTAATAAATTAAGATCCCAAACCCCAATCTAATTGAATACTTATTGGACACTAATTTTTAAAAAAATACCCTTATCTTATACCCCTATCTTCATACCCTTATTCGTACCCATATCTTCATACCCCTCACTTCATACCCCTATATTTATACCCATCACTTCATACCCCTATCTTCATAACCCTATCTACATACCCTCACTTCATACCCCTATCTTCATATCCCTCAATTCATTTCTCTATCTTCATACCCCTCACTTCATACCCCTATCTTAATATGTGTATCTTCATACACCTGACTTCATCCCCCTATATTCATAATCAATTAAGGGTTTAGGTTTTAGGGTTTGGGTTTGAAGTTTCAATTACCCCTAATTTCATAATTACTTACAAAAACCACTTATTTAATCAATTAAGGATCCAAAAACCTATATAATTTAATACTTACCAAACCCTAATTTTTGAAAAAAATACCCCTATCTTCATACCCCTCACTTGATACCACTCCCTTCATACCCCTATATTCATACCACTCATTGCATACCCCTCACTTCATACCTATGTCTTCATACCCCTATATTGATATCCTTATTTTCATACCCTTAACTTCATACTGCTATCTTAATACCCCTGAATTCATACCCATGTCTTCATACCCCTATCTTGATATCCTTATTTTTATACCCTTCACTTCATACAACTATCTTGATACCCCTCACTTCATACCTCTTATTTCATATCTTTATATTTATACCCCTCACTTCATACCCCTATATTCATAATCAATTAAGGGTTTAGGGTTTAGAGAATGAGGTTTATGGTTTAGGTTTTAAATTTTAGGATTTAATTATCCCTAACTTCATTAATACTTAAAAAAACCACTTCTTTAATCAATTAAGGACCCAAACACCTATCTAATTGAATACTTATCAAACCTTAATTTTTCAAAAAAAATACCCCTATCTTCATACCACTCACTTCTTACCCCTAACTTCACACCCATATCTTCATACCCCTATCTTGATATCCCTATATTCATACCCCTCACTTTAGACCGCTATCTTCATATCCATCACTTAATACTCCTTACTTCATACTCCTCTCTTTATACCCCTCACTTCATACCCCTATATTCATAACCAATTAAGGGTTTAGGGTTTAGGGTTTGGTGTTTATGGTTTAGCATTTAGGGTTTAGGTTTTAATTACCCTTAACTTCATGAATACTTATAAAAACCACTTCTTTAATCAATTAAGGTCCCATGTTCCTATCTAATTGAATACTTACCAAACCTTATTTTTTAAAAAAATACACCCATCTTCATACCCTTCACTTTATACCCCTCACTTCATACCCTTATATTCATACCCCTATCTTCATAACCCTCACTTCATATACATAACTTCATACCCCTCAATTCACATCCCTATATTTATACCCCTATCTTCATACCCCTCACTTCATACACCTATCTTTATAACCCTCACTTCATACCCCTATCTTCATAATCAATTAAGGTTTTAGGATTAGGGTTTGATTACATTAACTTCATGAATACTTATAAAAACCACTTATTTAATAAAATAAGGTCCCAAACCCCTACATAATTGAATACTTATGAATCCCTAATTTTTCAAAAAACAATACCCCTATCTTCATACCTCTCACTTCATACCCCTCACTTCATACCACTCACTTCATACCCCTATCTTCGTACCTATTGTAGCTGCTCCACAACGTACCCCAAAATTAGGGATACACCTTTTTTGCATGTGTTCCAAGAAGACCGAAGTGGCCCATAGGCTAAAGATCAAGGAAAAAAGAAAAACACCACAAGGAGAAAAAGTGTCGCAATATAGTGACATGTTGCACTATCGCGGCCAAAAGAGAAAAAGTGTCGCGATATCGTAACATGTTGTAGTTTCACGGCCAAAAAATAAAAAGTGTCGCGATATCATGACATGTTGCACTGTCGTGGCTAAAAGAGAAAAAGTGTCACGATATCGCGACATGTTGCATTTTCATGGCCAAAAGAGAAAAAGTGTCACAATATCGTGACATGTTGCATTTTCGTGGCCAAAGGAGAAAAAGTGTCGTGATATCGTGACATGTTGCATTTTCGTGGCCAAAAGACAAAAAGTGTCGTGATATCGCGACATGTTGCATTTTCGCGATCAAAAGACAAAAAGTGTCACGATATCGCGACATGTTGCATTTTCATGGCCAAAAGACAAAAAGTGTCACGATATCACGACATGTTGCATTTTTGCGGCCAAAAGACAAAAAGTGTCGCGATATCGCGACATGTTGCATTTTCACAACCAAATGAGAAAAGAAAGAAGAAGAAAGAAAAGTGTCGCGATATCGCGACATGTTGTATTTTCACGACCAAATGAGAACATAAAGAACCAGAAAGAAGAGTGTCGTGATATCACGTGTTGCATTTTCGTGACCAAACGAGGAAAGAAAGCACAAGAAAGAAAAGTGTCGCGATATCACGACATGTTGCATCATCGCGGCAAAAAGGGAAAAGTGTCACGATATCACGACATGTTGCATCATCACGGCCAAAAAGAGAAAAAGTGTCGCGATATCACGACATGTTGCATCGTCACATCCAAAGGAGGAAAAAGTTTCGCAATATCGTGACATGTTGCATTTTCATAGCCAAACAAGAAAAAGTGTCGCGATATCGCGACATGTTGCATTTTCTCCAAGGGAACTGAGTAATGGACAGTGCGTCTGATATTAGTGATGAACACCAAGACAGTGAAACTGAAGACTGCATAGTGATGTGGACATGAGGACAAAATCCAATGAATAAGACAAAATTTTACATAAGGAGTCTTCAAGGATTTGAAATCATTTAAGATGGTCGTTACACATAGAAGGAAACAGATGCAAGCCCATGTGGAGAAAATGAAATGAAGGGCCACAAAATAGAAGCGAAAAGCCTTTTTTGAAACCGAAACACATGCATGCAGAGGGAAGGTGAAACAAACAACCATTGGAAAATGAAACGAAAAGCTTCCTGAAAATTTTAAATATGCCATTCAAAGAGGCCAAAAGAGGTTGGAAATTGCTGTGAGCAGAGTTGTAGAGTTGAAGGCAAGAGGGCCATTCTGGACCGATTTTAGTTATTTTTCTTCCATGGAATGGTTTGGGAAAACCAGAAATTTTTGTTATTGTTAAATGACAAATTTTTAATACATAAAATTTCAGAAATTTGCATCTTATGGACAAGAAAGGAGGATTCATTTTTTGCATGCAATATTAAATGTCTCTTTTTTCCCTTTTCAGATTTTAGGCTTGTAAATGGAGTTTATGCAAGTTTTCTTGGTTGCTTCATGCGAATGTTTAAATCTAAAAAACCTCATTTAAAACCCTAGGAGCTAGCACTTAGCTTATCCAGATTGTGCTTGTTTTGCAAGTCCAATAGGTTAGGTTGCATGCATGAAAACCTCGCATCTTCGGTTTTGTCAAAATAGGATAGCATCATACTGAATGCGTTTTATTTTCAATTTTTTGCATTTCATTTTCATTTTCTGCATTTTATTTTTTCCAAAAATTTTAACTTATTTTAAATTTTTAGGCATTAAAATAAACATTTAAAAAATTTCAAAATCTGAAAAAACTATGAACAATCACTAAAGTTTCATGGTGAAATAAACCAACATTACCCCTTGTTTACAGTTACTTGAAATCACTAAGGTGTTCCAAGCATTCAAATTGAATATCTTTATTTGAGATTACTAATACACATATGCAAATGCTAATACATCGGAGACCTTGGAGAAGTTTTTTGTTTAACTTATTTGCAAGAGGGGATTTGGAACCCAAATCCTAAAGGAGAGTGTACTTTCACAACTGGGTGAAAATATCACTCAACAGTACCTCTATCTTCATAACCCTCACTTCATACCCTTATCTTCATACCCCTCACTTCATACCCCTATCTTCATATCCCTCATATCATATCACTATATTCATAATTAATTAAGGGTTTAGGGTTTACTATTTAGGGTTTAGGGTTTAATTAACCTTAAATTTATGAATACTTACAAAAATCACTTCTTTAATAAATTAAGGTCCCAAACCCCAATCTAATTGAATACTTATTGAAATCTTAAGTTTTCAAAAAAAATACCCCTATCTTATACCCTTATCTTCATACCCTTCATCATACCCCTCACTCCATACACCTCACTTCATACCCCTCACTTCATACCCATATATTCATATCCCTATATGCATACCCTCACTTCATACCCCTATCTTCATACCCCTATATTCATATCCCTCAATTCATTCCTCTATCTTCATACCCCTCACTTCATACCCATATCTTCATATCTGTATCTTCATACACCTCACTTCATACCCCTATATTCATAATCAACTTGAAAGAATGAGGATACAGAAGCCCGATATATGCGTACCGGGTGCGGTGCAAACAAAACAAAAGCATGCGAAACGCTAAGTCCAAAGTGCATGAAAAGGGAAAACAAACAAACTGAAGAGAGATATAAAGCAAGTGTAAAGTGTAGCCCTTATTTTTATTAATTTTTATTTGAGACCAGGTTACAATATGTCTCCTTCCTTTTTAGGAGCTAGGAGTGTTAGATATAGCTTTGTTACACCACGGATGGTACGCTTCCCTTCGGGATCTTCCGCATGCCCATATTTGAAGTGGGTGGGTCAAACGTCACCACCGCTTGCATGAATGCATTTGTAGTTCCATTCTACCCCTCCAGTGTCAAGATACTATGTTTAGAAAAACAACAAATGATTAGTAACACCTACGGATGGAGGAAAATATGCAATCCCCAAGGCCTCCGATTAATGTATGCATAAAATAATTAAATAGGTAATCAAAACATGTTAGAATAATATGAAACTTGAACAGAATCATGTAAAAATCATCATGGACACACTGCAAAAGGAACAATCAAGAAATCTACTTTAGATTTCTAATTGCTCCAGGATGGGACGATTAGGACTGTCATAGCATGTCAGAAAGTGACCTCCCAAATGTCCCATCCAAAGGCCTCTAAAACACCTAAAAAGTTGAGGTTAGGCAAAATAGGGCATTTTGGGATGACCTAGAAGGTTGGATTTGGCTGATTATACCCCGATCACCTTGTATACGAAATCACTCCCTGTATGTTAATGAAAGCGAAAAACAATGAAAACACAGTCAAAACTCATCAAAATGACATAAAATTTGAATGGAACCATATGTGAAAGACATAAAATGAAATGTAAAAGAAATAGTATGAAAATATTCTACACATTTCTAATCAATTTGGTGTGGGGCGATTAGGACTGCGATAGTGCGGGAGGGCACTTGGGGGCAAGACGCCCACCGTTTTGGGCTTGGTTTCGACACCAATCCACTTGGTATGGGTCCAAAACATCTTAGGGGTTGTGTAGGCAAATTGGGTGGGATATTGTGGCCAAATTTTTGGGTTTTGGGTATGAATTACACTTCCAATGTTCACCCGATAACCTCCCTTCCAAAAGAGAGATCAAGGATGTAAGAAGCACAATGAGGGTGAGGATATAATTCGGCAGCACTCCATGGCTCCAAATGCTCCTACTCTATTCTACATTTGGGGTGAGAAGACTCACCATTTTATAGACTTAGGGTCTCTCTCTTTGAATGTGCATGCGAGGGCACCACCTGGCTTGCTTGCCCTATTTTGGGAGAAAATATTCTTCCATAATTTAGAGTCTCCTTGCATGAGGCCTCCATGATCAAGGCATGCTTGAATGAAGTCCCTCTCTTTGATTTGAAGTCGTTCCTCGCAATTGCATGTCCTGAAGGTGCAATTAAGTGGCGGACCTATCGAGGTTTGAATTTTTGCTAGTCAAACCTGCTAATCATCCCATCCTGGGATGAATAGGATTCTAATCATCCTAGGGTGGGACAAATTGGATTCTAATCATCCTAGGGTGGGAAGAATAGGATTCTAATCATCCCAGGGTGGGATGAATAGGATTCTAATCATCCCAGGGTGGGACAAGTAGGGAGCAAAGTGCTAAAAAGGTGCCAAATTGACCTTTGACCTTCCAAAACTACTATGGGAGTGGTTAGGACCACTGTTTAACCTCTGCGGGCTACCCTAGGGGCTATTTATGTCAATTCAACCAGTTCTTATCATCACATAATCATATTGGTGTTATTTTGGTGTCTAAAGATGTCCCTTTTTGGGATGCGCTGTGCATGGCGCAATGCTAAGAAAAAATAGATAACCAACACACTAATGATTAGGGTTTCTTAGTAACCTAACCAACTTTTGATGCCCCAAGTATGGAAAGGGCATGCATTCTTGAATCCTTGCTTCTGACGAGCTAAGGAGCTTAATTCAAGTGTTAAACTTTTTCGATGAGGTGTTACTTGATCTTGGACATTGTTCAGTCATGAATAGGCAAAGGGCACAACCTTTTGTCTGTGGGAAACTTGAGTTCATGATTCTAGAATGCCAAGTTTTTGATCAGCTTGTGATTATTGCTTGTTTGCTGCCCCAAGCAGGGGCGTGATTGTCTTTGTCAATGATACTTTGAATGTGTGTCATTTCCTTGATTGGGTGTGTTTTTGTTGATTGGTGACTAAGTGTGACTACCCCATTAAGTGACTAATCGATGAGGGAATGACCGACATGAGAAAAGAAACGAGTCTCTTGACCCAAGATGACTTTTTTAAGGGTGCATTTAGTTGTTTTCCATTGAATGCTTATGTAGTTTCTAAACATGTTGACCTATTTTTGGTAGGTTTGAACCCTTTTTGTGACGCATTTTGGAGCTGAAATTATCAAAAATCCGTCCTCCCATGGAGCGGTCCAGCTATAGTAGCCTTATTAGGGAGTATGATAGTGAAAATTTGGATCCCAATGTCTATTTTAGATGCCAAGAATGTCAAGAACAAATGCGACTTTGTTCAGCAATGTTATTGCTATTTTTGGGTGGGTTTGGACCCTTTTTGTGACGTCGTTTGGGGATGAAATTCTTGAGAATCCATCCTCCCATGGAGTGGTCCGGCTATGGTAGCCTTCTTAGGGAGTAGGATAGTGAGGATTTGTGACCCCAACGTTGGTTTTGCATGCCAAGAATGTCAGGCGCAAAGGCGCCTTTGTTCGACAAGTTTATTGCTATTTTTGGTGCATTTTGGTGCAATTTTTGCTGGTTTTGATTTTCTTGTCTGTAATCGTCCCTGGGTGGGACGAATACCAATTTAGTAATCATATCAGGGTGGGATGAGTGCTAACTAGAGCACTCATCCTAGGGTGGAATTATTACAGGCCTAAAAGCCTATTTAAGGGCCAAAACTAGGTTTTGGACTCATTTGCATTTGTTTTTTTTGGTGTTTTGGAGCTGTGAGGAGGAGGTCGAGTTCGCGTAGAGGAGCACTGTCAAATTTTCTCAGACACCATGAGTTCACAGATCATATCATCAAGTGGTGGAGCCGAAGCGAGACCGATGAGTGCTCCTTCTCATTATTTTGTTTGTTTTATTTTACAGTTTAAAATCATAATTTTTTCTTTGTATTTCATTTTTTGATTTAAACTAAAATAAAAACCCTAGTTTAAATTTTTTTGTTGTTTGAATTTATGTTTTGTGTTGCTTTGTAGAAACTAAGATCGAAACCCTAGTTGAAACCATTGTATTTTGCTTAAAAACCCTAGATGTAAAAAAAAATTGTGTTGATTTGGTTGTTTTTCTGTTTACACTAGAGTTTAAAAAACCCTAGGTTAAAATTTTGCTGTTATTTTGTTTTTTTTAGTTTAAACTAGAGTGAAAAACCCTAGGTTAAAAAATTTATTTTATTTTTTATTATTTTTTTACAGTTTTAAACTAGAGTTAAAAACCCTAGGTTAAAATGTTGATTTTTGTTGTAAAGTAAGGTTAAAAACCCTAGGTTTGTTATTTTGTTGTTTTTGTTTTAAACTAAGGTTAAAACCTTAGGTTTTTTATTTTGTTTTATTTTTTGTAGTTTAAACTAGAGTTATAAACCCTAGGTTAAATTTTGATTTTTGTAAACTAAGGTTAAAAACCCTAGGTTTGTTTGTTTTTTTTTTTTGTTTTAAACTAAGGTTAAAACCCTAGGTTTTTTATTTTGTTTCTTTTTTTGTAGTTTAAACTAGAGTTATAAACCCTAGGTTAAAATTTTGATTTTTGTTGTAAACTAAGGTTAAAAACCCTAGGTTTGTTATTTTGTTTTTTTTTTGTTTTAAACTAGAGTTAAAAACCCTAGGTTACAAAATTTTGTTGTTATTTTGTTTTTTCGTTTTTGTTTATTTTAAACTAGAGTTAAAAAAAACCCTAGGTTAAACTTTTGTTTGTTATTTAACTAGAGTTAAAAACCCTAGATTTAAATGTTGTTTTTTTAGTTGTTTAAACCAGAGTTAAAAAAACCTTAGGTTTAAATGTTGTTTTGATTTTGTTTGTTTTCTATTTACACTAGAGTTAAAAAAACCCTAGGTTAAAATTTTGCTGTTATTTTATTTTTTTAGTTTAAACTAGAGTGAAAACCCCAGGTTAAAATGTTTGTGATTTCTTTGTTTTTTTTTCAAAATAAGGTTAAAAACCCTAGTTTGCAATTTTGTAATTTGTTTGTCTGTACAATGTTGTTACTGTTGTTGTACAGTTTATTAAATGTTTTTATGTGTATAATTTGTAGACATTGTGTATGTTTGTTTTAGTGCTGTACAATTTTTTTGTTTTGATTTGTCATATTTTAATGTTTTTTTTTGTTTTCTTTTGCAGGTTGTAAAGATCCAGTATCATGTGCCGACGGTGTTCTCTGAAGCACGGGAGGCGCTGACTATGGTGGACTGGGAGTGGCTTGATGCCCTTGGGATAAAGCAAGTGACTCGGTTAGAGCCTGTGGTGGGGGATCGGGCATATCTAACGGCCCTGATCAAGTTGTGGGATCCTCGCACCAACACCTTTCATCTCCCAACAGGGGAGATGATGGTGACTCTTGAAGATGTCTATCAAATTTTGTAGATTCTGATAGACGGGCTTCCTATTCGAACTACTCCATGTGATTAACGTATGGTGGTGCTGACATGGTGCTTCAGGCATGGGGTGGAGATAGGGGTGGATATTCCAATGGAGAGGGAAAAGGGGGATTGCTTGATTGGTGATATTTTGGTGCGATGGTGGCTAGAGAATGGCGTGTTGGGGGTGAGGCATGCATTACTGATGACCCTCATCTCCAACATGTTGCTGCCTAACTCATCAAGTGCGAGGTTCCCTTGGAACCTTCTGGAGGTAGTTTTTAGACTTGTGGAGTGTTCGACGGAGGTACCCTTGATTATGAGGTGGGGGTAGACACTACTGGCATAGCTTTATGATGAGCTATATGAGGTCCACTATCAAAATAGGAATGGGATTGGATGCAGCTATTTGTTGCAATGTTGGGGGTGGCAGCACATAGTTGTGGAGCGGCCACAGGGATTGCCTTGGACCACCCGAGCAGATATAGTGGACAGAGAGATAGGGTATGTGACTCTTTGGCGGAGGTCAGAGGAGCAGGGGCAAAATCGGTGATGGGCAGGTACTGTGGGGCACTATGTTGATGCCTTCTAATGCCTTGCTCTAGGGGAGGTGTTCTAGCATCTGTAATGGGAATGTCCAGCCTGGCCTAAGGCTGGGGAGTGGTTTTGGCAGGTGCATAAGGGACTGAGTAGGTGTACTTCCTATATGTTTGGGTGACTCGATAGTTTGGGGTTCACCAGGGATTGCATGGTGAGCCTTTGATCTATCAACATGAAGGCGATGAGAGGACTCTGGCCTAGTCGATCATTGAGCCACTGGGTGAGGAGTCGAATGCAGTGATTGATGTCCCCAACATGGAAAATTTCAAGGTGACTGTAGAGTACAACCAGTGGTGGACGATGTGGCGATGGTGGGGTGAGGGAC
Source organism: Wollemia nobilis (assembly GCA_028583015.1). NCBI lineage: Eukaryota > Viridiplantae > Streptophyta > Pinopsida > Araucariales > Araucariaceae > Wollemia > Wollemia nobilis. The sequence goes on from JAQPPZ010016730.1 coordinate 153,507, forward strand.
CTCTAGGAGGTCTGTATGCAGCAATAGTAGGTGGGGAGGGTGCAGAGGAATTAGGGGAGGGTTAGGGGGATCCGTTGGTGGATGCGAACATGGTGGAGGTTGACAATTTTATAGGGGATGATTTTGGAGTTTCAAAGCAATCGAACACGCAGGACATCACAGAGTAGTGGGTGTTGGAGTAGCCCGTCATCCCGAAGATGCCCATGCCTCAGGCAGTCTCGAGGGATATGGAGGCTAGGTATCATGCTGAGATAGCATAATTAGAGGATCTACTTTGAATATGGGATGATGAGCTCAAGGATGCTTTACAAGAGAGGGATATCCTATGAAATCAATTGGCAGAGCAGGAGAACGCATTGGCTATGTACCACTGATGAGAGAGGGATCTCCTATGGATGTAGTTTGCATAGTGTGATGATGCATTGGATGCATACCATTGGTGGGAGATGGATTTTGTATGGCACCAGATGGAGTTGGAGGTAAATATTATCTGCCTTAGTGGACGGTTACCTGAGCTCCCTAGAGGTGGATCTTCACATCGAATGAGAGACAATGATACTGAGCAGTCTGCTTCCTCTTGTTGCAAGTAGGTGGGTGAGGGCAACGCTAGTGGACATGATGCGGTCCCATAGGGCCGACACCACTGGGGGTAGTTTTAGTCGCATTGATTCTACGTGATCATGGTGACCGACACCCTAGGCTTGGGGGTTTTTGAGTTTTTGATGTTTTTGTGAGGTCATAGGACCGACTTATTATAGCCTACGGGCATTTGGATGATATATATATGTACATGAATTTATTTTTGGTTATACACTTGTCATGATTTATTGTTTATTTTTATGCACATTTATTTATGTTGATGGATGCATGTGTTATTATGAATGCGATGTTTCTAATCATATGATGTATGCATATGGAATGGATGGAATGATTTGTTGATAACTTGTTGATGGCACCATAAACTATACAAGATTTACTAGATTTCTATACTATGTGATTGCTTTGTGGAATGACCTTTTATCTGATAATTTTGTTTTGGTATTTTTTGTACTTTTTGATGGTGATGTAAGTAATGAAATGTACCAGTTGTTTTAAAATGTAGTTAAGGTTTTTCTGAGATTCAGATGTTTTAACTAACTAGCCAAGATTGTAAATTTATATCAAAAGACTTTTGAACAAGGTATGAATCAGACTTGAGTTTGACCAAGTTATTTTACATCCTTGTGTGTGTGATTGAATTTGTTTATGTGGTATTTATCAGGATACCACCAGTTCCAGATAGGTTATCAACCAAACCTGTACTGAGGATCACCTAATTAGCTCCACTAACTCCATTGTTGTATTTAGTAAGATTAATCCATGGGACAATCTAAGGTACCATAAGCTAGCTCATCCACATGTAAACATTGGTCTGCTCACATGCAAAGCTAATGTGATAGACATATCGTCATGTGTTGAGGATACCGCCATTTTCAGGTAGGCTATCCACCAAACCCATAATGAGGATCACCTAGATGGTTTTTTGAATGTTGAGAATTCCAGGGATGCAAGCTCAAGCATCTTTTAGTTGCTCAAATTGTTGGGATACTTGCTCGCATACATAGTGATGAAAATCACTATTTATTTTTTCTTTTTGTTTTTTGTCTTTTAGCAAGGGGTTTGAATAGTGGTGATAACCACTGTTATTTGATTTTGCATTTTAGGTTTCAAATTTGAGCTCATAGGTGTTTGGCTTGTGAATGGAATTGATCCCTTTTGGCTTTGGGGATGACTACCCATCCTATTTAGGGTCGTGTAGTATGAATCCTTATGACTTTGGGGACCAAAGGTGATTGGGGATGTTACTATGTAATGGCATTGATATTTTAGGCCTTGGGGATGACTACTCATCCTTGTTAGGGGTGTGTAGTATGAATTCTTATGACATTGGGAATAAAAGGTGATTGGGGATATGATTATGTAATGGCATTGATTTGTTAGGCCTTGGGGATGACTACCCATCCTTGTCAGGGGTGTGTAGTATGAATTATTATGACTTTGGGGACCAACAATGATTGGGATTTTTGTTGGTGGTGAAGACCTCTATTTATTATGGGAAATTATATGGGGAAAAGCTTTTCCTTTTGTCAATTCTTAGCATTCTTTAACCATTCGCACAGGGGGATGAGCAGGCTAACATTTCACCTATGGTACCCTAGACTGCATTGTAGGTTTCTCTTGCATTCACACAACTTGGGAAATTTTTTATGTGTTTTAACTTGTGTTGGGATGTGACGCAACAAGGTGTGGTCCAAGTAAAACTCTACCTTTGTAAAATCTATCTAACTTTGTACAACATTTGACCAAAAATCTAAAGACAGTTGAATGACGAAAACCCTAAATACATTAGGAGACAACTAACTATGATAAAAATGTGGATGGTGTTATTTTGGATGGATGTGTTTAGAAAATGTACTGAATATGGAAAATAATGGAATTGCCTAGCAATTACATTCTATGGTGCTTATGATGTGTATGACCAACAAATATGCCATGTATGGATGTGATGCCTAATGCAGTTTATTATATTTTTGTATTTTGATTTTTAAGAGTATGCATGGAAGTGAGATGCAATTTGTTTTGCTATTTTTGATTATTTTATTTTATTGTTTGTTTTTGAATATTTGTTTTTGACCAAGCAATTGTGGGAACCCTTGGAGGTTTTGGTTTGACCAAAGAATTTATGGATATATTTGGGGTGTTTTAGGTTGACCATGCGATTGTGGGAAACCTTGGGGATTTTTGGTTTAGCCAAATGGATTGTAGATACCTTTGGGGCATTTTTAGGGTTGACCAAGTGATTGTGGGAATCCTTGGAGTGTTTGGGGTTGACCAAGCGATGATGGGAATCCTTGGAGCGTTTGGTTTAACCAAAGGGGTCATTAATACCTTTGGCACATTTTGGGGTTTGACCAAGTGATTGTGGGAATCCTTGGAGCATTTGGTTTGACCAAAGGGATTATTTATACCTTTGGGGCGTTTTGGGTTTACCAAGTGATTGTTGGAATCCTTGGAGCTTTTGGGGTGGGCCATGGCTCTTTTAAATGTGGAATGGTCTCAAATGACTGATATTCAAGGGTTCTAGTTCCTTTATTCCATAAACAGAGGCTATCTGGTATGTTCCAGGTACTATTTTACTATCAATTACATATGGACCTAACCAGTTTACCGCAAACTTGTCCTTGAGATGGGGCAGCAAGTTAGAGTTTTTCTAGTTCTCTTTTAAGACCAAGTCACAAACCTGAAAGTCCCTCAGGTGAACTTTCATGTTGTATGCTTTCTTAAGTCACTTTTGATAGATATGTAAATGCTCGAGAGCATTGATGCATCGTTCGTCGAGCAACGTAAGTTGGTCTAACCGGGCCTGCCATGCATTGTCATCATCGATGAACTCTTGCATTGATATGCGTAGGGAAGGTATTTCCAACTCGAGAGGCATGACTACCTCGGAGCCATACACTAGTGAAAATGGAGTTTCCCCAGTGGGCGTCCGAATGCTAGTGCGATAAGCCCATAGAGCAAGTGGTATTTGAATGTACCAATACTTATGACTCTGTGACTGTCTTTTTGAGGATGGCAACTAGCATTTTGTTTGACACCTCTGCTTGTCCATTTTCCTATGGATAATAGGGTGTTGAAAAACTATGCTAACTTTTGTACTTTGTTTTCAAAGCACGCACATCTTTGTTCTTAAATGACGTCCTATTATCTGAGATGATCTTGGATGGAATACCAAAATGACATGATGTTATGCAAAATAAACTCTGCAATGTGGGGTCCAATCATAGAGGTTAGCAAAATTGGTTCCACCCACTTGGTGAAGTACTCTGTGGCCGTTATTATAAATGTGTAACGACCTGACGACATAGGGGAGATCTTTCCAATTAGATCTAAGCCCCACTATAAAAATAGCCAAGTCGATTGGATCAACTGCAAGGCATGAGAAGGTACATGTGTCAAAGTGGCATGATGTTGGCACTTCATGCACTTCTTGACATACGTGCAACAATCTCGCTCTAAATATGGCCAATAATAGCCCATGCAAAGAATGCACTTTACGATGGCTATACCACTGAAGTGGCCATCGCATGTACCATCATGCACTTGGGTGATCGCCCAAGCAAACTCTTGCTGGTCCAAGCAATAGAGGAGGATCCCTTCATAGCTTTGACGGTACAAAATGTCTCCTAATAAGACATGTTTTTCCACTTTACATTTAAATGATCTTTTCATGGTGTGCAACAATCCAAGAGGGAGGCTACCTAACTTGAGGTAGTGTATTATGGGTGTGTACCAATCCTATTGATCAGAAACCTTGATGGTATGAATGGCCAATTCCTCTTGAATTTCATCCCTAGAAAAAGCTGAGCGAGAAAGAACTTGTAAGAATAACATGGTGTTGTTATTAGGGGGAATAGAGGAAAACAAGGAACCCCAGTTGGTGTGATTCAAACTATCATATATTCGAGAGAACTTATCCTGATATGGTTCAATCTAGATCAGGTGGATTCCTAAAATTAGGTCAGAGCTTGCACGCTTCATCATAGATTGTGATAATATTTTGACTTGAATGGTTGTCATCTCACCAGAAAGGTCTTGCAAGATTAGTGACTCCAAGGAGGCCATAGTGTTTGTAAAATGATTCGATGATCGAGGGAGTGCCTCGATGTCGTACCATTCAAGATTTGCCAGGAATTTGTCCACAAGGGCTTTGTAGGCCTGTAGAACTAGGCATTTGCATTGGAATACCCCTTTCACTTGGTTGACAATTAATAGCGAATCACCAAAGATGTTTAAGCATTTGATGTTCATGGTGATTGTTGTCTGAAGACCTATGATTAGGGCTTTGTATTCGGTATTGTTATTGGTGCACAGGAAATCAAGTTTAAATGATAGAGGCATTGGAGACCCTTGCGGTGTGAAGAATATAATTCTCATGCTACCCCCTTGCTCACATTTAGAACCATCAAAAAATAGGGTTATGTCGGCCTGGGACTCATGATCATCAGAATCTAGTGATTCTAAGACATGGAAGACCCCATCATCACGTAGTTCTATGGTCAGAGGCTGATCGTATTCAAGAGGAGCCTCTTCTAGTTGATTAGTGATGACTTGACCTTTGATGGACTTCTTTCCAATGAATTCGATGTCAAACTCCATTAACAACATGATCCATTTTGTCATGCAACTACTATGATAAGTATGACTCATCATGTACTGCAATGGATTCTCCTTATACACAACATACATCGTATTGCTCAGCATGTAGTGGCACAACTTTTTGGTAGTAAACACCACTACTAAGCATAGCTTCTTGACGTATGCATAGTTAAGTTCATAACTAACCAGGGTAAGGCTGAGATAGTAAGTAGCCTATTCTTTATGTAGTTCATTTTTTTTGGCTAGCATGGCACCCAGTGCCACCTTAGTAGATGAGATGTATAAGTAGAATGACACTCCTGGTCTAGGTGGTGCCAATACTGGTGGTGAATCCAAGTATTATTTGATGTCATTGAAGGCTGATTGACACTCGTCATCCCAGTGAAATGCTACCCCCTTGTGTAATAATTTATTCATGGGTTGACACTTGTCATACAGCTACGCTATGAAGCACTTGATTGACATGACCTTTTCCTGTAGGCTTCTGAGCTACTTGATGGTGTTTGGGAGGAGCATTTCAAGGATTGTCATGAATTTTTTTGGATCTACCTTGATTCCTCATTTTGAGACTATGAAACCCAAGAGTTTTCCAGATGTGACACCAAACACGCACTTCTTGGGGTTTAGTCTGACTTTGTGTTCAATGAGGCGATCAAGGATCTTGCTTAGGTCATCAAGATGATCTTGGTGAAAAAGAGATTTGGCCAACAGATCATCCATATAATCTTCCAAATTTTTATGCATGTGATCATGGAATATGTATTTCATAGCACATTGGTAGGTGGAACCAGTGTTTTTAAGGCCAAACGACATGACCTTATAACAAAATTTCACCCAAGGAATTATGAATGCCATTTTGAGTTGATCGTCAGGATTGATACGAATTTGATTGTATCCCTAGAAACCATCCATAAGGGAAAGAATTTCATGGCCTGCTGTAGTGTCTACCAATGCATCAATGCTAGGCAAGGGGAAATCATCCTTGGGACTTGCTTTGTTTAGATCTCAAAAATTCGTGCATATGTGAATCCTCCCGTCGGGCTTCTTAATGGGTACCATGTTGGACAACCATGGTGGGTAATCCACGTAGATGACAAACTGTGAATCCAACAGCTTTTGTAGCTCGTATTTGACCATTAAGGCTACTGTTGGGTTCATCTTACGTAGTTTTTGCTTGAATGGCTTGACTGTTAGATCAAGCATTAGATTATGCATGACTAGTTGTGGGTCTAGCCCCGACATGTCTTTGTCGGACCATGCAAAAACCTCCTTATTCTCTTTGAGAATGGCAATCTAATTGGCTTGCTTTTTAGGGGATAGACTTACCCCCAGCTTGATGATTTGTAGATTTATTGGATCAGAGCTAATGTCTACATCAGTCATCTCTTCAACTGACATGTGGGATCCATCCTCCAACTAGTGTGGAGTTGGGATCAGGTGGATATCATTTGTTGAATTTAGATCTACGTTTGGAACATCGGGTTCCTCTTCAGCATGGAAGATATCCTGAGTCTGTCCTGGGGTGAAATGGAACATCCCACCGCAAGGCTAGTAATCTTATGGGGATGGTGGTGAGTCAGTGTGACCCTAGTCTATAGCATCTAAGTCTAGATAAAATGGTCATGTTGGATCGACTAGATTGCATATGTGGGTGGTTAAGTCAATGGAGATCATGTTGATGAAATGATTTTGGTCTCCTTTACCATGGGTGTGTGAAGCAGAACTAAAATAAGACACAAAAAAATCAACAACTTTTCATTAACAGCTTTCGAATTCCAATTACAGAAGATACAAAATGGCCAACCCTTTTTACAATGTATGCACTGCCTTTTATAACCGACCCGACCCCCTTCGGACATCATTACACAGAATGTGGGGTTCCCTATAACCGCATGCATGAATTTTTTGTTGTCGACTGCATATAGCTGCCAGGTGTCTCCAATCATCATGGCATGGGACAACGGAGTGCCCTGCAGCCACCTGTCCATCCACTCATCGGGTCATCATTCATAGGAGTGCTCTATAGCCATATATAATTTGCTACTGCATGCACTTTTGCAATGGCCTCTATAATCACCTAGTGCTCTATCCCCACCTGTAATTTTCTGCCACGTGCCCTTCTGCAATGGCCTCTGCAACCATCGGCCTTTCTGGAGTCATGAGCATTCTATCGCGATATCATGACGTTTTTGCTTCCTTACTCTCTCTCTCCTCTTCGGTCGTGATATCACGATGTTTTGGTGTTTGACTTCTATTTTCTCCTTCGGGCCATGATTTCATGATACGTCGCTAAATCATAACGCCTCCGCCTTTCGCACTCGCTTTCCGCCTTTGGGCCGCGAAACCGTGACATGTTGTGATTTTGTGACATCCTTGCCTTTCGCACTCGGATTTTGCCATCAGGTCACAATTTTGCGACAGTTGCTCCTTTCGGCTCTTCTTTTCAAAATGTGTCATGATTTCACGATAGCTGCTCCCCTTGGTGCTTCTTTACAAAATGTGTCACGATTTCACGACGGCTTTGTCCCTTGGCATATTTTCTCAGAAAGTGTCACAAAATTGCAACCACTTTGCACCTTATCGCCTCTGCTCCGAAAGTGTCACGATTTCGTGACCACTTTGCGCCTTGGAGCCTTCGCTTCTGAAAGTGTCACGATTTCGTGACCACTTTGTGCCTTTGAGCCTTTGGTCCGAAAGTGTCACGATTTTGCGACCACTTTGTGCCTTTGAGCCTTGCTTCCGAAAGTGTCATGATTTTGCGACCACTTTGCACCCTTGAGACTTTACTTTCGAAAGTGTCATGATTTCATGACCACTTTGCCCCTTTGAGCCTTTGCTCCCAAAAGTGTCGCAATTTCATGACCACTTTGTGCCTTGAGCCTTTGCTTTCGAAAGTGTCACGATTTTGTGACCACTTTGCGCCTTGAGCCTTTTCTTCCGAAAGTGTCACGATTTCATGACAACTTTGCGCCTTGAGCCTTTTCTTTCGAAAGTGTCACGATTTCGTGACCACTTTGTGCCTTGAGCCTTTGCTTCCGAAAGTGTCGCGATATCGTAATAGTTTGGCCCCTTGGCGCCCTTTTGCAAAAAGTGTCGCAATATCGCAACAGCCTTGGTACTTAGAGAAAAAATATTTTTGGGTGATGCAAGATTGCTCTTCCACCTTCGGATGCTCCTACATCAGTGTGGTGACTTAGACTTCCTTGTTGATATTTGTGCTTCAGATCTGGCTCTAGGGGTATTGGCACAAATGGATCGGCCTTATGTGCAGATAATAGGATGGGTTCTACCCTTGGCACTGATGGCTCTATGGGGTCTCTGGGTGGAAGGCGCTCTCTGTATGCCTGAAGTGGTGGGTGTAGTAGTTGGTCCAACTGTGCTTGGTTTAGGTGCCACCTATGCCTTGACCCCATGTTTAGTTGTTCAAACATGTCATCAATGTCCATGGGATATTGCTACTATCGCATATGATTGAGATATGCCATCTCAGTCTCATATTCATAATCGCTATCAGATATCCATAGGCCTTCATTGCCTCTGATAGTTGTTTGTAGCATGTGAGGCTCGTTTGGCTTGATCAAATTGATTTGGTCCCATCGGGGTTGTTTTGATCTTTGTGGGAGGACCTAATTCTCTTGAGGCAGTATTTACTCGATTGGAGCATTCAAGGGGAACATTGTCATGAAGCTCTCTCGATAATCATCTATGGGCATCACTTGTGAGTGATTGCTATCAGATTCAAAAGGGTCCCAAGGTGCTACCTCATACTCTGACTCATCTTACGAAGATCCTTCCTTACCTTGTCTATATCCCTCTTGTAGGTGAGTCCTCGAACTTTCTCCTTTCTTGATCTAAGGGAAAGGGTTTTTAAGATCAATAAGGTTGGTTGTTAGAAATGGGAGATAATCCCCCAATGTGTATGTTGTGTTAGGATTGGCATATGGATATTGTGCCAACCCATCCTTGTTGCCTAGCCCTAGGCATTGCATGTTCTCTACCAAGATGTCAAGGAGAAGAGGGTGGTTGAACCCTACTCCTGACTTGTCGTATGGCATCTTATATCTTGGTTGATAAAGAATGTGCACCCCTTGTTCATATCTTCCCAACCCATATCCATGCCAATTACATTGGCCAAGATATCTCAAAGCAAAGTTTGGGTTGGACAAATAGTTGATGTCCTCAACAAAGGGCTCTTCATCTTATTCATCTTGTAGGTAAGGCTCAATGTCATTGTCGAGGCCCCCATATACAAAGTTTGTCTGGTTTGGTGGGTAGCCCAAAGGGACAATAGTGTCGATGGGGAGGCAAGGTCTCCCCATGTCCTGCATGGACTCAAGTGCGGGTGTTGCTACAATGTTTCGCACTAGATACTCCCCCAGGCCCATATTGGCCATCTCAACAGTGATCATTGGTGGTTGAGGGGGAGGGAATGGGAGTTCTTCCTGAGTCCACTCCATGTCGAGTGAACTAGGAACCTCAACTTCCATTCGGCTAGGCACCTCTTCGATAGAGATGGTTGAGACTGATGGAGGTGCCTCTTCTAGGGGTTTCTTCTCATTATCCTTCGATGTGGCCATCATAGGTGGCATCATTGGTGAAGGACCATATGATGAAGATGGACCCAAATGGGGATTTGAGGGACTTAACAATGGGGATGTATGTGGAATTAGACCCTGTTTGGACAGATTCAACTAAAATTCCAAATGTGTCGATGGAAGTGTTGATTGTGACATCAGTTGCAGCGTATTGCAATACTTGAAGCGCTCTAAATCTATCGAGACTACATGCACTTGCCCTTTGTATGTGTACTTTAGGCACTGATGAGCTATTGAAGGGATACACTTCATGTCCCTGATCCAAGGCCGACCTAGCAAGATATTATGAGCCATCTCACCTTCCAAGATGTGGCACAACATAGGAATAGTCTTTTGTCCCACTTGGATGGGTAGGACAATTGTGCCAACCATCGAGCATATCACGTCATTGAATTCTCAAAGAGTATAGGTGGAGGCCACAATGTGAGATGTTGGCAACTTGAGGTGTTTCAATGCTGCTTTTGTGATTATATTGATGGATGATCTAGTGTCCATCAAAACCCTTTTAAATGAAATCTTGTTGACTTTCACAATGACGTGCAGGGGTGGATCCGCCATATCTCCAGTCACTGATTTCAGCTTGTCTTCTCTAAAGGTGATGATTGGTTTCGTACATCATTTTACATGTCCCACAAAGTTGAAAGAGTTTGCTTTGTGGGGTTGTAGCTCTGTGGCTTTTAATATCTCCATTAGAGCCTCCCGATGGGGTGATGATTGTTGGATGAGCTCATAGATGGAGAGCCTAGCCGACGTGGTCCTTAAACTTTGGGTAAGTCTAGTCTAAATGATGGCCACTGTTCTAGGTGGGGGAGGTTGTGTAGGGTGTTGTTGAGGTTGTGACATTGATGGAACCTCCCCTATAGCTGCCACGGGGGCAGCTGTGCTTGGGTACCTCTTGTTCCGAGTCACTATGCTTATCATCCCTACATACCCCTACATGGGGCAGTTTTGTGTCACCTCATTGACTTGAAGGGTTTTTGCCTACGCATCATGGGTAGGCAGGGGGTCTTTGAAGACCCCCATCTATTGGTTTTTTGGTGCCACAGGGTTATCCATTGCCAGTGTATTGTTGTATATTAGTTCTTGCACTAAGCTCTTGAACTTCCAACATGCATAAAGGTCATGTCCTTTCTTTTGATGAAATATATAGTACAAGTCTTCCCTATAGCCCTTAGGTTTTGGCACGTTGGGATCTACAGGTTGACTCTCTAGCAGGATTATCAAGTTTACTATGGACAAATGGTCAAATAAGGAGTCTTTGGACTCTGTGAAGGGTGTGAATTGTCGCCTAGGTTGACGCTGCTCGTTTTTCTCTTGCCTATGATTTTCCTTCTCATAGTTGTCAAGAGGAATTGCATGATAGTTATCCTATGAGGGCTGTGTCATCTGTGTAGGATTTTGTATGTTTATGGCAACCTGATTGACCGCAACAGGTTTTGGTTAAGCAGACCCAATTTTGGCAATTTTGGGCCACTCTTTCTTGCATGGCTTGGAAATCTCACCATCCTATATCTTGATCTCCTCAATGATTCTGGCTTGTGCCAGGGCTTCCTCAAGAGTGACATATTTTTGCAGCTATAATAGCATGGATAACGATCTCAAACAAATTTTTGAGAACATTTGGGTTAGGTTGGCCATAGGAGGGAGGTAAGGAAGCTTTGAAAGCAATGTCCTCCATTGATTTTCATAAGCCGCCATGGTCCTAAGACTAGCTATGTCACTTAATGATGCCTTCTTATTGGTATTGAAGGTGAAATGTTCGTGGAACGTGTCCACTAGCTGGTCCAGGTTACTGATGCAATGCTTTGGAAACTAGGTAAACCAATCTAAGGTAGGGCCTACGAACATGGTTATAAATGTTCTTAGAAGCAAAGCATCATTTTCTTGAATGCCAAAGCATTGGCTCAGGAATCTTTTCACGTGCTCTTGGGCATCCTCCTCCCCTCTAAAGATTGAAAATTGAGGCATTTTAAAGTGTTCAGGGTATGGGGGTGTAGGCACTAAAGGATGCATAGGGTGACCACGAAACTAGTATAAAGTGGGCTTTTGGAGCCCATAAGTCTTAGTCTCCATAGACTCTAAGCACTCTAGTAGCGCTTTGTATGCATCGAAAGATTTGATTTTTTTCTCCTTGGTTTGTTCCCATTGTGGGTTGAGGGGAACTTGAGGCCTATGGAGGGGTAGCTGAATAGCACTCCCCCTACCTTGGTAGGGCGTTTCAGCTCACTCTTCTTCTTACTCGAATTCCTCATAGGCTTCTTGAGGATTTCTTAGGCATGACCTATAAACATGGGTGGGTGCCCACGGAGGGTGCCCATCATTAGCTCTAGGGGTGGTCTCCCACTTAGGTCTAGGGGGTCTTGGAGGTAGCATTTGATAAGGTCGCAGAGACCTATCTCACACCAAGGGGTTGTGCCTCTCATACAACTCTGTCTTATATGTGTGAGGGGTTGGGACCCTTTTAGGCATAGTTTTTTTGAGCAATTCGTCTATCTAACACCGAATGCACTCTTTGCTAAGGTGGTACAAGTGCTCTAACTATTGTTGGTCTTGCCTGAGCTACGTGATTTGCACTTGGCGAGCGGCATGTTTGGAAAATTCCAAGTCAATTTGTTTTGCTATCTTGTGTTTTGGAAGCCTAGATGCCTCTCCTACATGTCTATCTTGGTCATGGTGATATGAGATCTCTATTAGTCGATTTCCTCTATCGAGGTTAGCGACATTCACTCGAGGCTCTGGCCTCAGTGGGTGATCCTGATAAATAAAAAGTGTAGAGGTGCATTGATCTCATGCTATGTATTGCTCTTAAGGAATGTAGTGGTCTTCCTCATGCTCCCTTTCGTATATGTGAAAGGGGTAGGTAGAGTTGGCATGCCCTATCTGAAGATCCTTATGCTCTGGATTTGGCCTATTGTTTCTAATAGTAATAAGGGGTAGAGGAGGGATGATGCAATCATGTGGTCCTTCCTTATAGACCCTATGTTCTAGTGCTTCATCACACTGTGACCACTCATAACGAGTGTCTAAGGGAGCTCTCCCATATATTTTGAGTGCCATGTGTATGGACTCCTGCTAAAAGGGTCTATGTTGAATGGGAGTGCCCCTTGAAGGGGTGCCTCTATAGTCCCATTCTATAAGCATGATGTGGACTATCTCATGGGTCAGGCCACCAAGGTGGTATGACTAAGTCCTCGAGGCTATACTGGAGGTGAATTTTCTATAGCTTATGCCCGTGATTGGGCTTGGCTACGGGTGTACACCATGGTGGTGTTTCTCTAAATATTTGTACATTTTTATCTTCTTTACGATTTCTTATGCTACACTTAAACAAAAGAGGACCACACAATCAAAGCAATGATTATCTTGTTTATAGATTGAAGGTGTGCCCTAAATCTGGTTCAGTGTGTTTTGATTTTTGTTTTGAAAACCTTGTAAAGAAATTTTGGTTGTATATGCAATATGAAGGCTCTTATATCTCCCAAAATGGTTGCCCCTTCAATATACCACTACCAGGCCATTATAACGAACCTCTCTATATACCCACCCTTACGTGAGGAAGACTATTGGTACGTGAGAGCAGAATAGTACATGGAACATAGGCGGTACGAAAGGGGAATCACTCTATTTTGACACCTACCATAGAAGACTTATCCTCATGCACTCGAAATCACCCTAGATATTCTTGGTTAGCTTTCGTCAGGATTTATGTCTAGCAACAGTAGCGATCAGGGCTATGTATGCAAGATTCAAGCCAAGGTGGTGATGAAATCTGCTATTGGTCTTGATCAAGTATTGGGGTTTTATGACCAACGCCTTGATGTTTAGATTTTCTCATGGTGTGTGGGGTTATTTTTACTTGCAAAAAGAAAGAAATCATGTAGAAAAATTTCCTATGCAATCAAAGAAATAGAAAAATCACATAAATAGAGACATAAAACTACAGAGAGTGTTCAGAAAACCTACCTCTTCTCTGCCCACACCAGATGCCCCTGGGTTTCTACTCAAAAACTTCACAAAGAGCTAATCATCCTGGGGTGGGATGAATAAAATATATGTATTCATCATAGGGTGGGACGAATTCCTATTCATCTTTAGGTGACATGAATTCCAGTTCTATATCCATCACAGGGTGGCATGAGCAGCAGTCCAGTGCCTAAAGGATTAACACCTGAAAGTAAAAACATATAATTTTGATCAAAAATTTGATCCCAAAATCAAGGGACAGTGTCCCACCATGATCGCCATTGAAAGCACAAGGATACAAAAGCCCGATATAGGCATACCGGATGCGGTGCAAACAAAACAAAAGCATGCAAAATGCTAAGTCCAAAGTGCATGAAAAGGGAAAACAAACAAACTGAAATAAGATATAAAGAAAGTGTAAATTGCAGCCTTTATTTTTATTAATTTTTCTTTGAGACCAGGTGACAATACGTCTCCTTCCTTTTTAGGAGCTAGGAGTGTTAGATATAGCTTTGTTACACCACATATGGTATGCTTCCCTTTGGGATCTTCCACGTGCCCACATTTGAAATGGGTGGGTCAAACATCAGAACCGCTTATGTGAATGCATCTGTAGTTTCTTGATACCCATCTAATGTCGAGATCTTGCATTCAAAGAAACAACAAACGATTAGTAGCACCTACGAATGGAGGGAAATATGCAATCCCCAAGGCCTCTAGTTAATGTATGCATAAAACAATTGAAACGGTAATCAAAACATGTCAAAATAAGATGAAAATTGAATAGAAGCATGTAAAAATCATCATGGACACACTGCAAAAGGAACAGTCAAGAAATCTATTGTAGATTTCTAATCACTCCGGGATGGGACGATTAGGACTATCATAGCATGTTAGAAAGTGACCTCCCAAATGTCCCATCCAAAGGCCTCCAAAACACCTACAAAGTTGGGGTTAGGCAAAATATGGAATTTTGGGATGACCCAGAAGGTCGGATTTGGCTTATTATGCCCGGTCGCCCTATATATGAAAGCGCTCTCTATATGTTAGTGAAAGCAAAAAAAAATGAAAACACAGTCAAAACTCATCAGAATGACATGAAATTTGAATGGCAGCATATGTGAAAGACATAAAATGAAATGCAAAATAAATAGTAGGGAAATATTCTACATATTTCTAATCGCTTTGGGGAGGGACGATTAGGACTGTGGCAATGCCGGGGGGACGTCCAAGGGTAGGACGCTCGTTGTTTGGGGCTTGGTTTCGACACCAATCCACTTGGTATGGTTCCAAAACCTCTTAGGGGGTTGTGTCAATAAATTGGGAGGAATATTGTGGCTAAATTTTTAGGTTTTGGGTCCGAATTGTGCTTCCAATGTTCACCCGATAACCTCCCTTCCAAAAGAGAGATCAAGGATGTAAGAAGCACAATGAGGGTGAGGGTATAATTTGGCAGCACTCCATTGCTCCAAATGCTCTTGCTCTATTCTACCTTTGGGGTGAGAAGACTCACCATTTTATAGACTTAGGGTCTCTCTCTTTGAATGTGCATGCGAGGGTGCCACTTGGCTTGCTTGCCCTATTTTGGGAGAAAAGATTCTTCCCTGATTTAGAGTCTCCTTGCATGAGGCCTCCATGATCAAGGCATGCTTGATTGAATTCTCTCTCTTTGATTTGAATCCGTTCATCATAATTGCATGCCCTAAAGGCATAGTTAAGTGGCAGGCCTATCGAGGTTTGAATTTTTGCTAGTCAAACCTGCTAATCATCCCAAGGTGGGATGAATAGGATTCTAATCATCCTAGGGAGGGATGAATATGATTATAATCGTCCTAGGGTGGGAAGAGTAGGGATAAAAGTGCTAAAAAGGTGCCAAATTGACCTATGATCTTCCAAAACTACTACAAGAGTGGTTAGGACCATTGTTTAACCTCTGGGGGCTGCCCTAAGGGCTATGTATGTGAATTAGATCAGTGCTTGTTGTCACATAATCGGATTGGTGCTGTTTTGGTGTCTACACAATTAAGGTTTTACGTTTTAGGGTTTGGGGTTTAGGGTTTAGGTTTTAGGTTTAAATTACCCCTAACTTCATAAATACTTACAAAAACCACTTGTTTAATAAATTAAGGACCCAAACACCTATCTAATTTAATACTTACAAAATCCTAATTTTTCAAAACAAATACCCCTTTCATACTCCTATCTTCATACCTCTCACTTCATACCACTCCCTTCATACCCCTATCTTCATACCACTCATTGCATACCCCTCACTTCATACCCATGTCTTCATAACCCTATCTTGATATACTTATTTTCATACCCTTCACTTCATACCACAATCTTGATACCCCTCAATTCATACCCATCACTTCATATCTTTATATTTATACCCCTCACTTCATACCCCTATATTCATAATCAATTAAGGGTTTAGGTTTTAGGGTATGGGGTTTATGGTTTAGGTTTTAAGGTTTAGGGTTTAATTACCCCTAACTTCATTAATACTTAAAAAAACCACTTCTTTAATCAAATAAGGTCCCAAATCCCTATCTAATTGAATACTTACCAAACCCTAATCTTCATAACCCTCACTTCATACCACTATCTTTAAAACCCTACCTTAACACCCCTATCTTCACACCCCTAACTTCATACCCCTATCATCATATCCCTCACTTCATATCCCTATATTCATACACATATCTTCATACCCTTATATTCATAATCAATTAAAGACTTAGTTTTTAGGTTTTGGGGTTTAGGGTTTTGGGTTTAGTTTTTAGGGTTTAATTACCTCTAACTTCATGAATACATCCAAAAACACTTTAATCAATTAAGGTCTCAAATCCCTATCAAATTAAATAATTACCAAACCCTAATTTTTCAAAAATAATTACCACTATCTTCATACCCCTATCTTCATACCCCTCACTTCATACCCATATCTTCATACCCCTATATTCATAACCCTCACTTCATACCTCTCACTTCATACCCCGCACTTCATACCCCTATCTTAAAACCCCTATCTTCAGATCTCAATCTTCATACCCTTCACATCATACCCCTATATTCATAATGAACTAAGGGTTTAGGGTTTAGGGTTTAGGGTTTATGGTTTATGGTTTAGGGTTTAATTACCCCTAACTTAATGAATACTTATAAAAACCATTTCTTTAATTAATTAAGGTCCCAATTCCCTATCTAATTTAATACTTACCAAACCCTAATTTTTTCAAAAAAAATACCCCTAACTTCATACCCCTATCTTCATATCCTTATCTTCACACCCCTCACTTCATATCCCTATCTTCATAATCTTCACTTCATACCCCTATATTTATACACCTCACTTCGTACCCCTATCTTCATACCCCTCACTTCATACCCCTATCTGCATACCCCTCATTTCATGCCTCTCACTTCATACCCCTATCTGCATACCCCTCATTTCATGCCTCTCACTTCATACCCCAATATTCACAATCAATTAAGGGTCTAGATTTTAGGGTTTGAGGTTTAGTGTTTAACTACCTCTAACTTCATGAATACTTACAAAAACCAATTCTTTAATCAATTAATGTCCCAAAACCCTATCCAATTTAATACTTACCAAACCCTAATTTTTCAAAAAACAATACCCCTATCTTCATAACCCTCACTTCATACCCCTATCTTCATATCCCTATCTACATACCCCTCACTTCATACCCTTATATTCATATCCGTATATTCATATCGCTCACTTCATACCCCTATCTTCATAATCAATTAAGGGTTTAGGATTTAGGGTTTAGGGTTCAATTACCCCTAACTTCATGAATACTTAAAAAAACCACTTCTTTAATCAATTAAGGACCCAAACACCTATCTAATTGAATACTTACCAAATCCTATTTTAAAAAAAAAATACCCCTATATTCATAACCCTCCTTTCATACCCCTATCTTCATACCCTTCACTTCATACCCATATCTATATAATCAATTAAGGATTTAGGGTTTAGATTTTGGAATATAGGGTTTAGGATTTAGGGTTTAATTACCCCTAACTTCATGAATACTTACAAGGACCACTTCTTTATTCAATTTAGGTCCCAAACCTTTATCTAATTGAATACTTTTCAAACCCTAATTTTTAAAAGAAAATATGCCTATCTTCATACCCCTCACTTTATATGCCTATCTTCATACCCCTATCTTCATACCCCTCACTTTATATGCCTATCTTCATACCCCTATCTTCATACCCCTCACTTCATACCCCTTATTTCATACCCATATTTTCATACCCTTATCTTCATACCCCTATCTTCATACCCCTATCTTCATACCCCTCTCACTTTATATCCCTATATTCATACCCCTAACTTTATACCTCTCACTTTATACCCTTATATTCATACCCCTATCTTCATATCCCTCACTTCATACCCCTATCTTCATACCCATCACTTCATACCTCTATCTTCATAATTAATTAAGGGTTTAGTGTTTGGGGTTTAGGGTTTAGGGTTTTGGATTTAATTACCCCTAACTTCATGAGTACTTACAAAAATTACTTCTATAATCAATTAAGGTCTCAAACCCTTATCTAATTGAATACTTAGAAAACCCTAATTTTTTAAAAACTAAAAATACCCCTATCTTCATACCCCTCATTTCATACCCCTATATTCATACCCATCTCTTCATACCCCTCTCTTCATACCCCTCACTTCAAACCCCTATCTGCATACCTCTATTTTCATACCCTCACTTCATACCCCTCACTTCATATCCCTATATTCATAATCAATTAAGGGTTTAGGTTTTGGGATTTAGGGTTTAGGATTTAGGGTGTAGGGTTTAGGGTTTAATTATCCCTATCTTCATGAATACTTACAAAAACCACTTCTTTAATCAATTAATTTTCCAAACTCTTATCTAATTGAATACTTATCAAACCCTATTTTTTTGAAAAAAATATCCCTATCCTCATACCCCTATCTTCATACCATATCTTCATATCCCTATCCTCATACCCCTAGCTTCATACACCTATCTTCATACCCATAACTTCATACACCTCACTTTATAACCCTATATTCATACCCTTCATACCCCTATATTCATACCCCTATGAAGTGAGGGGTTTAGGGTTTAATTAACCCTAAATTCATGAATACTTACAAAAACCACTTCTTTAATGTATTAAGGTCCCAAAACCAAATCTAATTGAGTACTTAATAAAATCTAATTTTTCAAATAAAATACCCATATATTCATACCCCTCACTTCATACCCCTATCTTCATACCCCTCATTTCATACCCCTATCTTCATAATTAATTAAGTGTTTAAGGTTTACTATTTGAGGTTTAGGGTTTAGGGTTTAGGGTTTAATTAACCCTAAATTCATGAATACTTACAAAAACCACTTCTTTAATGTATTAAGGTCCCAAAACCAAATCTAATTGAGTACTTAATAAACTCTAATTTTTCAAATAAAATACCCATATATTCATACCCCTCACTTCATACCCCTATCTTCATACCCCTCATTTCATAACCCTATCTTCATAATTAATTAAGGGTTTAGGGTTTACTATTTGGGTTTTAGGGTTTAATTAACCTTAACTTCATGAATATTAACTTCTTTAATAAATTAAGGTCCCAAATACTAATCTAATTGAATACTTACTAAACTCTAATTTTTCAATAGAAAATACCCCCATCTTATACCCTTATCTTCATACCCGTATATTCATACCCCTCACTTCATACCTCTATATTCATACCCCTCACTTCATACCCCTATATTCATATTCCTATATGCATACCCCTCATTTCATACCCCTATATTTATACCCTTATCTTCATACCCCTATCTTCATACCTCTATCTTCATAACCCTCACTTCATACCCCTATCTTCAAACCCCTACCTTCACACCCCTATATTCACACCCCTAAATTCATACCCCTATCTTCATATACCTCACTTAATATCCCTATCTTCATACACCTATATTCATACCCCTATCTTCATACCCTTCATTTCATACCCCTATCTTCATATTCCTATATGCATACCCCTCACTTCATACCCCTATCTTTATAACCTTATCTTCATACCCCTCAATTCATACCTCTATCTTCATACCCCTCACTTCATACCCCTATCTTCATATTAGTATCTTCATACACCTCACTTCATACCCCCATATTCATAATCAATTAAGGGTTTAGGGTTTAGGTTTTGTGGTTTAGGGTTTAGGTTTTAGGGTTCAATTACCCCTAACTTCATAAATACTTACAAAAACCATGTATTTAATCAATTAAGGACCCAAACACCTATCTAATTTAATAATTACCAAACCCTAATTTTTCAAAAAAATACCCCTATATTCATACCCCTCACTTCATACCACTCCTTTCATATCCCTATCTTCATACCACTCATTGCATAGCCCTCACTTCATACCCATGTCTTCATACCCCCATATTTATATCATTATTTTTATATCCTTCACTTCATACCACTATCTTGATACCCCTCACTTCATATCTCTATATTTATACCCCTCACTTCATACCCCTATATTCATAATCAATTAAGGGATTAGGGTTTAGGGTATGGGGTTTATGATTTAGGTTTTAAGTTTTAGGGTTTAATTACCCCTAACTTCATGAATACTTAAAAAACCACTTCTTTAATAAATTAAGGTCCCAAATCCCTATCTAATTGAATAATTACCAATCCCTAATTTAAAAAAAAAATACCCCTATCTTCATAACCCTCACTTCATACCCCTATATTCAAACCCCTATATTCACACCCCTAAATTCATACCCCTATCTTCATATCCATCACTTAATATCCCTATCTTCATACACCTATATTCATACCCCTATCTTCATACCCTTCATTTCATACCCCTATCTTCATAATCAATTAAAGACTTAGATTTTAGGGTTTGGAGTTTACGATTTTGGTTTTAGGATTTTGGTTTTAGGATTTTGGGTTTAGTGTTTAGGGTTTAATTACCTCTAACTTCATAAATACCTTCAAAAAACACTTCTTTAATCAATTAAGGTCCAAAATCCCTATCAAATTAAATACTTACGAAACCCTAATTTTTCAAAAATAATTACCCCTATCTTCATACCCCTCACTTCATACCCCTATACCCCTATCTTCATAACCCTCACTTCATACCTCTCACTTCATACCCCTATCTTCATACCCCTCACTTTATACCCCTCAATTCATACCCCTATGTTCATACTCATATCTTCATATGCCTCACTTCATACCCCTATCTTCATACCCCTCACTTCATACCCCCATATTCATAATTAATTAAGGGTTTAGGGTTTAGGGTTTGGGGTTTAGAGTTTAGGGTTTATGGTTTAGAGTTTAATTACCCCTAACTTCATGAATACTTACAAATCAATTTTTTAATCTATTAAGATCCCAAACCTCTATTTAATTGAATACTTACCAAACCCTAATTTTTTAAAAAAATACCCCTATCATCTTACCCCTCACTTCATACCCCTATCTTCATACCCCTCAATTCATACCTCTATCTTCATACCCCTCACTTCATACCCCTATCTTCATATCCATATCTTCATGCACCTCACTTCATACCCATATATTCATAACTAATTAAGGGTTTAGGGTGTATGTCTTACGGTTCAATTACCCCTAACTTCATAAATACTTACAAAAACAACTTATTTAATCAATTAAGGACCCAAACACCTATCTAATTTAATAATTACCAAATCCTAATTTTTTATAAAAATACCCCAATATTCATACCCCTCAATTCATACCACTCCCTTCATACCCCTATCTTCAAACCCCTATCTTCATACCCCTCACTTCATACCACTCCCTTCATACCCCTATCTTCATACCACTTATTACATACCCTTCACTTCATACCTATGTCTTCATACCCCTATCTTGATATCCTTATTTTCATACCCTTCACTTCATACTGCTCCCTTCATACCCCTATCTTCAAACCCCTATCTTCACACCCCTAACTTCATACTTGATACCCCTCACTTCATACCCCTCACTTCATATCTCTATCTTTATACCCCTCACTTCATACCCCTATATTCATAATAAATTAAGGGTTTAGGGTTTAGGGTATGGGGTTTATCATTTAGGTTCTAAGATTTAGGGTTTAATTACCCCTAACTTCATGAATACTTAAAATAACCACTTATTTAATCAATTAAGGTCAAAAATCCCTATCTAATTGAATACTTACCAAACTCTAATTTTTCAAAAAAAATACCTCTATCTTCATACCCCTATCTTCATAACCCTCACTTCATACCCCTATCTTCAAACCCCTAACTTCACACCCCTAACTTCATACCCCTATCTTAATATCCCTCACTTCATATCCCTATATTCATACACCTATATTCATACCCCTATCTTCATACCCTTCATTTCATACCCCTATCTTCATAATCAATTAAATACTTAGGTTTCAGGGTTTGGGGTTTAGGGTTTTTGATTTAGGGTTTTGGATTTAGTATTTAGGGTTTAATTACCTCTAACTACATGGATACATCCAAAATTCCTATCAAATTAAGATCCAAAATTAAGGTCCAAAATTCCTATCAAATTAAATACTTACCAAACCCTAATTTTTCAAAAACAATTACCCCTATCTTCATACCCCTCACTTCATACCCTTGTATTCATACCCCCATATTCATAACCCTCACTTCATACTTATCACTTCATACCTCTCACTTCATACCCTGCACTTCATACCCCTATATTCATACCCCTCACTTTATACCCCTCAATTCATACCCCTATGTTCATACTCATATCTTCATATGCCTCACTTCATTTCTCTATCTTCATACCCCTCACTTCATACCCCCATATTCATAATTAATTAAGGGTTTAGGGTTTACGGTTTGGGGTTTAGATTTTAGGGATTAGGATTTAGATTTTAATTATCCCTAACTTCATGAATACTTACAAAAATCACTTTTTTAATCTATTAAGGTCCCAAACCTCTATTTAATTGAATACTTACCAAACCCTAATTTTTCAAAAAAATACCCCTATCATCTTACCCCTCACTTCATACCCCTATCTTCATACCCCTCAATTCATACCTCTATATTCATACCCCTCACTTCATACCCCTATCTTCAGATCCATATCTTCATACACCTCACTTCATACCCCTATCTTCATAATTAATTAAGGGTTTAGGGTTTAGGTTGGTTTAGGTTTTAGGGTTAAATTGCCCCTAACTTCATAAATACTTACAAAAACCATTTATTAAATTAATTAAGGACCCAAACACCTATCTAATTTAATAATTACAAAACCCTAACTTTTAAAAAAAAAACCCCTATCTTCATACCCCTCACTTCATACCACTCCCTTCATACCCCTATCTTCATACCACTCATTGCATACCCCTCACTTCATACCTTTTCTTCATACCCCTATCTTGATATCCTTATTTTCATACCCTTCACTTCATATTGCTATCTTGATACCCCTCACTCATACCCCTCACTTCATATCTCTATATTTATACCCCTCACTTCATACCCCTATATTCATAATCAACTAAGGGTTTAGGTTTTAGGGTATGGGGTTTATGATTTAGGTTTTAAGGTTTAGGGTTTAATTACCCCTAACTTCATGAATACTTAAAAAAACTTCTTTAATCAATTACGGTCCCAAATCCCTATCTAATTGAATACTTACAAAACTCTAATTTTTCAAAAAAATACACCTATCTTCATACCCTTCACTTTATACCCCTCACTTCATACCCCTATCTTTATACCCCTCACTTTATACCCATCAATTCATACCCCTATGTTCATACTCATATCTTCATATGCCTCACTTCATACCCCTATCTTCATACCCCTCACTTCATACCCCCATATTCATAATTAATTAAGGGTTTAGGGTTTAGGTTTTGGGGTTAGGGGTTTAGGGTTTAGGGTTCAATTACCCCTAACTTCATAAATACTTAAAAAAACCACTTATTTAATCAATTAAGAATCCAAACACCTATCTAATTGAATAATTACCGAACCCTAATTTTTCAAAAAAAATACCCCTATCTTCATACCACTCATTTCATACCCCTCACTTCATACCTATGTTTTCATACCCTTATCTTGATATCCTTATTTTCATACTCTTCACTTCATACCACTATCTTGATACCCCTCACTTAATACCCCTCACTTCATATCTCTATCTTTATACCCCTCACTTCATACCCCTATATTCATAATCAATTAAGGGTTTAGGGTTTAGGGTATGGGGTTTATGGTTTATGTTTTAAGGTTTAGGGTTTAATTACCCATAAGTTCATTAATACTTAAAAAAACCACTTCTTTAATCAATTAAGGTCCCAAATCCCTATCTAATTGAATACTTACCAAACCCTAATTTTTCAAAAAAAATACCTCTATCTTCATATCCCTATCTTCATAACCCTCTCTTCATACCCCTATCTTTAAACCCCTAACATCACACCCCTAACTTCACACCCCTAACTTCATACCCCTATATTCATATCCCTCACTTCATACCCAACCACTTATTTAATAAAATAAGGTCCAAAATCTCTATCAAATTAAATACTTACCAAACCCTAATTTTTCAAAAACAATTACCCCTATCTTCATACCCATCACTTCATACCCCTATATTCATACCCCTATCTTCATAACCCTCACTTCATACCTCTCACTTCATACCTCTCACTTCATACCCCTATCATCTTACCCCTCATTTCATACCCCTATCTTCATACCCCTCAATTCATACCTCTATATTCATACCCCTCACTTCATACCCTTATCTTCAAATCCATATCTTCATACACCTCACTTCATACCCCTCTCTTCATAATTAATTAAGGGTTTAGGTTTTAGGGTTCAATTACCCCTAACTTCATAAATGCTTACAAAAACCACTTATTTAATCAATTAAGGACCCAAACACCTATCTAATTTAATAATTACCAAACCCTAATTTTTCAAAAAAAAAACCCTATCTTCATACCCCTCACTTCATACCACTCCCTTCATACCCCTATCTTCATACCACTCATTGCATACCCATCACTTCATACCTATGTCTTCATACCCATATCTTGATATCCTTATTTTCATACCCTTCACTTCATACCGCTATCTTGATACCCCTCACTCATACCCCTCACTTCATATCTCTATCTTTATACCCCTCACTTCATACCCTTATATTCATAATCAACTAAGGGTTTAGGTTTTAGGGTATGGGGTTTATGATTTAGGTTTTAAGGTTTAGGGTTTAATTACTCCTAACTTCATGAATACTTAAAAAAACCACTTCTTTAATAAATTAAGGTCCCAAATCCCTATCTAATTGAATACTTACCAAATCCTATTTTTTCAAAAGAATACACCTATCTTCATACCCTTCACTTTATACCCCTCACTTCATACCCCTATATTTATACCCCTCACTTTCTACACATCTATTCATACCCCTATGTTCATACTCATATCTTCACATGCCTCACTTCATACCCCTATCTTCATACCCCCATATTCATAATTAATTAAGGGTTTAGGATTTAGTTTTTGGGGTTAGGGGTTTAGGGTTTAGGGTTCAATTACCCCTAACTTCATAAATACTTAAAAAACCACTTATTTAATCAATTAATGACCCAAACACCTATCTAATTTAATAATTACCAAACCCTAATTTTTCAAAAAAAATACCCCTATCTTCAAACCCTTATCTTCATACCCCTCACTTCATACCACTCCCTTCATACCCTTATATTCATACCACTCATTGCATACCCCTCACTTCATACCTATGTCTTCATACCCCTATCTTGATATCCTTATTTTCATACCCTTAACTTCATATTGCTATCTTGATACCCCTCACTTCATACCCCTATATTCATAATCACTTAAGGGTTTAGGGTTTAGGATATGGGGTTTATGGTTTAGGTTTTAAGGTTTAGGGTTTAATTATGCCTAACTTCATTAATACTTAAAAAACCACTTCTTTAATCAATTAAGGTCCCAAATCCACATCTAATTGAATACTTACCAAACCCAATTTTTTCAAAAAAAAAAACCTCTATCTTCATATCCCTATCTTCATAAACCTCACTTCATACCCCTATATTCAAACCCCTACCTTCACACCCCTATATTCACACCCCTAACATCAAACCCCTATCTTCATATCCCTCACTTCATATCCCTATCTTCATACACCTATCTTCATACCCCTATCTTCATACCCTTCATTTCATACCCCTATATTCATAATCAATTAAAGACTCAAGTTTTAGGGTTTGGGGTTTAGGGTTTAGGGTTTAGTGTTTAGGGTTTAATTACCTCTAAATTCATGAATACATCCAAAAAACACTTCTTTAATCAATTAAGGTCCAAAATCCCTATCAAATTAAATACTTACCAAACCCTAATTTTTCAAAAACAATTACCCCTATCTTCATACCCCTTACTTCATACCCCTATATTAATACCCCTATCTTCATAACCCTCACTTCATACCCCTTACTTCATACCCTTATATTAATACCCCTATCTTCATAACCCTCACTTCATACCTCTCACTTCATACCCCTATCATCTTACCCCTCACTTCATACCCCTATCTTCATACCCATATCTTCATACCCCTCAATTCATACCTCTATCTTCATACCCCTCACTTCATACCCCTATCTTCATATCCATATCTTCGTACACCTCACTTCATACCCCTATCTTCATTATTAATTAAGGGTTTAGGGTTTATATTTTAGGGTTTAATCAATTAAGGACCCAAACACCTATCTAATTTAATAATTACCAAACCCTAATTTTTCAAAAAAAATACCCCTATCTTCATACCCCTATATTCATACCCCTCACTTCATACCACTCCCTTCATACCCCTATCTTCATACCACTCATTGCATACCCCTCACTTCATACCTATGTCTTCATACCCCTATCTTGATATCCTTATTTTCATACCCTTCACTTCATACCGCTATCTTGATACCCCTCACTCATACCCCTCACTTCATATCTCTATATTTATACCCCTCACTTCATACCCCTATATTCATAATCAACTAAGGGTTTAGGGTTTAAGGTATGGGGTTTATGATTTAGGTTTTAAGGTTTAGGGTTTAATTACCCCTAACTTCATGAATACTTAAAAAAACTTCTTTAATCAATTAAGATCCCAAATCACTATCTAATTGAATACTTACAAAACCCTAATTTTTAAAAAAATATGCCTATCTTCATACCCCTCACTTTATATGCCTATCTTCATACCCCTATCTTCATACCCCTCACTTCATACCCCTTATTTTCATACCCTTATATTCATACCCCTATCTTCATACCCCTCTCACTTTATATCCCTATATTCATACCCCTAACTTTATACCTCTCACTTTATACCCTTATATTCATACCCCTATCTTCATATCCCTCACTTCATACCCCTATCTTCATACCCATCACTTCATACCTCTATCTTCATAATTAATTAAGGGTTTAGTTTTTGGGGTTTAGGGTTTAGGGTTTTGGATTTAATTACCCCTAACTTCATGAATACTTACAAAAATTACTTCTATAATCAATTAAGGTCTCAAACCCTTATCTAATTGAATACTTAGAAAACCCTAATTTTTAAAAAACTAAAAATACCCCTATCTTCATACCCCTCACTTCATACCCCTATCTTCATACCCCTCTTTTCATACCCCTCACTTCAAACCCCTATCTTCATACCTCTATTTTCATACCCTCACTTCATACCCCTCACTTCATATCCCTATATTCATAATCAATTAAGGGTTTAGGTTTTGGATTTAGGGTTTAGGATTTAGGTGTAGGTTTAGGGTTTAATTATCCCTAACTTCATGAATACTTCAAAAACCACTTCTTTAATCAAATAATTTTCCAAACTCCCTATCAAATTAAATACTTATCAAACCCTATTTTTTAAAAACAATTACCCCTATCCTCATACCCCTAACTTCATACCTATATCTTCATACCCCTATCTTCATACCCCTCACTTCATACCCCTATATTCATACCCCTCACTTCATACCCCTCACTTCATACCCCTATCTTCATACCCCTCAATTCATACCCCTATATTCATACCCCTATCTTCATACCCCTATCTTCATAACCCTTATTTCATACCCCTATATTCATAATAAATTAAGGGTTTAGGGTTTAGGTTTTAGGGTTTAATTAACCCTAAATTCATGAATACTTACAAAAACCACTTCTTTAATCAATTAAGGTCCCAAACACCTATCTAATTAAATATTTACCAAACCCTAATTTTACAAAAAAAATACCCATATATTCATACCCCTCACTTCATACCCCTATCTTCATACCCCTCATTTCATACCCCTATCTTCATAAGTAATTAAGGGTTTAGGGTTTAATTAACCTTAACTTCATGAATACTTAAAAAATTAACTTCTTTAATAAATTAAGGTCCCAAATACCAATCTAATTGAATACTTACTAAACTCTAATTTTTCAATAGAAAATACCCCCATATTATACCCTTATCTTCATACCCATATCTTCATACCCCTCACTTCATACCTCTATCTTTATACCCCTCACTTCATACCCCTATCTTCATAATTAATTAAGGGTTTAGGGTTTAGGTTGGGTCTATTTGGGTTTTAGGGTTTAATTACCCCTAACTTCATGAATACTTAAAAAACCACTTCTTTAATAAATTAAGGTCCCAAATCCTAATCTAATTGAATACTTACTAAACCCTAATTTTCAATATAGAAAATACCCCTATCTTCATACCCTTAACTTCATACCCGTATCTTCATACCCCTCACTTCATACCTCTATATTCATACCCCTCACTTCATACCCCTATCTTCATATTCCTATATGCATACCCCTCACTTCATACCCCTATCTTTATACCCTTATCTTCATACCCCTATCTTCATACCTCTATCTTCATAACCCTCACTTCATACCCCTATCTTCAAACCCCTACCTTCACACCCCTATATTCACACCCCTAAATTCATACCCCTATCTTCATATACCTCACTTAATATCCCTATCTTCATACACCTATATTCATACCCCTATCTTCATACCCTTCATTTCATACCCCTATCTTCATATTCCTATATGCATACCCCTCACTTCATACCCCTATCTTTATACCCTTATCTTCATACCCCTATCTTCATACCCCTCAATTCATACCTCTATCT
>JAQPPZ010016731.1:0-171322 GCA_028583015.1 Wollemia nobilis
GAGGAAAGGAAGGGACTGTGGTTTCATTTTATCCCTGGTGCAGAAGGATCAAGGTTAACAACGTGAGGTTTAAACCTCACCAGGTGCCTTTGGCACACCGGTAGCGGCTAGGTTGTTGGCGCACTACCCGAACGGGAGGTTCCACGTTCGAATATCGTGAAAGGGTTTTTTGTCATGAAGTGGACGCAGCAGGTGGTGTTAGAATTCATGCACAAATTTCTCCATAGCGATTTTTGATGTGGCTAAGGTATTTTCGAAATTAATTTTTGCTAAGTGTTTTTGCGGATGGAGGAAGTTTGTTAGAGGGAAAAACAGCTTAGGAGTTATAAGGAGTTTAAAGCTTGTTTGTATTTTGATAAAAGATTCTTTTTGAAGATGTTGAAATATCTTATTGCATTCTTATGAGAGATAAATTTTATTTGTGATAAGACTATAAGGGAGAAATAAGGTGTATAAGGGTTAAATATTTCTTGTAATGTTGAGAGTGCTTTTGGTTGTTTATGGAAATGAAAGCATGATGTTTTAAGGTCAATTGCTTCTTGTGTGAAGTTGTGAAACCTTAAGTGGGCAGCTTTGAGATTGATATTTGCTTTCATTAAATTGGTAATAATCAAGCTATTCTTTACTTGGTTAAAGTGTTGGGCTTACTCCTTTATTGATGATTTGAAAAGTTGTTTTGTGCTATTGTGAGTTGAGTTGGTGGATGCTTTTGTTCAAACAATATTGGAGAGAAAAGGAGTTCTACTTGTTTCCTTTTCTAATGTTGATTGTGAAATGCTTCAAGGTTGTGTTTTGAGCTGAATGGTGTTGATTGAACCTTGTTTGATGAGCATTGTTGTTGAAGCCCTAATTGATGGTGAAAAGAACATGAGTATCATTGTTATGTGATTCTTTGCATAGTTGGCAATTGTTGGAGTTTCATGTTCTTGAAAGAAAGCATTCTATCCTATCCATTTCAGATATTGAGTTGAGTTTTCAGATTTGAGATTGAGTTTGAGTTGAGTTTTTAGATTTGAGATTGAGTTTGAGTTGAGTTGATTTGAGTTGAGTTTTGAGATTGGGAGTTGAGTATAGAACATATTGAGTCTCTAACAATTCTCTTTATGCTTCTATGAGTTTGACAAATCACATTGGGTCTCTAACAATTCACCTTGTGATTTCCTACTAAGAAAGTTTTTCTTGGTGAGCTTGCTGAGGTTTTGGACAGGTTCCGGTGGGGACTTGTGAGCAGGTTTTGGACAGGTTCCGATGGGGACTTGTGAGCAATTTTGGACAGGTTTCGGTGGGGACTTGTGAGCAGATTTGGATAGGTCCTAGCAGAGGACTTGTGAGCTGAGTTTTGATAGTTCTATCAGAGAACTTGAGGACAGAGGAGCACTGGTTCTTTGAGAAGAACCTGAGGACAGATTTGGCAAGTCTTTGAGAAGGCTTGTGTGTAGAGGATTGATTTGTTCAAGTGTTGGACAGATCTGATAGACAGAGGAAGACTTGTACTAGACCGACTGACTGTGTTTGGTACAAGTTGTCGAGCTGCTGTGGACGTGATCATAGAAGGCAGAGGTCTCTTAGGCTAAGCATTGAGGATAGGAGGTCTTCGATGGAAAGGAGTTCCACGTGCTGGCAAGAGGTAGAGGCAGTTGATCTTCTGAGGGATCATTTCCAGAGTAGAGGGGAAGGTATCTCCTTTGAGCAGAGGCTCATAAATTCAGAGCAGAGGGGAAGGTATCTCCTTTGAGCAGAGGCTCATAAATTCAGATTGAGGGGAAGGTATCTCCTTTGAGCAGAGGCTCATAAATTTAGATTGGGGGAAGGTATCTCCTTTGAGCAGAGGCTCATAAATTCTGATTGGGGGAAGGTATCTCCTTTGGGCCGAGGCTCATAAACATTGTAATTGGGAAGGATTCCCAAAGAACTTTGAGATAACTTTTAGAGAAAAGTTTTGTGGACGTAGCCCAACCATTCTGGGTGAACCACGTTAAAATTGGTGTCACTTTGTGGATGATATTGTGCATTGCTTTGATATTGCTTTGGGTATATTGCTTTACTATTTTGAAGTATAAAGGAAAAAGTAAAAAGAGGTCTTATACTGTTCACCCCCCCTCTCAGTATAAGCTTGTGTTCTTCAATTGGTATCAGAGTAGGTGCCTTCAAAAAGTTTAATAGCTTGAAGGAAAAGCTAGTAAAGAACACAATGGATCATTCAAGTGGCAATGTAGCACCTATTCTTGATGGGTCAGATTTTGGTCTTTGGAGTGCAAGGATGAAGGTTCATCTAATGGCACTTGGTAATGAGGTATGGGAAGTGATTGAAGATGAGTACACTATTCCCGTACATGGTCCTAATACTAAAGAAGAAAGGCTCCTACATCACAACAATTCAAAAGCAATGAATGCAATCCTGAA
Source organism: Wollemia nobilis (assembly GCA_028583015.1). Taxonomy (NCBI): domain Eukaryota; kingdom Viridiplantae; phylum Streptophyta; class Pinopsida; order Araucariales; family Araucariaceae; genus Wollemia; species Wollemia nobilis. The sequence goes on from JAQPPZ010016731.1 coordinate 2,404, forward strand.
AGGCTTACGTAAAGCAGATCTCACCAAAGTGATTCACTGCAAGACAGCTAGTGAAATGTGGAAACAGTTGAAGGTGGTTCATACAGGTGATACAAATGTCAGAAAAGCCAAGTTGAGACACTTCAAAGGTATGTTTGAACAACTCAAGATGAATGATGATGAAAATATTAGTGACTACATGCTTCGTATGGATGAGGTTGTTAACTCCATGAAAGACTTAGGTCTTGAGCTTGCTGAAAATGATGTTTGTGATAAGATTTTAAGATCTCTTCCTAATAGATTTAGTGAAAATATTTCTGCTATTGAGGAAGCTAAATATTTGGATAAGTTGAAAAAGGATGAGCTCCATAGTATACTTGCAGCATTTGAGTTGAGAACTCAAGTAAAGGTTGATGTCAAGAAAGAGGCAGACTTTCAAGGCTACCAAGGAATCCAAGGGTAAACAACTTCAAGATAGTGATGAGTCTTCTAGTGATGAAGAGGCATATTACAACAAGAAAGGCAAGTTCTCTAGAAAACACAAAAGTATGAAAAATATAAGATGTTTCAATTGTGGAAAGTTTGGTCATTATGCTACTAATTGTACTGTTCCCAAGAATGAAAGTGATGAAGATAAACAGGATTCTAAGAGCAAGGATTCTAAAAAGCACAAGCATCACAGGAAGAACAAAGATGAGCACAACAATCAAGGAAAGAGGTATTCTCACAAGCACAAGAAGAGTTTCTACCTAGACAAAGCAAGTAAGTGTTCTAGTAGTGATAGTGAAAGTTCTTCAAGTGATAATGAAAATGAGATGTTGTTCATATCAGAAAAAGAGGAAGAACCGAAACATAGATTCATTATCATGAAATGTCTTAGATGTGGAAATTTTGGTCACCTTGAGGATGATTGCACAAATAATGATTTGGTTTCTAGTATGTATGAGGATGCTTCAGAAAACTATAAGGAAGATGCATGTATGGTTTTTGAAAAGGGTAGCACCTCTAGTGATAAGAAATCTGAAAAAGGCTTTGATGATTCAAAAAGCAAACAAATAGAGGAAGGTGAAGTAGATCTTGAAGGTGAACTTATTAGTGCTCTTAGTGCTTTGAAAAAGGAAAGAAAGAAGAATGCTAGACTCAAGGATAAGTTAGATGAATGTTGTATGGAGAGAGATGATCTTATAGAAAGTCTTGACTTCTCTATAGCTAAGACACAAGAACTCAAGGATGAGTTAGAGTCTAAGGTTCTTGAGTATAGTGAGTTAGAACAGAAAATGGCTTCTTTGAAAGAGGAAACTAAAGAGTACAAGGATAAGCTTTACATGTTTCAAGATAGCTCCAAAAAGGTTAAGTCACTCATCAAAGGTCAAAGAAAGACAATAGATAAAATAGGCCTTGGTTTTGTTAAGCCACACAAGGAACAAGTTGGAGAGTCTAGTAAGAGACTCCAAAAGGAAGAGAGTTCTGATGAGGAAAGTACTTCAGAAAAGGAGTCCTTGAATGATAGATGCACAGAAACAGAAAACAGAATTCAGAATGAGAAGAAGTTTTCAGGACCCAAGAGGTCAAATAAAGGAAAGTTTCAAGGCAGATGTTTTGCTTGTCACAGGTTTGGTCACATGGCTTCACATTGCATGGCTCAAGTGAAGAAGGTAAATGACAATTTTAGAAGTGCTAGTTTCTTTCAAGGGTATTGCTACTCTTGTAAACAGTTTGGGCACAAGGCAGTCTATTGCAAGGTAAATAATAGGAACAGGTTTGATCAAAACAGGTTTGGTCAGAACAGGTTTGGTCAGAATAGGTTTGGTCAGAATAGGTTTGGCCAGAACAGGTTTGGTCAGAATAGGTGGATTCAAAGATCAGGTTTACCTCAGAGAAACAACATCGTCAAGTGTTTCAAGTGCAACAATGAAGGTCACATAATCAGACAGTGTAGAGCTGAAATTCCAGAATACAAGAACAGGAACAGTGGCATGATCAGGTCCAAGGATCAAGGCATGGACAAGAACAGGGATGAGAACAAGAACAAGAATAGTGACAAGAACAAGAATATGGACAAAGAGTTCAAGAGAAGGCCCGACAAGGAAGTTATAGACGCTGATGATGATCGGTGCCTAATGGGAGTTTTACTCCCACCCCAGAATTAATCACCTCATCAGGAGGTGGGGGAGGGACTAAGCTAAGAGGCTCATTCTTAGTCCCGAGCCCCAAAGGTGGCCCTTTGCCATTGATGACAAAGGGGGAGAGATATGAGTAAGGGGGAGAGCTTCAAAGTGAAGAGGAAAGCTTCAAGTCGGGGGGAGCAAAACTTCAAAGGAAGATTCTCAGTTGTGGGCACAGTTTCTCGCTTGTTAGCACAGGTTGGTTTCAGTTTTGGCTCTTGAGAAGTGTTTTCAGTAAAGGTTTGCCATCAATGACAAAGGGGGAGATTGTTGGCAATTTTGGGTACTTTGGGTACATTGCCTTTGCTCAAGTGTATAAGTTGTCATTGATGTCAAGAAGCTCTTGAAGGAATTTGATTTGATGTCAAATAATTTGTTTTGATGAAGGTTACGACATGACAGCTTCAAAGGTCTTTTGCAAACCCCAAGTTGGCAGGTTTAGAGATTACAGGTGGATGCATTGGTTTAATGCATTTGGGTCCAGGAGGAAGTATTTATTTAAATAATTAAAAACCTTGTTAAGGTTCCATTTAATTATTTTTAAATAAATAAATTATTATTTGCAATGGGTTCTCCTAATCCATGGCGCAAATGTTTTAACATTGTGGGCGCTAGCCAAGACCTCCGTCGACGTGTTAAACTCCTCGTCGACGTCAAAGAGCTTATGGTAAATTGCATATAAATCTCCCTCGATGAAAACAAAGATTCATCCCATCCAAATTTTGAAAGGAGTTGCTCGCTGTAAATTCGACTGTGTCTTCGCTGATTTTCGTGGATCCGTTGTTCGTTTGTCTGCACTCGCCGTTTGTCGAATCCGTCGTAAAGTTTATTGTCGTCGTGTCGTGACAGAGGAAAGGAAGGGACTGTGGTTTCATTTTATCCCTGGTGCAGAAGGATCAAGGTTAACAAGCAGTGAGGTTTAAACCTCACCGGGTGCCTTTGGCGCACCGGTAGCGGCTAGGCTGTTGGCGCGCTACCCGAACGGGAGGTTCCGCGTTCGAATATCGTGAAAGGGTTTTTCGTCGTGAAGTGGACGCAGCAGGTGGTGTTAGAATTCATGCACAAATTTCTCCATAGCGATTTTTGATGTTGGCTAAGGTATTTTCGAAATTAATTTTTGCTAAGTGTTTTTGTGGATGGAGGAAGTTTGTTAGAGGGAAAAACAGCTTAGGAGTTATAAGGAGTTTAAAGCTTGTTTGTATTTTGATAAAAGATTCTTTTTGAAGATGTTGTTGAAATATCTTATTGCATTCTTATGAGAGATAAATTTTATTTGTGATAAGACTATAAGGGAGAAATAAGGTGTATAAGGGTTAAATCTTTCTTGTAATGTTGAGAGTGCTTTTGGTTGTTTATGGAAATGAAAGCATGATGTTTTAAGGTCAATTGCTTCTTGTGTGAAGTTGTGAAACCTTAAGTGGGCAGCTTTGAGATTGATATTTGCTTTCATTAAATTGGTAATAATCAAGCTATTCTTTACTTGGTTAAAGTGTTGAGCTTACTCCTTTATTGATGATTTGAAAAGTTGTGTGTGCTATTGTGAGTTGAGTTGGTGGATGCTTTTGTTCAAACAATATTGGAGAGAAAAGGAGTTCTACTTGTTTCCTTTTCTTGATGTTGATTGTGAAATGCTTCAAGGTTGTGTTTTGAGCTGAATGGTGTTGATTGAACCTTGTTTGATGAGCATTGTTGTTGAAGCCCTAATTGATGGTGAAAAGAACATGAGTATCATTGTTATGTGATTCTTTGCATAGTTGGCAATTGTTGGAGTTTCATGTTCTTGAAAGAAAGCATTCTATCCTATCCATTTCAGATATTGAGTTGAGTTTTCAGATTTGAGATTGAGTTTGAGTTAGTTTTGAGATTGAGTTTGAGTTGAGTTGATTTGAGTTGAGTTTTGAGATTGGGAGTTGAGTATAGAACATATTGAGTCTCTAACAATTCTCTTTATGCTTCTATGAGTTTGACAAATCACATTGGGTCTCTAACAATTCACCTTGTGATTTCCTACTAAGAAAGTTTTTCTTGGTGAGCTTGCTGAGGTTTTGGACAGGTTTCGATGGGGACTTGTGAGCAGGTTTTGGACAGGTTTCGATGGGGACTTGTGAGCAATTTTGGACAGGTTTCGATGGGGACTTGTGAGCAGATTTGGACAGGTCCTAGCAGAGGACTTGTGAGCTGAGTTTTGATAGTTCTATCAGAGAACTTGAGGATAGAGGAGCACTGGTTCTTTGAGAAGAACTTGAGGACAGATTTGGCAAGTCTTTGAGAAGGCTTGTGTGTAGAGGATTGATTTGTTCAAGTGTTGGACAGATCTGACAGACAGAGGAAGACTTGTACTAGACCGACTGACTATGTTTGGTACAGGTTGCTGAGCTACTGTGGACGTGATCATAGAAGGCAGAGGTCTCTTAGGCTAAGCATTGAGGACAGGAGGTCTTCGATGGAAAGGAGTTCCACGTGCTGGCAAGAGGTAGAGGCAGTTGATCTTCTGAGGGATCATTTCCAGAGCAGAGGGGAAGGTATCTCCTTTGAGCAGAGGCTCATAAATTTAGATTGAGGGGAAGGTATCTCCTTTGAGCAGAGGCTCATAAATTTAGATTGAGGGGAAGGTATCTCCTTTGAGCAGAGGCTCATAAATTTAGATTGGGGGAAGGTATCTCCTTTGAGCAGAGGCTCATAAATTTTGATTGGGGGAAGGTATCTCCTTTGGGCCGAGGCTCATAAACATTGTAATTGGGAAGGATTCCCAAAGAACTTTGAGATAACTTTTAGAGAAAAGTTTTGTGGACGTAGCCTAACCATTCTGGGTGAACCACGTTAAAATTGGTGTCACTTTGTGGATGATATTGTGCATTGCTTTGATATTGCTTTGGGTATATTGCTTTACTATTTTGAAGTATAAAGGAAAAAGTAAAAGAGGTCTTATACTGTTCACCCCCTCTCAAGATAAGCTTGTGTTCTTCAATTGGTATCAGAGCAGGTGCCTTCGAAAAGTTTAACAACTTGAAGGAAAAGCTAGTAAAGAACACAATGGATCATTCAAGTAGTAATGTAGCACCTATTCTTGATGGGTCAGATTTTGGTCTTTGGAGTGCAAGGATGAAGGTTCATCTAATGGCACTTGGTAATGAGGTATGGGAAGTGATTGAAGATGAGTACACTATTCCTGTACATGGTCCTAATACTAAAGAAGAAAGGCTCCTACATCACAACAATTCAAAAGCAATGAATGCAATCCTGAAAGGCTTACATAAAGCAGATCTCACCAAAGTGATTCACTGCAAGACAACTAGTGAAATGTGGAAACAAGTTGAAGGTGGTTCATACAGGTGATACAAATGTCAAAAAGGCCAAGTTAAGACACTTCAAAGGTATGTTTGAACAACTCAAGATGAATGATGATGAAAATATTAGTGACTACATGCTTCGTATGGATGAGGTTGTTAACTCCATGAAAGACTTAGGTCTTGAGCTTGCTGAAAATGATGTTTGTGATAAGATTTTAAGATCTCTTCCTAATAGATTTAGTGAAAATATTTCTGCTATTGAGGAAGCTAAAGATTTGGATAAGTTGAAAAAGGATGAGCTCCATAGTATACTTGCAACATTTGAGTTGAGAACTCAAGTAAAGGTTGATGTCAAGAAAGAGGCAACTTTCAAGGCTACCAAGGAATCCAAGGGTAAACAACTTCAAGATAGTGATGAGTCTTCTAGTGATGAAGAGGCATATTACAGCCAAAAAGGCAAGTTCTCTAGAAAACACAAAAGTATGAAAAATATAAGATGTTTCAATTGTGGAAAGTTTGGTCATTATGCTACTAACTGTACTGTTCCCAAGAATGAAAGTGATGAAGATAAACAGGATTCTAAGAGCAAGGATTCTGAAAAGCACAAGCATCACAGGAAGATCAAAGATGAGCACAACAATCAAGGAAAGAGGTATTCTCACAAGCACAAGAAGAGTTTCTACCTAGACAAAGCAAGTAAGTGTTCTAGTAGTGATAGTGAAAGTTCTTCAAGTGATAATGAAAATGAGATGTTGTTCATATCAGAAAAAGAGGAAGAACCGAAACATAGATTCATTATCATGAAATGTCTTAGATGTGGAAATTTTGGTCACCTTGAGGATGATTGCACAAATAATGATTTGGTTTCTAGTATGTATGAGGATGCTTCAGAAAACTATAAGGAAGATGCATGTATGGTTTTTGAAAAGGGTAGCACCTCTAGTGATAAGAAATCTGAAAAAGGCTTTGATGATTCAAAAAGCAATCAAATAGAGGAAGGTGAAGTAGATCTTGAAAGTGAACTTATTAGTGCTCTTAGTGCTTTGAAAAAGGAAAGAAAGAAGAATGCTAGACTCAAGGATAAGTTAGATGAATGTTGTATGGAGAGAGATGATCTTATAGAAAGTCTTGACTTCTCTATAGCTAAGACACAAGAACTCAAGGATGAGTTAGAGTCTAAGGTTCTTGAGTATAGTGAGTTAGAACAGAAAATGGCTTCTTTGAAAGAGGAAACTAAAGAGTACAAGGATAAGCTTTACAGGTTTCAAGATAGCTCCAAAAAGGTTAAGTCACTCATCAAAGGTCAAAGAAAGACAACAGATAAAACAGGCCTTGGTTTTGTTAAGCCACACAAGGAACAAGTTGGAGAGTCTAGTAAGAGACTCCAAAAGGAAGAGAGTTCTGATGAGGAAAGTACTTCAGAAAAGGAGTCCTTGAATGATAGATGCACAGAAATAGAAAACAGAATTCAGAATGAGAAGAAGAAGTTTTCAAGACCCAAGAGGTCAAATAAAGGAAAGTTTCAAGGCAGATGTTTTGCTTGTCACAGGTTTGGTCACATGGCTTCACATTGCATGGCTCAAGTGAAGAAGGTAAATGACAATTTCAGAAGTGCTAGTTTCTTTCAAGGGTATTGCTACTCTTGTAAACAGTTTGGGCACAAGGCAGCCTATTGCAAGGTAAATAACAGGAACAGGTTTGATCAAAATAGGTTTGGTCAGAATAGGTTTGGTCAGAACAGGTTTGGCCAGAACAGGTTTGGTCGAATAGGTGGATTCAAAGATCAGGTTTACCTCAGAGAAACAACATCGTCAAGTGTTTCAAGTGCAACAATGAAGGTCACATAATCGGACAGTGTAGAGCTGAAATTCCAGAATACAAGAACAGGAACAGTGGCATGATCAGGTCCAAGGATCAAGGCATGGACAAGAACAGGGATGAGAACAAGAACAAGAATATGGACAAAGAGTTCAAGAGAAGGCCCGACAAGGAAGTTATAGACGTTGATGATGATCAGTGCCTAATGGGAGTTTTACTCCCACCCCAGAATTAATCACCTCATCAGGAGGTGGGGAGGGACTAAGCTAAGAGGCTCATTCTTAGTCCCGAGCCCCAAAGGTGGCCCTTTGCCATTGATGACAAAGGGGGAGAGATATGAGTAAGGGGGAGAGCTTCAAAGTGAAGAGGAAAGCTTCAAGTCAGGGGGAGCAAAACTTCAAAGGAAGATTCTCAGTTGTGGGCACAGTTTCTCGGTTGTTAGCACAGTTGGTTTCAGTTTTTGGCTCTTGAGAAGTGTTTTCAGTAAAGGTTTGCCATCAATGACAAAGGGGGAGATTGTTGGCAATTTTGGGTACTTTGGGTACATTGCCTTTGCTCAAGTGTATAAGTTGTCATTGATGTCAAGAAGCTCTTGAAGGAATTTGATTTGATGTCAAATAATTTGTTTTGATGAAGGTTACGACATGACAGTTTCAAAGGTCTTTTGCAAACCCCAAGTTGGCAGGTTTAGAGATTACAGGTGGATGCATTGGTTTAATGCATTTGGGTCCAGGAGGAAGTATTTATTTAAATAATTAAAAACCTTGTTAAGGTTCCATTTAATTATTTTTAAATAAATAAATTATTATTTGCAATGGGTTCTCCTAATCCATGGCGCAAATGTTTTAACATTGTGGGCGCTAGCCAAGACCTCCGTCGACGTGTTAAACTCCTCGTCGACGTCAAAGAGCTTATGGTAAATTGCATATAAATCTCCCTCGACGAAAACAAAGATTGATCCCATCCGAATTTTGAAAGGAGTTGCTCGCTATAAATTTGACTGTGTCTTCGCTGATTTTTGTGGATCCGTTGTTCGTTTGTCTGCACTCGCCGTTTGTCGAATCCGTCATAAAGTTTATTGTCATCATGTCATGGCAGAGGAAAGGAAGGGACTGTGGTTTCATTTTATCCCTGGTGCAGAAGGATCAAGGTTAACAACGTGAGGTTTAAACCTCACCGGGTGCCTTTGGCGCACCGGTAGCGGCTAGGTTGTTGGCGCGCTACCCGAACGGGAGGTTCCGCGTTCGAATATCGTGAAAGGGTTTTTCGTCGTGAAGTGGACGCAGCAGGTGGTGTTAGAATTCATGCGCAAATTTCTCCATAGCGATTTTTGATGTTGGCTAAGGTATTTTCGAAATTAATTTTTGCTAAGTGTTTTTGCGGATGGAGGAAGTTTGTTAGAGGGAAAAACAACTTAGGAGTTATAAGGAGTTTAAAGCTTGTTTGTATTTTGATAAAAGATTCTTTTTGAAGATGTTGTTGAAATATCTTATTGCATTCTTATGAGAGATAAATTTTATTTGTGATAAGACTATAAGGGAGAAATAAGGTGTATAAGGGTTAAATCTTTCTTGTAATGTTGAGAGTGCTTTTGGTTGTTTATGGAAATGAAAGCATGATGTTTTAAGGTCAATTGCTTCTTGTGTGAAGTTGTGAAACCTTAAGTGGGCAGCTTTGAGATTGATATTTGCTTTCATTAAATTGGTAATAATCAAGCTATTCTTTACTTGGTTAAAGTGTTGAGCTTACTCCTTTGTTGATGATTTGAAAAGTTGTGTGTGCTATTGTGAGTTGAGTTGGTGGATGCTTTTGTTCAAACAATATTGGAGAGAAAAGGAGTTCTACTTGTTTCCTTTTCTTGATGTTGATTGTGAAATGCTTCAAGGTTGTGTTTTGAGCTGAATGGTGTTGATTGAACCTTGTTTGATGAGCATTGTTGTTGAAGCCCTAATTGATGGTGAAAAGAACATGAGTATCATTGTTATGTGATTCTTTGCATAGTTGGCAATTGTTGGAGTTTCATGTTCTTGAAAGAAAGCATTCTATCCTATCCATTTCAGATATTGAGTTGAGTTTTCAGATTTGAGATTGAGTTTGAGTTGAGTTTTCAGATTTGAGATTGAGTTTGAGTTGAGTTGATTTGAGTTGAGTTTTGAGATTGGGAGTTGAGTATAGAACATATTGAGTCTCTAACAATTCTCTTTATGCTTCTATGAGTTTGAAAAATCACATTGGGTCTCTAACAATTCACCTTGTGATTTCCTACTAAGAAAGTTTTTCTTGGTGAGCTTGTTGAGGTTTTGGACAGGTTTCGATGGGGACTTGTGAGCAGGTTTTGGATAGGTTTCGATGGGGACTTGTGAGCAGTTTTGATAGGTTTCATGGGGACTTGTGAGCAGATTTGGACAGGTCCTAGCAGAGGACTTGTGAGCTGAGTTTTGATAGTTCTATCAGAGAACTTGAGGACAGAGGAGCACTGGTTCTTTGAGAAGAACCTGAGGACAGATTTGGCAAGTCTTTGAGAAGGCTTGTGTGTAGAGGATTGATTTGTTCAAGTGTTGGACAGATCTGACAGACAGAGGAAGACTTGTACTAGACCGACTGACTGTGTTTGGTACAAAGTTGCTGAGCTACTGTGGACGTGATCATAGAAGGCAGAGGTCTCTTAGGCTAAGCATTGAGGACAGGAGGTCTTCGATGGAAAGGAGTTCCACGTGCTGGCAAGAGGTAGAGGCAGTTGATCTTCTGAGGGATCATTTCCAGAGCAGAGGGGAAGGTATCTCCTTTGAGCAGAGGCTCATAAATTCAGATAGAGGGGAAGGTATCTCCTTTGAGCAGAGGCTCATAAATTTAGATTGAGGGGAAGGTATCTCCTTTGAGCAGAGGCTCATAAATTTAGATTGGGGGAAGGTATCTCCTTTGAGCAGAGGCTCATAAATTCTGATTGGGGGAAGGTATCTCCTTTGGGCCGAGGCTCATAAACATTGTAATTGGGAAGGATTCCCAAAGAACTTTGAGATAACTTTTAGAGAAAAGTTTTGTGGACGTAGCCCAACCATTCTGGGTGAACCACGTTAAAATTGGTGTCACTTTGTGGATGATATTGTGCATTGCTTTGATATTGCTTTGGGTATATTGCTTTACTATTTTGAAGTATAAAGGAAAAAGTAAAAAGAGGTCTTATACTGTTCACCCCCCCCTCTCAGTATAAGCTTGTGTTCTTCAATAAGTGCAATAATGATGGTCACACAACAAAGTGGTGTAGAGCTGACATTCCATAATCAAATAGGAACATGAACATAGATATGAACAGGAACAGGAACATGGATATGAACAGGAACAAGAACAAGAACATGGATATGAATAGGAATAGGAACATGGATACGAACAGAACAAGAATAGGAACAGGAATGAAGACATGAATAGGAATATGGATATGGAAAGAAATAATTAGAAGGATCAGATAAGAATAAAAGAGGATAAAGTAAAAGAACAATGCTTTATGGGAGTAGAAATACTCCCACCCCAGAATTAACCACCTCAAGAGAAGGTGGAGGAGGGGCTAAGCTAAGAGGCTCATTCTTAGTCCCAAGCCCCAAAGGTGACCCTTTGCCATTGATGTCAAAGGGGAAGATATTTGGTATTTGAGTAAAAAGGAGAAAGCATTGAGCAAGGGGGAGCAATGTCCCAGGGGGATCAGAACAAAGAAAAAGCCAAGTTTTCAATAAAAATAATTTGGGTTGCCATCAATGACAAAGGGGGATATTGTTGGACATTTTGAGTCATTAATTCAAGTTGTCATTTATGTCAAGGAATGAAGCCATCATTAATGTCAAGGAATTTGTCAAGAAAAAAGTTGAGTTGTCATTGATATCCAAGAATAAGCCACTGATGATGTTAAAGGTCAAGAGGAACAATGCAGAGGTTAAAGACAAAAGGGCTTCATAATATTTTTAATATTATATATAAGCATAAGTTAAAATGTTTTTCATAAAAACCCAAGGAAGCTTATTGCAAAGCTAAAGGAAGGTTTAATATTTATTTCATAAAATATTTAAATTCAAATTGAATTTAAATTTTGTAAATAAATATTATTTATACAAAGGTGTTCAATGAGAGATGGCCTTAATAAAACCAAAGGGTTTTAAAGAATTAATTTATAAAATTTAAATTCAAATGAATTTAAATAATTTATAAATTAATAATGTTAAGGGAAAATAAAAAGCGTCGACGTTTAAAAAGTGAGAAGGTAATTCGAGCATCGACGTATATGCATGAGGAGGAAATCAATATATAAACCAATGCCTTAGAGGCATTAACATTTATCCTTTTGCTTGATCAAATTAATGCGTGCAATTATGTGAGAACTCGTGTGGAAAAAATAAGCGAATTTTGTGTTTTAGCACCAACGAATAAGGTTTAAAGGGAACAACACCAAATTATCAAGCACAAACTGGGCAGCGTGGCCTAGTGGTAAGAGGACAGCGGTTAGAGTGTTTGGGCTCTAGGTGACCTACATTTGAAATATGGTGACAGTATTTTGGTGGTTGTGTTTGTGTTGGAATCGCCAAAGGAAAGGCGCACATTTTTTCTAGGCAAGACGAGGAGTCTTTTTGGAGCACGTGGTGCTCTTTACTCCCCAAGCGAGCACCTAGCTCATGCAGCAGTTGGAGCCATAGCTAGGGCATTGGTTAAGGTTGTGCTGTGAGTTTGAATTCCTTCCAAGGCAAGGTAATAAATTTTGATTATTATATTTGTGTGTTGCCTAAATTTTGGAGTTAAAAGGGTTGCTTAAAAGGATTGCTAGTTGAAAATTATTTTTGATAAGTTGGAGGAATAAGGTGTTAGCTTTATTTTAATAAAGTGTTTTTGTCACATTGATTTGTTGAATTTTTTAAAAATATAGAGGGAACTTCTAGCATTGAATCATTTTGAAAAGAAGAGTGCATTGAATATTATTTTAATTGGGAGATTATAAGGTGTAAGAGGTGTATTATTTTTGTAAATGTTGATGAATGTTTTCTTAAATATGGAGTGATAAGGTGTATATGTGTCTTGATATTTACATTGTATTTTGAGGAAGTTTATCATCTTATAATTTCTTTGAGCTTGGCAAAAAAGTGTTTGTGATTGTGGTAGATTTATGATATTCCTTCATCATCAATAAAAAGGTATGAGCACATTCTTCCATGGTGAAGTTGATTGGTTGGTTTTCTAAAAAATAAGTCTGGAGTGAAAATGACTTGAGTAGGGTTTCCTATTGAATGTGTTGAGTTAATGCTTCAAGGTTTTTTGGAATAAAGAGTTGTTGTTAAAACCTTGTTTTATAAGCATTGTTGTTGAAACCATTTATTAGGTGAAGAACTTGAACTAGGGTTTGAGTATCATTGCTATGTGAAGATTTTTTTATAAGCATTGTTGTTGAAGTAAGTTGTTGAGCAAAGAACTTGAACTAGAGTTTGAAAAGAACATGAGTATCATTGTTATGTGAGATTTGTTGTTGAGCATTGTTGCAAATATTTTTAGTGAGTGATCATATGCTTGGACTAGGTTTTGTAAGCAAGGGTTGTTTCATTGAGTGTTTGGTTGAGTAGATTTGTTTGAGCCTAGTCAAGTGGGTGTGTGAAGTAATTGTTCAAGTTCCATAAAAACAAACTATTCTATATTCTGAATTTATTTGAGATAGTTATTGAGCATTGAGTTTAAATTGAAGTATATTGAGTCTCTAACAATTCTCCTTATGTTTCTAAGAGAGTGATCGGAAGTAATTGAGCATTGTGATAATTGTAGAATATATAGAGTCTCTAAAAATTCTCCTTATGTTTCTATGAGATTGGAAAAATTTTGTGTGGACTTGTTGATCATATTTGAGGTAAGTCTTTGAGAAGACTTGTGGACAGATTTGGTGTGAGATTTTGTGGAAGCTTACAATACAGATATTGAGCAGATTTAGATAAGTTCTTGAGAGGACTTATTGAGCATATTGAGCAAGTTCTATATAGGACTTGTAGAGAATATTTGGACAAGTTCTAGAGATAACTTGTAGAGAAAATTTGAGCAAAGTTCTTGAGGACTTATTGATCAGATTGAGCAAGTTCTAGAGAGGACTTGTAGAGAAAATTTGGACAAGTTCTAGAGATTACTTGTAGAGCAGATTTTAGCAAGTTCTATAGAGGACTTGTGGGCAAATTAGTGTGAGCTTTTGAGGAAGCTTACAAGGTAGATTTAAGATAAGTCTTTGAGAAGGCTTGAGAGCAGAGTTTATTGATTGATTTGTTCAAACCTTGAGTTAAGGTTTAGGGCAAATCCAGAAGAGTTGATTTGAGATTGAGTCAAGCTTTGAGTTAAGGCTTGAGGATAGAGATTGAGAATAAATTTGTGCTAGACCGAAGGACTGTGTTTAGTATAGATCATAGGATAAAAATTGAGGATAAATTTTGGTGCAAATTTTAGGATAGGTTTGTGTTAGACCAAAGACAGAGATTGAGTAGAGTTGTACTAGACTAAAGGACTGGTTTTAGTGTAGATTTGAGATAGAGATTTGGAGGTGACAGAGAGTAGATGAAATTAGTCTCTAGTGGATAAGATCCATTAGCCAAGACAGTGAGGATAGGTCTTTTGAGTGGGGACAAGAGTATTTAGTGGAGAGATATCCACAAGCCAGTGTAGTGGAGGTAATAGTCTTCTAGAGGATCACTAGCCAGAGTAGAGGAGAAGGAGTTCTCTTATGGATAGAGATCCATGAACTTGATTTAGGGGATTTGTGTCTCCTTTGGATAGAGTTCCATAAACATTGTAATAGGGAAAGGATTCCCAAGAGATTGATTAAGAAAATTTTAGTGAAATATTTTCTTCGTGGAGTAGCCCACATTGGTTGAACCAAGTAAATTATGGTGTCTCTATTATGTGTGGTGATTTATGCATTGCTTTTATTACTGTAGTTGATATTTCTATCTATACATTGCATAATATTATTTGAGAAAAAAAAGTAAAAAGTGGTCTTATATTGTTCACCCCCCTCTTAGTATAATCCTGTGTTCTTTAGAAGAAAGCATACATACAAAGATTACTTCAGGAACCTAAGTCAAGCATACACACAAATAATGCTCCTAAAGAGTGTGAAAATCATACTAGGATCCTCATCAAGATGGAAACATATTGTGAAAGCTAAAGATATTATACTAAATCATACCTCTTGGCTTCTAGGGGATGGTAAACAAATTAATATATGGGATAATCAAGTCTTGGGAGGACCTCCAATCATTAATTATTATTCCCCATAATTAAAATATGACCTACAATAGTTGAGTGTTAACTCTCTTGTAAGCTTAATTTAATGGGTGGGATATCCACACCTCCCACATATTGACCAAGACTTATGGAGACAACTGCACATCTAAACTAAAGGGATTAACTCTCTCCCCAAATTCTAGATTGGATTGTATGTGGTTCCATTAGTGGTTTAGGTGTTTACATAGTCATCCAAGGGATGTTATTACAACAATAGGGTCATAAGAAATCAACCATAGCCAAGGTATAAAATTACAAGGTTCCCCCAAACTTCAAGCCTTTCTATGGTTGGTGCTCCAAAACAAGATTCTTACTAGAGACAATCTCATCAAGAGGAATATAATGGGACCACATATTTTCAACAACTATCTTAAGAATAATAAAATAGTATCATATATTTTCTTTTATTGTACAAAACCAGATAAAATCTAGATTAAAAAAACTAGACAACTAGAATCACCAAAATTAGGAACCTTCAACTTCGAAAATTACCCAACTAGTTGGGACTAAATTTATAAATAGGGACTAAAGGATAAGCATCTTATAAGGTAAATTTGGTATTCAGTACCAATATTCATCATTTAGCACATCTAAAAGGATTGAAAAAAGTTCAACTTTATAAACTCAATCAGGTGATCTAACGATGTGAATATGATATCCATGAATACATACTAGTTCATTTTTATGAACTCAAGCAGGTTATCTATCAATTCAAATATCATTCTATTGATAAAATCATCATTGAGAAGGGCCTAGTTCTTCTCCTCTTAATTAAAGGTAGGATTCCAAAAAATATTATCTTCCTCATGAATCTCATCAAAGAGTAAGCGAAGGGGAGATTCTAATTGAACTTTACTTCATAGAAAATAGGAATAGTTGGTCATATCTTGGTATTAGGAGAGATTTTAAGGAAAACTCAATAGGAAGGACTAAGAAAAAGGCTAAATAATATTTTGAACAAGACATGGACAACAAATCATTTGTTATCAAGGAAAAATTCTTTACCTTTCCTCACCTCAATACGTACATGATACATGTACAATAAATGAGGGAAATAAACTAAAAGGTTACATAGAAATTATCATGGTTGACGTTTAGCTCAATTTAACTAGCTAGGATCATACCAAATATTTAGAGTACACGTGAATAAATGAATTAATATGATTAAGCAACCTAGCCTATTTTTATTATATAAACAAAAATAAAATCAACAAAGGTAGAAATATAGTTAACGAGATTTAGTATACCTATGTCCAGAGCTTGAATCAACTGGATGTGGTTATTTGGATACCAACAATGCGAAGCTACCACCTACATAGAAAATATTATAAGGAGGTTTGTAGAGAAATAGTGAAATGCATTAGTGCTTATGGGGACTACCAAAATTAAGACACATGAAGTATATCCTTGACCAGATAGCTAACCCCTAGTTCCTCTTATAATGAATGGAAAATAAAATAAATATGAGCCAATATGGAAGCATATAGAGACTAAAATCGTAAGAGAATGATAACAACAAATGATATTAGAGTAGACATAATTATGGAAGATAAATGATACATGATTGAATAAGAAGAGAAACATTAAAAAGTAGTTAGTCATTAGATAATATCATAGGTGGGAATGAGCATAAGGTGGTTTGTTAGTTCCTTCGCATAAAATGAGATATTTTTTATTTTAAATGATTTCATCATTACCCTCTTATTTCTTAGGGGAGGTAATTATATGTATTTGTAGGGAAGGTAATCTAGGACTGTTGCAAGGGGACATACCATCTAGCTAAGATGCCACCTACATCAAATCATGGATATTACATGGCGATTAAGGACAATAATTATTCTAGATTACTCATCATGGTCTAGTATGGTTGATTAGGATATGTTTACGTGAGTAGTCATGATCATTTTTCTAAAATAAGTTAGTCATTAAAAGTCTTAGGGATATGCTTATGATATATCTTCCTGTAATAATTAAGGCATGGGGATTCTGATCGATACCCATATTCAATCCACTTGCATTGAGGTGAGAAGCATTAATTATTGGTTAAAATGGGTCATGTTGGTTCATAAAGGTATTTTTCCTCTATTGATAATGTTCTTACCATGACTCATCCTTAGGGATTGTGCAACATAAATTAGATATGTATGTGTCATAGAACAACTGACAATCAACTTGATAGATAACTTTAGGGTTATAAGGTTCATGTCATGATAACAAATGAGCAATCATGGGGTTTCACTTAGTATTGTAGACGTAGATCCATATCATCAAGGGTCAATCCATGTATTTCATACCATTTCCTTCTATGAGAGTCATTTCATAGTGTGGAAGCCTATTTTAGGATGTAGAAAAGGTAGAATGGTGTAGATGAATTCAATAGTGCATGTAGTAAGGATTAGATAGGATACAAGTAGTAATGAGTAAGATTAGATAGGTTTTGGGTGTTTATGTTTTATTAAGTAAAAAGATATATTTACCCTAGGCTTGGGTTAGATGATTGAAGATGCACAAAATTGGGTGCATATAGTTGCAATGGGGATATTAGAATGGAACAGTATTGGCTCTATAATGAATCCTATGCAGTGAGGGAGCTTTTCATTGAGAGGATCACCAAGATAGATCTCTCCATAATTGAATATACAAATTCCATTCACTTCAAGCTTCTTAATGGTCTCACTGCTATGCAGTCCTAAAAATTCTAATGCTTTCAATCGACTATCCATTATTGATGCTTGGACCTAGTCTTTGGACAAGGGTCCATGCCACCCGATATATGATCCTTTGTACACCTAGATTCAATAGGAATTGTATTTATTTATAGTTATTTGTGGTTTTTATCTTAATATCTACTTCTTCATTTGTTGGTTTACCTCTACTTTTACATTTTCTTTCATAGTTTTTCCATGAATTTAACAAAGGAAAGCAAGTCGGGATATAAAATCTCTTAGATTTTATCAAGGGTTTTCTCTTTTGGATTATATTAGGGATTTGGTTACCTCTAAAACTCTACCATAAAAATAGTATTGGGGATGACACCTCACCCCAAAACCTTCATTTTATAATGTTACCATGATGACTACCTCCATCCTCAAGAATACTAATCAGGGCTTGTTTTCCTTGTTCTTGCTACCTCCTCTATTCAACTAGCCAAAATTGGAAAATATGACCAAATATTTGAAGGTGAGGAGACCACAATGGTCCCAAAAAATTAATAAATATTGCTTTGATCCCAAGTTGGATGATAATTTAGTGGTAGATATGTGTAGAGGAGGGAAAACTACCCTACCATGTACGATTTTTGGTTGGA
The DNA here is from genome assembly GCA_028583015.1 of Wollemia nobilis. Lineage (NCBI taxonomy): Eukaryota > Viridiplantae > Streptophyta > Pinopsida > Araucariales > Araucariaceae > Wollemia > Wollemia nobilis. The sequence continues at coordinate 20,253 of JAQPPZ010016731.1, forward strand.
TCTGCAAATAAATCCAAGGTGATCATGAGGGTTATGTTGTTCTCTACACCTTAGTGTGAAAAGAGGGGGTAATGGTTCACCAGGAATGACTTTAAGGACTTTATCCAAGTCTAGATGTTTTTAGAGAAAGTTTGATGTATTCAGTTTCAATACAATCACCTATGTTTGGCCTTTCTAGATTAGGACAATGCGGAAATATAGAATGCAAGAATACAAGAGCTAACCCTAGAATGAATCTTTGTTTGAATGATTTTTATCCCTAGGGTTGCAAAATGAAATCCTTTAGAGCAAGGGGTCAAGATAAAATGTACAAATAGTTCTAAAATCCTAAGTGTACACTATATGTTTTTGTCCTTTCAATACCTAGAAATTAAGATATCTTTCTTTTTATATCAAATATAGGGTTCAAAAAGGAATAACAAAAATTCATAAAATAGTCTAAAGATTAATTAGGATATTTATCTTATCCGGTTCTTGATCCAATATTTTATCTTTTATCCAACGATGTTCAATAATTCCTATTCCTGCAAAATAACTTTGTAAACACTTCAAAAATGTAATTAGTGTTAGGGGGGCTACTTAGACCATTGTACAACAATTCTTGGAGGTGCAACAATCAAGCCTCCTAGGTCCTTTTAGCTGACCTTTGAAAATAGAAGTGAAAGTTGACCTTTGGAATATGAGCAAGCATAAGAAAATGCAACATAACATATTGATAAAATAGAGCACATAATGCACTAATATGGTCCAAATGTAGTATACAATGCAGATCTAGGATTTTGAGGTAGCTAGTTTCCCCCAAACATGGTTTGTGCAAATTCATGTCCTACGTAGAGTGATCATGATTTCATATATTGAAAAAATTGCTCCCTGAAATGATCGGGCATGATTTCATAGAAGCAAGGAGAAAACTTCAAAAATGTGAATAAATAGATGCATAATGGAAAACTATTTAAAATGTAGATGCAGATAAGTGAAAACACCTAGTATATAGTGAAAAAGTAGGCAAAAGGGTTAATACCTTTGAATAGTTGATCTCTCCTTAGGGCTTCAACACTTGTCCACCAATATTCATGACACATAATCCAATGCAACAAAAAATAGAGCTTCGATAGATTATATACCACACTTGAACAATCAACACTTATCAACTTATGAATCAACTTGTTTGCAGAATAAGAAATAATGCGAAGATATTTGAGAATTTTTTTGTGATTAGATGACCTCTAACACTTGTGAGAAAATCACTTGGAAACTTGCTTCTTCGAAAAAAGAAAACTTCAAACCCTCCTTTTATAGTAGATTTGAAAGCAAAATGGGTGGGAAAACCAAGAAAATTTGATGCCAAAACACGTCAACTACAAAAATTAGGGCTTCCTTAAGAAAAAATCCTAAAATATGAAATCATGCCTTGCAAGGGGCAACAACAATTTTGCAATAGCTAGAAAACCTTGGAAATGCAAAATTGCGCTCCTCAAAAGTGGACCATGATTTCGCAATAGAAAGACCTCTATGTTATTTTAATGCACTTTGGAGGATCAAATAGAGTTAGAATAGGACAAATCATATATCATTGGAAATATTTTTTTAAACTTGATACAATGACATAAGATTTGAGGGGAAAGAAGAAGATTTGGTGTCAAATATGACCTTTCTTTTCTAGGAATAAAACAAGGGCTCTAGGGAAAATTACTATCTTAGTGGATCAATTTTTCGTGTCTACATTTTTCCCCCTCTTTGATGCATTTAAGTCCAGGTAAATACATTAAATAAAGATGTAGAATCCGATGGGCAAGAAGACAACAAACACAGAAAATGGGTGGCTAGGTTTGGACAAAGGGGTGGCGCAAAAAGGGGTATCACAATGGGTACTCTATACTTTTGCACACAAGGCAAGGCATTACTTCCATTAATGCCTCTAAGGCTACGATGCCCCTCGAGTTTCATAAGAAATGAAAAATTCTTTAAGAAAATAAAAAAATACAAGGAAAGAAATTAAAACATAGAAACACAAGAAAACATATTAAGAAAACAACATGGTAAGGATTACTAGGTACAATATGAATTTGATGTAGCTAGCATGAAATGTAATCTATCTAATATAAAATGCATGGATGAATAGAATAAAGGTAAATAAAGAAGAAGGGAAGAAGAGAAAACAAGAAGAACATATCCAAAGAAGGTCAATGATACAAAAAGTGAGAGAAACTAGTTTCAAACCCCTGGATGAAGGGTGTTATGCTCAAAAGGATGGCCAATTATGGAGTGAAGACCCACTATGGCTATAGCACTTGCAAATATGGATAAATGATCAAATTATGGAGTGTAACCCACTATGGGCGATTGCTCCCTAAAATGATCAAATGATGGAGTGTGATCCACTATGGGTGGTTGCTCGCTAGTGACTACTATGGGGTTATTAACTGCTAGGATGTATTCCAAGGCCTACTAAAATGTCCATGGAGCTTATCTTGTAATGTGGTGTAGTGTCCATTGAGTCAAAAGGAGTGTAACTTGATAGGGGTGTGCACCTGATGAATAAAAGATACCCGTTAGGATGTATGATATCCCATGTGGGGTGTAATATATGTATATGAATGAGTCAACAAGTGCTACCCTTGATAGGGGTGTGTAAGAATATGTATGAACCAAGAAATATGAGCATAACACCATGTGAGTGTGTGTATATGCTAGAAGAAAATAGAAGCAAATAACTTGTACGTGTGTACCCTAGCTTGAAGTTTCAATCATTGAAAATTCAAGAGGGAGAAAGTGTGCAAACAAAGACAAGGACAGAATGTATGTCCTTGTCTAAACAAAGAAAATAAAAGAGAAAGAAGAATCATGTGAAGGACAAGGATGTACCAAATGAGGATAGTATTCCTTGACTTTGGAGATAAATGATGGTCGTTGTAAAACTTTAAAAGTCAAGGAATACAAGAATAAATAATAAGAGAATAAAATAGAAAAATAAGGGATGAAAATGCATGGGCCCTAGGTTTGGGTTTTTCTATGCATCAGAGCCCTATTGGGAGTGCAATGCATGTGATCTATGACCTAACTAGTTGTCATCACTTGCCATTATCATGAATATTTGAAAGACTATATGATCAAGTAGTCATAAAAAGTAGATATGCAATTATGACAAGCAAAAAATGCAAGAGAAACAAAAATTTAGGCAACCATACAAAGTATGATAGGCAACCATGCAATATGAGCAAGCAAACTAGATGTAACATGATCTATGCTAAATGCAAAATGTAATGCAAAATTATGAATCATGCATAGTATAGATACCAAATCCTAGCCACTTGTCTTCCATGCATCATCCAATCACAACCATCCATTATTTATTTATATATGTATATTTATTTATATTTATATTTAAATATAAATATTTTATATATTTATATAAATATATATATAAATCTCAGCCACTCATCATATATCAATCTCAACCATCCATTTAACTTGATTTATGTCACACTTCCAAGTCATAATCCTAGCCCTTCATCACGTTTTAAGCTCAGTCGCATTTTGGTGTCATTGAAATACTAGCATGTTGAAAGGTAAGTTATAAAAGGTCATTCATTCTCATGAATGAAGTTTACCGAATGAAGCAATCGATAGAAGCGATTAAGCAGATAATCAAAACCAAAATTTTGAGAGCCCTTGCATCCATCATCATCCAAATCCTAGAATTTTTCTAACACCCTTACTCCTCACCACTATTGCATCCTCCATTTTCTATCACAAAAACTCCTATGAACTAGGTCTGGTTCTGTAGTACACCTTCCCAAAATCCTTGAACACTCTAGGGTGTGTCCCAAACACTGTTGAGCATTCTAGGAATGTTGCAGGGTGTCCACAGACCTCCACAAACACTCTAGGATATTTTCCCTCAGCCATTTTAGAACCGAAAAACCCTCAAATGCTCATGGGCATTCGTGCAACACCATATTGTGAAAGCAAAAGTGTGGATCAGAAACACAAGTATATTGTCAACAAGGTATTATTTGTTATTATTTTATTTACCTTTCCAGTATATTTGCACTTTAGTGTATCAAAAAATTTGGTTAAGGTTGATATTGTATACTTTTGGATTTAGTGGACCTCACACTATGGAGGTCCTACAGGTATTACTAACCTATTTATTGATCTGTTTGTGTGTAGGTTTACAGGGAGTGTTCACATTGATGGTTGTTGTATCTTGAGTGGTCTTGTAGGGATATGCAAGCCCACCCACAAACTTGTTTGGAGTGGAGATGATCGAAAAACACCAAATATTTATTTTGAATGAGGGTCTCCAAACCCTTCGATTGTAATTATTGTATCAACACAAATTGCATTGTAACATTGGAGATCAAGGCTCCCATAATATTAATATAATATTATTTCTTCATTATGCAATATCTCTTGTGTTGGATCTATTATCGATTATCTTGATGTTGTCATTCATCATTTGACAAAATTATGATCATAGTGGGACCCCCAAATCATTTCTTATGTTAATATACCTTGTCAATATGATCTATATTTTCTATTTTTGTTGTAGGTTTTTGGAGATTCAATCGTGTAAAAATCATGAAACTAGGGTTTCTAGGAGAAGCAGGATTCGATTTGTGGTCGCACAAATGCCCTATCGTATTTTAGAGATATCCCTATGCATCTAGGAGACACCTCATAACATCCAAAATACTTTGCAACACATCTAGGAGATTTGGGAAGAAATACGTAGGCTTCCTAGTAAGTCTTTATCAAACCCCACCTCCATTTTTTTTCTTTCTTGTTAAAGAGATATTGAAAAGAAAATATTTATTTTCTATTTAAAAACCAAAGAATTTTGCATCTTGTACATTTGGAAACATTTATTCATATAGTTTGCGCATAGGATATATCTAAACTTGTGCATTAATCTTAGTTGCATTAGAACATTCCTTACACTAGAATCAAGTTTTTGCTATTTTATGGTGTTTTTACTTTTTACCTTGTGTGTTTGCAATAAATAAAAAAAAATCATAGTAGCTGCACTGTAGGTTAAATTTTCCCACTTTCCATTCTTCTAAGCTAGAATAAGTCATTAGTATTCAAGTCTCTCCCACTGTTGGAAACACATTGATGATTCAGAGTGGAAGAACTAGGTAAACCCTCCACTATTGGAATCACTTGTTGATTTAGGGTGGATCTTAAGAGGTGTACCCTAGATTATTTTGAGGGGCTTGGTATTGGTGTTCTTGGTCACTAACTTGGTTGAGTGTAAGAGGGTTTCTTTACATTTTTGACACCATAAAAAACATAAATTTAAAAAGTTTCACACATGCAAGCTTCAATTTCAACATTAGTGAGTTGGATTTAATCACCAACCACTGATCGAGATCAGCAATGGTAGGTTTCATCTCCATCTGCTATCTTGTCTCATAGACACCTTAGTAGCCCATGAGTTATTTTTCTAGATTTCATCACTAGAAAAATCTTCACTTTCCATCCACCTTAGGGATCGTCCCTGCATAGTCATCTTAGGCTTAGGGTCTACACATCAAAACACACAAACCACACATAAAAAAGTTCAATCAAAAAAAAAATTGTTGCAAGACATAGGATTCAATTGTTTGTTTGTTTTTCATTGTCATTACGTCTTTCCACACCCATCCCTACACATTCACTACCCCTTTTTGCTCATAGCTTATGGTATTAACCAAAAATCTAGCCAAACCCATGAATCAAGAATCAAACTTATCCATGGAGTGTCCCACTTCTTCCTCAACCACTTTTATGGCTAACCCAACCAGCCAAATATAAACATGATATTTTGATTTATCTATAGGACCCTCACACATAGTATTCACCTTGAATACTGATGTGATACACATAGCCATTCACACCTCCATTCAAGAAACTAATCCTTCTACAACCACTGATTCTCGCATCACCTACATAGACATTGATAAATTTGGAGCTTACTTAAGACCAACAAAATCAATCTTAGAACAACTCAACATTCCACACAACCAAGTTTCTTATTCTCAGCTAGAACTTATTCACTCACATCCCACCAACTTCAGCCAAGTCCACACAAACCCTCTTTTTGAGGTAACATTTGCCCCTGCACATCAAATTCCTCCACCACAATACAGCCAAATGACCTTCATCCCATATACCTACATCACTACCCATACCAATCCACTCTATGAAGCACAAGTCAATTTTGCTTCACACATTCCATCAACCACTACCCCTCATTCTATTGTGATTCCTTTAGCAACTTGCCCTCCACCAAAATCCACCACCATTACTAGCACTCACACTTCGCCCACATCCACTGCCATCACAAATACACAATATTCTTAAAAAATTGCCATACAGTAAGTATGGAAACACCTCAAGCAATTTCTCATGGGCCAAAAATATGCTTGTTCTTTTATGCAATAGCAAACATAGGTAGAAAATTGTAAACCTCATTCCATTCCAACCCAACAAAATTTCTTCACCTCAAATCCATATTGGGTATTATAATCTTATGTGGTCTCCATCCCCATGCCTCCATTCACCCACATCAACCCCACTTCCACAATCCAACACATTCACATTCCACAAACCTCATCTCCACTCCATCAATATTAGTTACTCCATCACCAAGCCCAACAACACACTCAACATCATTAAATACCCCTCAATCCATAAGGCCATCAATACCACATGTCATATCAACAAAACATCACTCCACACACTCCACCTCCACATAATTATCAAATAATTTAGAGCTCCTACACACATGGAGAAGACACTAAAATCCAAGCAATGCAACAACAGATTGATAGCTTGATGATGTATACTCTTGGTATGATGTACCAGAAGCCTACACTAAGATAACTAAGAAATCAATCTATTCACTTTTTGGTACCATCACTGCCATATCTGGTAGACTTCATAGTACCAAAATTTGACAAATTTAAAGGGACTGAGGATCCTAGAGAGCATATAAGCACATTCATCCACTCATGCTTTCGAATTCAAGACCAAGATGCTTTTATGCTCAGAACATTTCCTCAAACATTGGAAGGAGATGCTTTAGACTGGTATAATCATCTACCTCACCACAAGATTTAAACATTTGAACAATTGGTAGATAAATTTTTGGAGATGTTTTCCCTCAATGTTCGTAATAAAACCACATTGATTGACTTGTACAACCTTAGACAATTTGAATAAGAGTTAGCCTATAATTTTGGAAACCATTAGAGGATATTTATCACTAAGTTGGCATTCTTCCTACCAATGGAATATTTGACTCGGATGTTTACTAGGAGTTTATTAAAACCCATCTCCTTATTGTTGCAACTACAATAATATAGAACATCAATGAAGCTCTCACCCAAGCACGTGTCATTGAAGAGATAAAAATCCAAGAAGCTGAGATAAAATCAATAAAAAAAGAATGGCAAAATATGGGTCAATCAAAATGAAATTATTCTAGCCAATCCAAACCAATTCAAGTAAATCAAGTGGTCCTGAGTCAGTTGGCATGACTCAACAACAACAAAAACCAGTGCAACAACAATCACAACAAGTGTCCTATCAAGCGCTTCCTCCACCCAAAAAAAAATCATAATACAACACCAACTATGGAAAATCACCAACATCAACAATCTGTTTAAAAAAATTGCACCTACACACCTTTGTCTAAATCATACACTTCCCTCTTCTACAAGTTGTATGACACTAATGCCATTGCCTTACCCAAAATTAAACCAAATGATCCAACCAAACATGGCAAAGTCTATAGGGAATATTTATTTTTCCCTTATCATTGACATAATGGGAATGACATTAACAACTACTTTACATTCATATACATGGCACAAGACTTAATAGACCTAGGGACCATCAAGTTTTATAGTCCCTTGACCCAACAAAACCAAAAACTTGGAATATACCAAACACCACTTCCTTATATTGAGGAACAAAAACAAACAATAGGGGGATCAAATACCATGACTCCTACTAACCAAGTTAATCATGTACAATAATACCAAGGTTTTATGAGGGCTATTCATGTAGTCACCCAGGGTCAAAGAAGAACCAATCAACAAAATGAGCAACAACATGTAGTTCAACCTCCTATAGCACCTCAATAAAGTATGTCTCCATAACCTATCAATTCACCATCACCCATCCATTTTTCTACCAATTCATCCCAACATATACACCTTACAAGCCATCCATCTCAATCCCCTCATCTTCCAAACCATCCACAAAGACCCATCATCTCACTGAGTAGTCGACTGACAACTAGTCTCAAAATGGCTTTAGCCAAACTATCTATCTATGAGCTAATAAAAAAATATCCCCCACACCGTGAGGCATTAATGGAAATTTTAAAATCCATTGAACTTCAATCCCAAGACACTAATGCCTTAAACAATTTTATGGGGAGTATTTGAACATACATGGAGCCTTCTGTCACATTATATGATTTTGAAATTAAATCAATTTCATCAAAATCGATGGATCCTCCACTACATATTATGGCTTAAGTAGAAAAGAAGCCATTTAAAAGAGTATAATTGACACTAGCTCCTCCATCAACATCATCACCACTTCTACTCTTTAACATCTCAATCTTCTGCCATCACACACAACAAAATCCACATTCACCTTGATAGCATTCAATGATGCCATTTGTTCCACAGTTGGCACTATCATTTTACCCATAGATGTGGGGGTAAAAATGTTGCATACCATGTTACACATCCTAGAGGGGTCCATGGCTTACAATGTACTCCTTAGATACCCCTAGATTATGGACATGATATGTGTCCCTTCCATACTACGTTAATGCTTAAAATATGTACATGAGGGACAGGTCCATTGCATACTAGTGGACATCAAACCATTTAAGTACTGCAACTTCATTAAAAATCGATAAGAATCCACACTTTCAACCACCCACCTATTTCTAACCCCATAAACCACACCATCCTCCTCTTATTTATCGAAAGCTCCTATTCTTGAGGAGCTTCCCATCAGTACTCACAACAATTTTTTATTTCCACACCCCCACCTTCATCATAATTAGCTACATGTACATGTGGTCAAACCCAATCCACACTATCCACATCATCAACATCAGCATCACCCATTATCACCACCCATTCATCATCCCCCATCCAACCTACTTCACAAAAAACCACTACCATCCCATCCACATTAGCATCATCAACCGTACATCAAACCCCTCAACAAAATTAGTTTTCATCCACACCAGCAGATGTCTCACAAGTCCATCTAACAAACTATGAGATGTCATTTCACCATACATACCTTCCACTACCTGAGCCACAATTCCATGAGCCTTCCACCTCCACATATACTCTATCCACTTCATCCACACCTACACAAGTTGTAGTCCATCTCACCAATCCTAGTATTAGTGAATATGTGATCCAAGATTTCCCAGTTACACTGGTAAGCATCCAAAATGTTAGGGATTATGGTCATCCATACAACCCACCATTATCCATAGGAGTGATGTACAATATGGATTCAGCACCTAATCGAATTAATTTTTGTATGAGAGGGTCAATTCATCGTTCGATCCACCTTCCCTAGATGAACCTACATAGCCAGTCCTTGCTAAAATAGAATACATGATCAGTTTTCCTTCATGATAATTTCATCGAGTCAATTGGCAAGGATACAAACTAGGATGATATGAACAGGGAATGCACGAGATCATTAAAACTCCATATTGAGAAGTGCATGACCATTCATATTTAGGATATCACTCTCATCCTTCCATTTCCTCTTTTGAAAAAGCTTTTTAAAACCTCCATTTAGATTCAGAAGAGGAAACCCATCACAATGATGACTTTGAGGAGGAAGTCTACGAAGAATACAATATCATGTCGATAGATTCAGATGAATCCAAAGAGGAATCAATCCCAATAACTCCATTCACTGAACAAGATGAATATTATATCAGATTGTTCTCCATCCATCAATCCATTTTTTATTTGCTTCTCCCAAGGGAGCAAGTTGAGCCTACTGGTGAACCACCACCACCACCTCATCCACTTCACCAGAACATCATGTAACATATGTACATAATAAAAAAAACACAAAAAAAAATTTGCATTGTATGTACATGGATTTTCTATGTGTTTACATGTGTTGCTTGTTTTTATTCAATATTTCAAAGTTCCTTCACCAATTCTAGCAAACAGAACCAACACATCCTTCATATTTCCAACTACCATTCCCACACTAAGTCATCATGAATCTGGTTGACTTATTAATCCCACTCCATAATCCATACAATTTGGCAAAACTAATTCTAATTTACATTAGCCTTATTGATATGGAATGGATTTCATTTCCACCATCCTTTACCAAATTTTCCTTTCCAAGAAATAATTAAGAGCTTACACCGCTTACATTCCTCCATAACCCTTGCCTTCACCTCCACCTTCACCCTTGGATCCTAAGGTTTTCCATGCATATATGGAAGAGACTAAGCCAAAAAAAATTGATAATGCCATTTATGACATTCATCTGATTCCAATGCCCCATTAGCTTGAGGAAGGTTCTCACATGTCCATTGAAGATACCATTGATTTGAACCTTAGTTCTGATGCCGAAAATCCACAAATTGTAAAACTTGAAAAAAAATTATACATTTATGAATAGGAGCAATTGATTTCTCTCCTCAAAAGAAAGAAGGGCATATTTGCATGGTTCTACAAATACATGCCTAGCCTTGATCCTAAATTGATTGTCCACAATCTCACCTTACATCCTAATGCTAAGCCGATCAAACAAAAACTAAGAAAGATGCATCCTACCATTGCCCTCATGGCCAAAGAAGAGCTTCAAAAACTATTATATGTGGGTTTCATTATACCCATTGACTATCCTGAGTGGCTTTCAAATATGGTACCCGTTCGTAAGCCTAACGGGGTGATATGCATTTGCACTGACTTTTGAGACATTAAAAAAGTGTGTCCTAAGGATGACTTTCCTCTACTAAACATAAATACTCTTATCGACACTTGCATTGGCCATGAAATGCTTTCTTTAATGGATGGTTTTTTATGATATAACTATATTCGAATCAATCCTGATGACCAACACAAAAAAACATTCACAATACTTTGGGGAACTTTTTGTTACAAGGTAATGCTATTTGGCCTTAAAACATAGGTGCCACTTATCAACGTGCCATGACATACGTCTTCCATGATTACATGCACAAGATAATTGAATATTATGTGGATGATCTATTAGCAAACTCTAAAACCTATCAAGAGCACATTGGTGTCCTAGAGAAAGTTTTGACCGAATTCTAGAGTATAATGTAAGGTTGAACCCCAAGAAGTGTGTCTTCGGTGTCACCTCAGGTAAGCTACTAGGATTAATTAACTCCAAGATAGGCATTGAAGTGGACACAAACAAGGTCAAGTGCATTATGGAGATGCCTCTTCCAAAAAAATTGAAAGAGTTACATAGATTACAAGGAAATATCCAATCGATCCATCATTTCATTTCAAACTCTTAGATAAATGCAGGTCATTCAATAACCTGCTACAAAAGGGGGTTACATTTTCATGGATAGATGAATGTCAAAAAGCTTTGGATGACATCAAGCAATACTTGGCTTCTCAAACAGTCTTAACTCCTCCTTATCTAGGGGTTCCCTTCCATATTTATGTTTTAGCAATGAACTTTCCTTTAGGGAAAATGCTTGGACAAAATAATGAAAACAATCAAGAGCAAGTTGTCTACTACATTAGTTGAGTACTAGTAAGCTATGAAACTAGATACGCTTATGTAGAAAAACTATGCTTAGCCACACAACATATGTCATAGATCACAAAAATCCTCTATGTTACATGATATCTCATACTTACAATAATACCCACACCACAAAATAGATAATGTTTCTCACTGAATTCGATCTTGAGTTCATTAGCCAAAAATCCATTAAAGGTCAAGTAATAGTCGATCATCCGGTGGAAGATACACTTCCTAGTGATCAACCCTTGATTATTTAGCTCCCAGATGATTTGATATTTACCATCACTAAACAATAAGAAGATTTCATTCCTAAGGAATATGTTGATATCACACTATTCTTTGATGGTTCTAAGTGCAAAAAAGGACAAGACGTAGGAGTCACATTTCATAAATCTCAATGGATACCTATCTCTTTATCATTCAAACTCAATTTTCCATGCACAAAAAATAATGTAGAGTATGAAGCCTTAATATTAGGACTTCAAGTAGCCATAGCTATGAGCATAAAGTATATCAAGATATTTTATGATTCCCAACTTCTTGTTTGTCAAGTAAACGGAGAATATCGATGCAAAGAATTGGTCTTAAAACTTTATCATGAAGTAGCAATGAAATTGCTTGTCAAATGTGACTATTATAAGATTGATAGCTTACCTAGATCGACTAATAGATTTGTAGATGCGATGGACTCTCTAGGATCATGGATTCCAAAGAGCTCTGAAGGAGAGGTACAACCATAAATTGTCACAACAATCTCTAAATTTGCAATTTCCCATGCTAAATCTAAAAATGAGAAGGATGTTTGCTTTATCCATGCAAATTCATATGAGTCTTCATCTAGCCAAATAAAATACTTCCTCAAGTTTGGAACACTCCCATCATATATGTCATGAATTACCAAACGAGCTTTTAAAAAAAAAGGTAACTCTTTTCACTCTCTTGGGGGATATGTTGTATAGACATCGTTATGATGGAGTCCTCAATTATCTCGAGCTTGTGGAGGCTCAAATAGCAATATCAGAAGCTCATAATGGTCCTTGTGTTGGTCACTTTAGTGTAATGGCCATTGCAAAGCTTAATTTATGCATGGGTTATTATTGACCCACCATGGAATGTGACTATTGCAATTATGTCAAGAAATATCAACAATATCAGCAACATGCTAATTTAACTCATGTACCATCACAAGCTTGCAACCTATTCAAATTATTTTTCCATTTTCACAATGGGGTTTGGATCTAATTGGTAAAATCTCACCTCCTTCCTTAGGATAACATACATTCATCATTACTGCCACTGAATACTTCACAAAGTGGGTCAAGACAATTCCTCTAACCAGTATGATAAGACCTCAAATTGTAGAGTTTATACTTCAACATATCATATATCATTTTGGTATCCCCTAAAAAATTATCTTTGATCCAAAAAAAAGGATGTTCGAGCACTTTGCAAGAAGTATAATTTCCAACATAGTTTCTCGCCTCCTTATTACCCACAAATAAATGGACAAGTTGAGGCAACCAATAATACTTTGATCGCTATTCTCAAATAACTAGTCAAATAAAATCATCAATATTGGCACACTCAAATCTCCTTAGAATTATAGGCTTATAAAAAAATCATTCACACGCCTACTAGGGCAACACCATTCTCATTGGTATATGGTGCCAAAGTAATCATACCTCTTGAGCTTGAGATCCCCTAATTGCAATTCTCATTGCAAGAATTCATAGATGGTGATACTGCTAGACAAGCACATCTTGACCAACTTACACTCCTTGATGAAAGGCATATTAATGCCTTATAAAATTTATGAGTATACCAAAATTACCTCAAGCAGGATTACAACACCAAAGTCCATCTACATGAATTCTAAGTAGGAGATATTTTCCTTAAAGAGAATTAATAAAATATCAATGCATTTTTACATCTTTGTGACAAATTCACGGTTAATTGGTTAGGTACTTACATTGTCAAACAAAAGGTGGATCAAGGAACATATAGACTTGCTAGTCTAGAGGGAGTAGAAGAGCCCGAACCACTAAACATTATCCACTTGAGAGCATTCTATGGTTAATGCATTTATATATATATATATATATATATATATATATATATATATATATATATATATATATATATGTATGTATATGTATGTATACATGGCTAATACACAAAAATATCATCCATATACATTGCATTCATAAACATTTCATTTCACACATCCACATTGCACAAACACATTAATTATCATTTCAGTGCATTCCTTAAACCATATTAGGGGTCATTTTTCAAGTTTAGAAAATAATTGATCCAATAAATATTGTTACCTTAATCAGGGACACCCCTAAGTTTACATTTATTTCATTACACCATTTCATAAGTCAATTTACCATTTGCACTATCACTTCATTATCCCTAGGTGTTTTCAATCACTCAGCCACTCCTAGTGTTTGAAGCAACCTTCAATACATGTAGAGGTTTTTTCTAAGAACAAGGAGCATTTTCACTAAAGAAAATCTTGAGTTTTGGGATTGACTCTAACAATATTGAACCAAACACATTTCAAACATATAAAAACATCTTGTGTCAAGGAGATATAACACCATGATTGGGTTCAACCTTGAAGTGAAATAACCACCTTTGCCTATCTCATTATGCACATAGTCCAAAATCAAAAATAGTGGTCTTCACCACTATCAACAGTTCCAAATAAAAGAATGAGTAGTAAGGATAGGGTAAAATTCTCATCACACTTCGATTGAGAATCCGATTCTCCAAAGCTCTAATTATTTTATAAATCACACACCACAGATCCCAAAGTCATAAGGATAACACTACATTTCCATCCATATGGTTAGGTAGTTTGAATCCCCAAAGCTTGGGATATCAGATTATTGGACTATGGACCTAATCTCCATTGGGGCTATCGACACTTGAATAGCAGTGGAGTATGCTCATGCATGGTAACATTTCTCTCTTGAAAAGACCTCTAACCACACATAAGGGCATGCCAGCTTCCCGATCTCCTTCATGATAGGTTTTCATCTCAATTTACTCAAGATGGGTTAATGAACTCACTTGCACACACATTGGTTCTTGATTGTATTGAGTCACTACCATGCTTATGATTGATAAAACAAACAATTCACAGCACACACATTTGGTCTTAGAGAAATAAAATAGAACTTAGTGAGTTTTTTGATACTCCTAGTATGTTTGATTCTTTACAAAACAATCAGTCATCCACAAGCACAAACAACATCCATAGTATCGTCATTTCATCATATGAGTCTTTCATTTCACATACCACCATCTTGGTATACCTGATTAAACAACAACAATAACAATGGTCAAGCAAATATAAACTATAAATGATTATTAGAGTGTCAGTTCATTTACATTCATAAATATTATCATTACATTATCATCCATCACATATACACATGCATTCACACAAACATCTGCATAAATTCATAACACAAAATCCATGTATATATATAATCGCATGTACAATGAACACCCGAAGGCTATATACAATAGAGCACCAAGGTTCATATACAAAAGGTGCATCTAAGCACTCACTAGCAATTGTAGGTAAACCCTTGTGACCCTAATGGAGCCCTAGACTGAGAGATAATATACCTACAGTCACTATGCCTAACAAAACCTAAAAGGGATGAAGAAGGTTGATCTGGTAGCCCAATGTGGTGCTACATAAGTAGATCCTCTAAATACTATATATACCTCTTACGAGATCAAAGTCATAGTATAACATACCTTTGAAAAGAGTCTATTTGTGTCAACTCTACCTAGAGCCTCACTATCGCATCTTCACCTCCACCCATCACCACACATGCATCCAAATCCATCCATAGTTAAGCTATCTTTGCATCTCACTCTTCCACCATCTTCTAAAGATGGTCTCACTCTATATTGAGCCTAGCCCACTCTTCACTCTGACTTGGAGGTCTCTCTAAAACCTCCTATATATCATCCTTACCACCATCATCACCTCCAATCTCTAAATGTTGCACTGTTGTATCCCTCACCTTCCTTCCTTCCCTAGATTGATGATGTATCTAACATTGGAGAGCCTCCTCTGCCTCCTCTTTGACCTCCTCCTCACCTCGGCTGCTCTCCTCAACCACTTGACTTAGTTTTTATGGCAGTTATGAAGTGAACCATGCATCATAGTCCATGAAGTAATATCATATATATTTGGGATATCTATCTCCTCATCATCCTCATAATTCTCTTGCTACTACTCCACACAAGGTAGGATTGACTCATCTGACTAACTCCTATAGAGCATAAGAGCCTCAAATACTCCTTGTCTCAACCTAAACTATCATAGCACTTGTGAGAACTAGATTAGCTCCACCTCACTATCGTACCAACCATCTAGCATGCTTAACCCATCACAACTGCTCTCGATAACTAAACCATTTAGAATTCCACCATGGCCTCTAATACATCTGATCACGTGTCAACCCTACCCAAATATATCTACACTCTTGGCCACTATGATCAAGATGGCTAGGCTATACCTCTTTAGTTGCCCACCATATTAATACATAGGGTTGATCCCTATCCCACTCCTCACAAGGTAGGCCCACGAAATGATCCACACTGAAGTGCTCCCAGCCCCAACACTACAATAGCACACTATAACCCAACCACTTACACCCCCACCTCTTCACCTCATACAACTCCATATACATCTGAGCTAGCAATGCAATAGCCCATGCATACACCCGAGGCTCTACAATCATATCATACACTAATTGAATCATATTTCATGGAAACTAATAGCCAGTGTTGTTAGGCACCAATACATTGGCCAACAGAAATATGATCAAGTTAGGTAATACCTCCAACTCGTTCCTCATATACATATCCACATACCTTATCCCTATGCCCCTCACACTCACATCCAAAAATTTATCTCATCTCATGCTCTTTATTGTGCCCAACTTGGACATGTAACCCCTCCACTAGCAATCAAAAGATGTGATATACATCTTCCAGTGTCACTATTATCTCCCCTATTGGGAGCTAGAATGTCCCCCTATCTGGATCCCACCTCTTTCCTAAGGAAAATACATACCCCTCATCAGACCTTACCACCTCTATCTGGATGCACCTCGCTAATCCCATCTGCTCCAACTTATCCCAATGGGCCTTCTGCAAAGCCTTTCTTACCCCTGGTATGATAGGTGAGAATCGATGTCGAGCCTCCAAGATACTTAACTATAGCACAACAAAACAAGTACATTATTAGCACATTTATTAAAAAAACAACATTGTAAAAATCCAAACAAGAGTGCCATAGGTACTTACCTAATCCACTTGCACCTCCACACCTGCTATTGCATCCACTCCTCCATCACCATCACTTCACCCCTCCACACTCCTTCACTCACTCACTCTACTTAAAACACTACTTCTCGAACCTTCAAATGCAATAATGAACCCAATTTCACCTCTACAAACCTTTTATAGCTAATTTTTGCAAACTCAAATCCTCCAAGGCATTTGCCAAGCACACTCAAATACCTCCTAGTGTTTGCAGGGTGGTGGACGTCCTCCTGCATCTATGCCTGCCATGGATGCTAGCCGGTGTTTACCTCTAGAATATTGCCAAAGGACTCAAAGAGCCAGAAACTATAGAAAAACCTCACAAAATCGCCTCAAATTTCATCCATATATCCATTACATCATTTCATTATGCTTTGTAAAGATACGGATTATTTTGGGTGCTTAATTTTTTTTTGCAATCAAAAGTCATAAAAATACTTAAATTGCATACAAACACCTCAAAACAGTCCAAAAGGTTTACAAAACTACCATATTCACTATTCTACACATCATCCCATCATATTTTGTGATAATTTGGATTGATTTGGGCGTTCAATTCTTGATTCTAACCAAAAGTCATAAAAATATGCTAATTTGCTTCAAAATGTTCCAAATCAAATTTTGCATTTCACAAAATCATAAAATTCACCCATCAATCATTGCATCATTCATATTCACATCCATTTACATCATTAATATCATCCATAATTCCATGCATTTCCACTCAGCATTATCAAAATCACTTGCATTATCAAGTGAACCTTGTATCTAGTGGTTTACTCTATTCCCCCTTATGATTGTAGTGATTGATTGTCCATGCAATTCAGTAGGATGAGTAGATCACCATAAGGATGCTTGTTCATTCACAATAATATACATCATTCATATCATCTATATTTGCAAAAATCCCTTTTTTCTAGGGTAAAAATATAAATCAATCATGGCACCTACACCATTCACATTCCTTTACATCATTCATATCATCCAAGTGAACCTCATATCTAGTGGTCTACTTTATTCTCCTTGGTGGTTGTAGAGATTGGCTATCCATACAATTTGGTAGGATGGGTAGATTACCATAAAGATGCTTGTCCATATCATCATCCAATATCCTCTTGTTTGAAAACATCTTTTTGGTCCCTTATTTTGTGAGTGAGACTATGCTTAGGCTAATTTGCTTAAAAGCTATCATTACTGCCTTTTGTGGGGTTCCCAACATTGAAAAGTTTTACTACATCATTCTCTTTTACATGTAAGAATTACGTACGATTACTAGGACTTTCTCTCCTAGCAATCACCCGATCTTAGGATGATTGGTTCCTGATGTTCTACATTTTCATCATCTTGAACTTCAATGATGCCAACAATAATTTTTTTCAACAACATAGAATCACCTCAGACTTGGGGTAACCTTATTTGATTTTATTTTTCCACATCGGAATAAGTCACACATTCACAATCCATTACATCATTCATATTATCCACATTTTCAAAAACCCCTTTTTCTATTGGGGAAAAAATAGAATCAATAATTGCACCTTTCATTATCATTGCATATTCACATTTCAAAAAACTCTTTTTCTATTGGGGAAAAAACACAATTGATCACTGCACTATTCACAATCACACCATTCCCATGCATTGCATCATTTATTTACAAAATTTATATCATCTTCAATTCTATCAATTGGCTTGTGAGATTTATTCTTAACTCATTCACCAATTAAGGGGGTAAGCTACACCTACAATTTTTGTCTCCAATATCTTGTGCTCCAAGGAAAGAAAGTTGCTTCACCAAACTAGGTGTCTCTTATTTTTGCATCGCATTATATTCTATGCAACGAAATACAAAAAGGAGCATCTGTAGAAACCAAATCCTAGCCACTTATCTTCCATGCATCATCCAATATCAACCATTATATATATATATATATATATATATATATATATATATATATATATATATATATATATATATATAATTATTTTATATATTTATATAAAAAAAAATCTCAACCACTCATCATATCTCAATCTCAACCATCCATTTAACTTGATTCATGTCACATTTCAAAGACATAATCCTAGCCCTTCATCACATTTTAATCTTGACCGCCTTTTGGTGTCGTCGAAACCCTAGCATGTTGAAAGGCAAGTTATAAAAGGTCGTTCATTCTCATGAATAAAGGTTAACGAATGAAGCAATCGATGGAAGTGGTTAAGCAGTTAATCAAACCCAAAATTTTGAGAGCCCTTGCATCCATCATCATCCAAACCCTAGCATTTCGCTAACACCCTTCCTCCTTGCTGTCATTGCATCCCCTTTTTATGTTGTAAAAGCCCTACAAAACAGATCTAGTTTTGCAATACACCTTTCCAAAACCCTCGAATGCTCCAAGGTATTTCCCAAATGCTGCTGAGAATTCTAGGAATGTTGCAAAGCATCCACAAATGCTCCAGGGCATTTCCTCTCAGCCAATTTTCTATCAAAAAATCATCGAACGCTCATGAGTGTTCGTGCGACACTAGATTGCAAAAGCAAAAATGTGGATAAAAAACACAAGTATATTCTCAACAAGGTATTATTTGTTATTGTTTTATTTACATTTCCAGTATATCTACACTTTAGTGTATCAAACATTTCAGTTAAGGTTGATATTGTATACTTTTAGATTTTAGTGGACCTCACACTGTGGAGGCCCTATAGGTATTACTAACCTATTTGTTGATATATTTATGTGTAGGTTTACAAGGAGTGTTCACATTGATGGATGTTGTAACTCGGGTGGTCCTATAGGGATATGCAAGCCCACCCACAAACTTATTTGGATTAAAGAGGATTGAAAGACACCAAATATTTATTTTGAATGAGGGTTTCCAAACCCTTCTATTGTAATTATTGTATCAACACAAATTATATTGTAACATTGGAGATCAAGGCTCCCACAATATTAATATAATATTATTTCTTCATTGTGCAATATCTCTTTTGTTGGATCTATTATCTATTATCTTGGTGTTGTCGTTTTTTATTTTACACATAGTATCTCTTGAGATGCATATATTCATTGGTTATTTAAGTTCTTTACCATCCAAAGAAGCTAAATTATAGGCACCTAAGCCAAACTTGGTCATTATGAAAAAGGGCTCTAACCAGTTGGGCTAAAACTTACCTCGAATATCAGCATGAGCATTGGTGTTCTTCTAGTTTTCCTTGAGAATAAGGTTCCCAACCTCAAAATAATTATTGCAAACTTTCTAAGAGTAAGATCATCGAAGCCTATCTTGATAGGCTCGCAAATGATCTAAGGAAATGAATGTACTTTTCATCCAGTAGCTCCAATTGGTGCAAATAGTCTGCATGATACTCATCATTGATCGAGGAATCTTGCAATAAGATGCACAATGAGGGAACCTCAAGCTCACAAGGAAGCACTACCTTAGACCCATATACTAATATATATGGTGAGATACCTATAGGAGTATGCACGCTAGTGAAATAGGCCCATAAGGTAGGATAAAGTTGGATATATCAGTCACGACTAGTCTTACTAACCAACTTCTTCAATATCATGATCAAGGACTTGTTGGATACTTTGGCTTATCCATTACCCTAAGAGTAATAAGGAGTTGATAACCTATGTTGAATCTTGTACTTAGCACAAAGGTTATGAACATACTTATTATTGAAAGGATTGCTATTGTTAGAAATAATCATTGAAGGAATCCCAAACCTACAAAGAATATGGTTGAAGATGAACTTAGAAACCTGAGTTCCAATCATGGTAGCCAGTGGTATGGTTTCGACCCATTTAATGAAGTACTAAATCACTATAATGATAAACTTATGACCATCAGATGACACTGGGTTAACCTTCCTTTTAATATCCAATACCCACATGGAGAATGGCCAAGAGAAAGAGATAACCTAAATATCTTGAGGAGCATGAACAATATGGTCATGGAATTGACACTTGTTGTAGCACCACACATAGTCGTATGCATATTTCTCCATGGAAGGCCAATAGAACCCCATCCAAATGAGCTTCTTGGAAATAGCATTGCCATTGAAATGACCTCTACATGAACCTTTGTGAGCCTCACTATGAGCTAGTCAGGCTTTATCAGAGTTAAGATATTGCAATAGGATACCTTTAAAATAATATTGATACAAAGTATTACTAATTATGATGAATCGACACACTCTTTTGCGCAAAATCTTATGCTAATTTTAATCTAAACCATTAGGTATCGAACCATACTTAAGGAAATTGAAGATATCGATATATCATGGCTCAGATGGGGAATCTTTGATGGACAAAAAATATATCAAAACAAGACAAGAACCAAGCGATGCATGCTCTCAGAGTTATCTAACAATAATCAAAACTTGATCATCTTCCAACTCTAAAGGGAACAAGGATGCAACAAAAAACATGGCATTAGCATGGTAGTTTGATTATCTAGGGACAAACTCTGAGGTTACTAGATCAAATGAGGATAAAAAATTATAATAATCTCCTTGTAGGGATTAAGTTTATCATCCCAAGTTTGATAAATATCATTGATCTAATTGACCACAAGTTGAGAGTGTTGGAAATATTAAGTATATTGGTTGTCATTGATGTCAAAGGTAAAATGGTTGGGATTTATCTTCAAGGTTGAAATAATAAAATGCAAGGCAAATATCATCAAAGGATTCATGAGGCAGAAATATTGATGTCAAAGGTACAATAGTTGTCAAGGCAAAAATATTTTCCATGGTTATGTTAGCAAGAAAAAGACAAGACTTTATTTGGGTGAAAACAAAATCATTTGACAAAGGTTCACAAGCAAAATATTATAATATTTAAAACCAAGGTTTAAATATTATAATAAAAATAAATTTGAATTTTAAAGGGTGCCAAAATTCAAATTTGAATGATAGAAATAAAAAGGAGAGCCAACGTCTTCATAAAGTTTGAATTGCATATTAAAGGAAGAACAATAATTCATTTGAAAAAGGTTGAATATTGTGCACGATGCATGCCATTCGTTGAGGGTGTGCAACCTCGAGAGGCATGCACCCCGGCTACCCTACTTGCGATTTTGATTTATCAATGTATATTATCACTTGCACAAAATGAAAGTACTGAAAGCACATGCGACACAAAAATAAGAAAACAAATAAAGATGCTTTATTTATCGATATCTCGAATCCTCGATTACAAGTTCGTCCCTCTTAGGGATACCCATCATTTTGATACAAAGGTTTACACAAAATATAGAGCAGCGATCGGATGTATTCCCCGCAAGGGAATGGTGTGCATACGTAGGCCTCCTGGTCCTGCACACGAAAACTGTATGGGGGCTTATAGATACCCCCTTCTCCAGATCTGGTCCTGGAGGGATCTTTGTGCTCCTGCTGCTTCAATCTGGTCCTGAAGATCTGTACCTGCACTCATGGAAACAACAAAGCATGCTTAGTAGGATGGGCCGCCTCTCCGGATGAGGCCTTTGTTAACGGATCTGAATAATCATGATAGTAATGAAATACAAGCATAAACAAAATAATAAATGCATGTAAAGCTGAGAAATATGGAATAGATGCATTAATGGAAGTAGATCTGAGCTATGACTTAACTAATCAAATTAAGCAATAATGAATCTAGACTAAAGCAAAGGGAAATAACGTCTATGCCCTAAAATATGCCTACGGGCCACTGTCCGAGACAACGGCCATGATATGAAGCCCTTCACCTTGTGAATCAGGGGCTATTGCGCTATCCTCTTTGCTACAATTGATGTTCAAGGGTCGCCTGGCGTGTCTCCTACACTGATTGGTGGTTGGGAACAATGAATCTGAAAACTAGTGCATGATCGTAGCTCAGTCGGATGGTGCTCCAATGCTCCTCAAAGGGGCGTAGCTTGGTTCTCCATTTCGATAGGGCTTCACTGCTTGACTCTGAAACTTTGTGGATCCTTTGCTTTTCGTGGGAGAGTCTATATGTAGACTTCCCTCTCAGATCTAGACTTTGGCTTCCTGGAGAAGCCTCCATCCAAATTGCATGTGACTGACCATTTCGGGTGGGAAGCATCAGTCACAAACTAGCATTGAAGGGGCAGTTAGGAGGAACTCAGGGAGTTCCTCACCAAAATCCACCCATAAACAATGCAAAGGTGCAGTCATACTGTATGATCTAGGCCCGTATTCATGGCTAGACTATGCATGGTGCTAGCCACTATCGTGTCCAATGGCCAGGTGTGGGCTATTGTAGTCTTCAACGGCTAGGTGTGGTGGTCGCTCTTCTTGAGAGCGGCCAAGCCTGGATGGGCTAGAACTACCCTGTTTGAGTGGTTAGGACCATTGCTTGCTCTTGGAGAGATCCAAGAGGGTTCATATGGTCTATGGATGTGCCCATATGGGTAGTCTCCTAAACATGACGTATTTTAGGTGTCTACAGATGCCCCTTTTTGGGATGCACTATGAGAAAAACATAGCGCAGAGCAAAAAAGTAGACCACCTAGGGCCATATTGTAGGTTGGATGATGATCACTGATCTGATCAACATAGGATGCCCCAGTCATGTGGGAGGGCATGAATCCTAGAATCATTACTTCCAATAGAATGGGAGGCTTAAATGTGTGGGAGTTTGCACTCGTCATCAAGCGATCGAGTAGCTTTGGTACTACTATAGGTCCAAAAGGAGGAGAGCTACAAACTAAACTATCATATTTGCTTTTTTGCCCCAAAGGGTAAGCTTATGATAGTTGTTGGCAATGATTCATAAGATGAATGCAACTCTGTTATGATCGAGATGATATTTTGTTGAATTTGATTATGATTGTTGAAAAATTTTGACTACCCCCTCAAACGACGAGTCGATGAGGAAAGGACAATTAATAAAGTGATGAGTCGCTTGACCAAGATGAGTGATTTGGATCTCTTTAGAGGTTTGCATTTGTTGTTATAGAGTAGCTCCCATCCAGGTGTGATTCCAACCCTATTTGGTAATTGTACATATTTATCCCATGGGGCGGTCCAGCCACAATGGCCTTCTTAGGGAATCAAGGTGATAGCAATTCTTATTTAGCTTGTGGTGAATCACTATTTTCTATAGGAGAATTGAGATGGATCCTCGCTCCCATGGGGTGGTCCAACTATTATAGCCTTCTTAGGGTTTGAGGTGAGGCATCTCAATTCTACCATAATTGTTTGCCCCAAGTGGCCTTATGGTGATTTGCTCATCTCGTCGAATTGCATGGAGTGCTAGTCACTACAATCACCAAAGTATATAGAACAAATCACTGACTACGAGGCTCATTTGGGATTTTGTTATTGTTTGATTGATTTTTTTTGTTAATTGGATTTTATGATGTTTTTGAATTTTGATATATGAAATTTTTTGGTATTTTGCTTATTTTGGCTACTTTGAATCTGAAATGTGTGCTCTATGTCTTATTCTGAGGTGTTCTATGGTGAGAAATTATGGAAATTTCTCATTGGTTCTTGGTCGTTATCAGGTCCAACGACCCCCAAATAGTGCTTCATGGTCACTGTCAGGTCCAGTGGCCAAAAATTTTGGGCCATTGATGCTAGCAATGGCCAAGGCTTGAGTAGAAAATACAAAAGCAAATTAGGGTTTTGACTCTTCATTCTTCTAGCTATCAATTCTACTTTTGGAGCTCTGAGCTGACAATGACTACTTGTGACCCAGGACGCTATCGATTTGACACCATGGTTGAGTAGGGTGAGGCTTCAATGAGTAGAGGAGCTAGAGCTTCATGGGTACCTCTCTAAACCCTAGCCTTCTTTTATTACTATGGTAAAATTAACCTCACTAAGCAATTTGGTAAAGGAACCTCATTAACCCTATTGGCAATGAACTAAACTAGTAGATAGGCTTAATTTAGGGTTTAATTAGATGGGTCTCTTTTAGATTTATGTTTTTGTATATTTTTATATGATTTTTGGCCATGGGGGCATGTCATGTCGCTCATTGGCCACTATCGTCTAGAGTGGCTAGCCTATCCTAAGGCTAGCCATTGTTGCTATCAGTGGCCAAATTGAAATCCAATGGTCAAATTTTTGACCATTGGAACCTAGCCACTTTTGGCTTCAACGATCGCTTTGTGGCCGCTCTCTGTGATAGCGACCAGGTGGCCTTAGGTGTATTCATTGATTTTTGGTTTTTTCAAGGCATTTAATTGATTTTTTTGAAATTTTGAAGAATAGTATTTGATGTTTTTGGATGCTCAAGTGCATTTATCCATTATGCTTGTTGCCTTAAGCGCATCTTAGTTTAGCTTGCACCAACTTTGTTTTATGCATTTATTTAGTTGTTAGTGCATTTGATTTAGACTTTATTTTGCACTCTTAGATCTTGTCTGCTTGAGCTCGAGACCCAAAGCTACTTTGTGACATTTTGCCTAAGATGGATGACATAGATTGGGCCTAGCTCGATGCTCATGGGCTCCAGTATGTCACTAGCCTTCCGAAGATCATGTTAGATCAGGCCTATTTGACTACCCTAGCCCACAGGTGGGACTCCAGGACCAACACCTTCCACCTTCCTACCGGTGAGATGACCATCACATCGAGAGGATGTCTACAGGATCTTCAGGATCCCTTTTGATGGAGTGCCTATTTTCTCTTCTCCCACTAATGCCCGAGATGCAGTGTTCATGAGGGTCTTTGGGAGACATGTCGCTGCTGCCTTCAAGGATACTCATTCTTGAATATTTTAGTTTCTCGATGGTACCAGGAGGATGTCTTCTCCTGGAGGTATGTTGTGTTGTTGATGGTCATCTACAACATCCTCATACTTGACTACTCTAGAGTGAGGTTCCCATGGAACCTCTTGGTGATGGTACAAGATTTGATCGATAGTGAGGCACCTATTATCTATGCTTGGGGGAGCGCACTATTGGCGTAGTGCTATGATGAGCTATACCATATTCAGTATTGTGAATGGGCCAGTATTGCTTGTAGTATGCTCCTCCAGATCTGGGGATGGGAGCATATTAGGGTTGACCACCCAGTAGGACTTCCAATGGAGATCACTACGCTAGATGATGATGTCCAGTGTTATGGATCCAGGTGGCCCAGAGTGCTCGAGGAGTGCAAGAGTCAGCCTTTTGTAGGGGATCTTTCCCACTATATGACATCTTTGACTAGTTTATGGGTCATTGATATCATCTAGTGGCCTTATCATGAGTGCCCCATCTAGGAGGATCCAACTATCTTCATAGTGAGGACTCGACGTGACCGATGGGTTATCGGTCATAAGGATGGTATCAGAGAGTTCTTCTACTACTCTAGGGTGCTCCGATAGTTTGGCATTCAATAGGATGTTCCCCTTGAGCCAGTTTTCTATCACTAAATTATCATAGAGAAGAACCTTCCACCACCATGAGTTACAATAGTGCTAGAGGAGGATGACCCTCCTATAGTTGATCCTAGTGTGGCCGATGTTGGGGTCATAGAGGTGTACACCCACTGGTGGGGTACATGATTATGGTAGGGTGGTGGCCACCTAGGGTGGTCTTTGGATGAGGTTGAGGCTGAGGATCCTGATGGGCATCGAGTGTGGGCTCAGATGGATGATTGGGGGTAGGTAGGGCAGTAGGAGTAGGTGGTAGAGGAGCTGACTGTAGAGGAGTAGGTTGCCCCCAAGGAGGAGGAGGAGCTAGCTCCTGAGGAGCAGGAGTCTCCTCTCTAGGCTCAACTACACCAGGTTGAGGTCGAGCTATAGACATCCCAGATTTAGGTGCAGTAGAGGGATGCCACTATTGTAGACCTTCAAAGATAGGTTGTCTAGCTTACTACCAAGCGAGATGATGCTCAGAGCTAGATTGTACCACCTATTATAGTACCTCAGGGACCTAGTGGTCTAGATGTAGGTGTGGAGATTCAATACTTGCATGGATTGCTAGCAGATGATTTGGAGGAGTGCACCCGAGATACCTCCTACATCTTGGCATTGGAGCATGAGGTCAAGCTTCGAGGAGACCATCTACCAGAGAGGCCCAGGGTAGGAGGGTCATAGAGGACCGACCAGAGCACTTCAAGATAGTCATCAGCTCAATCGAGCCATAGGACCAGGTCCCGGATAGAGTGGACTAGGGGTGCTAGTTCTATGCCACCTCCTAGAGGGGGTGGTGAGGGTAGAGGTGATGCTAGTGGTGCAGGCCACTCTTGAGCACTATGGCTCCTTGGATATTTTGTATCTCTTTTTGGGTGTAAGGTCAGTTGACCTACATAGTTGTAGCCTTATTGGCACTTTTTGTACCTACATGTACTTATTTGGACACACTTTTATATGATATCTAGACTTTGAGACTCATCATGTGTGTATCTTTTATGATTATGTTTTTATGTTTATGGATGTAGTATCATGATTTTATGTGATATGATGTGATGTGATGTTTAGATGTTATGATGTGTATGTGTAGGTGAACTACTTTATGATCTTATGCTATGTGACTCACATGACTTATGCTTTATGATGTGTGGATGCTTAGATGGCATGATCTAGATGATGATGATGGATGCATATATGGATGCAATGCTTATTGTTAAATGCATGTTTGCTTTTGATGTGTTGTATGCATCTAACCTTATGCTGCTATGATATGGTAAATGAAATATGTTATGTTATGTTGATGATCTAATGTGAATGAACCTGTATGCTTTAATCACTTAAAACATATGATATGATGTGATATGAGTTTGACAATCTAATGGGTGACACCATAGAATGTATAAAAATCATGAATAAATAATAATTCTCATAATAAGAATTAATCATTTAAACATCAAATGTGAGGTGAGATGATGGATTTCTTTATAGGTTGCTATAGATATGCACAGAATAGTCAATGGTCATTTTATTATCATTTCTGACATTTATCCGGTATCTATCCTATCTTATGCATTCATTTAGTGAACAAGACCTCTTAAAGAAAGTTTGATGATGTGACTGATGATATGACCTATTGCTATGAGGATGATTTTTGAGGTTTTCCATGAGACTCAAACACCCTAGTTGCTTCATCAAATGGTTGTATACTGATCATACAGAGCCTTTGAAGGATAAAGCTTTGTTATGCAGCCCTAGATATTCATTATCCCTGTGTGTGCAAATGAATATATTAGATAGAACATAAGCATACCCCAGTGCTAGGCGGGATTCATTCAGCCCATTGTTGTATTGGGGATCCTCAAATGTTTATCCTGATCCTAAGTTGGACTCAATTGGATTAGACCACTAGGCAATATAGGACACCTAAGGCTAGCTCTTCCACATGCAAACATTGGTCTGTTCAAAAGCAAGATGCTGATGTGATAGACATATCATCGTGCGTAAGGATACCTTACGGCTCGTTCATGCTGAGAATTCTAGGGATTCAAGTTCATACTCCCTTATTTTCTTCATATTTATTTGGGATACTTGCTCATGATTTAGTGATGAAAACCACTGTTTATTTTGAATTTTTGTTTTCCTTTTGAGCAAGGGATTTATGTAGTGATGATAATCACTATTTACTTTGTTTTTGAATTTTTCTTTGTTCAGGATTTTGCTTGTTTTGATTAAAGCAAGGGATTTCTTTGGGTAGGGCTGAACTTGTCCTTTTTCCAATTCTCAACATTTCCGAGCCAGTCACACAGGGGGATGAGCAAGATAAACCTTTTCACCTTAGGATACCTAATACCACTTTGTAGTGTTCATATTTCCCTTGTTACAACTAGGATTTTAGTGTTTTGATTAGTGATGGGATCCTAAAATATACCAGGTGCTATCAAAACCAAACCTTATCTATCAAAAGCTAAGACAACTTTCTACAAAGTTTGATAAAACCACTAAGTATGGCTGAGTGACCAGAAAACCCTAGTACATTCCTTATAGCAATAGAAGGGGTTGTGTTGAAAAACATAGTTACACTCATGGGTGATGGATGATGATGGATTTTGAAGATGCATGATTGATGTACAAGTGTGGTGTCACTTGTAAGATTGCAAACACAAGTGTATCTGATGCACATGTGATGGATGGAAATGCCTAATGCAATGCAACTAAGTGAATGCAAATGTGGAATGCTAATGCAAATGTTTTTGTATTTTTGATGCTTTCAATTGTTTTTGAGTTTTGATTATTATGAATGTTTTGTTATTGACCAAAGGGCTTTAAGATGCCTTTGGAGCTTTTTGTTAATTGACCAAAGGGCTTTAAGATGCCTTTGGAGCTTTTTGTGATTTGACCAAAGGGCTTTAAGATGCCTTTGGAGCTTTTTTGAATTGACCAAAGGGCTTTAAGATGCCTTTGGAGCTTTTTGTGATTTGACCAAAGGGCTTTAAGATGCCTTTGGAGCTTTTTGTGATTTGACCAAAGGGCTTTAAGATGCCTTTGGAGATTTTTGTGATTTGACCAAAGGGATTTAAGATGCCTTTGGAGCTTTTTGTTTTTGATTTTAATGTTTTTTGATTTGTTTGGATTTTTATGATTTCTCTTGTTTTTGAATCTTTTGAAATTATTTGAATGTTTTTGATATTTTGTTGATTTATGTGTGAAATGCCTTTAGATGAATGATATTGAGGGGCTCTGGCTCCTCAACACCTTCTAGAATTGTTAGGCGATATGCCCCAGTCCCAATCTTCTCCAAGATGATATAGGGACCTATCCAATTGGCCATAAATTTATCTCGTAGATGCGGTGGTAGATTTGAGTTCTACTGGTTCTCTTTAAGCACAAGATCCCCAACTTTAAAGTCTCTCAGATGGACTCTATTGTTATAAGCTCATGTTAGATGATCCTGGTAAACATGAAGGTGCTCAAGGGCATTGATGCATCATTCATCCAGAAGGGTCAATTGATCCAGGTGAGCTTGTCATGCAGTGTCATCATTGATGAACTCTTTCAATGCGATGCGCAATGTTGGAATTTCCAACTCTAAAGGCATAATGGCCTCAGTGCCATATACAAGCAAAAATGGTGTTGCCCTAGTGGGCATCCATACGCTAGTCCTGTAAGCCCATAATGCTAAGGGTAATTGTAGATGCCAATCCTTATGATTTTCTTTCACCATCTTCTTTAAGATGGCTACTATTGTCTTGTTTGAGGCCTCTGCTTGCCCATTTGCCTATGGATAGTATGGTGTCATAAAACTATGTTGAATGTTGTATCTGGTCGTTAGAGCTCACACATTTTTGTTTTTGAATGATGGACCATTATCCAAGATTATCTTGAAGGGTACCCCAAAATGATAAATGATATTGTGAAGTATGAACTCCATAATCCGAGGACCAATTATCGAGGTTAAGGGGACCGCTTCCACCCATTTGGTGAAGTACTCAGTGGTCATTAAGATGAACGTGTGTCGGCCCAAATATGGGGGAGAAATATTTCCAATCAGATCGAAACCCCACTAAGAAAATGGCCAAGCCACTTGAATGGGTTGTAAGGCCTGAGATGGCAAGTGCATCAGGTTTGCATGATGTTGATATTTAATGCATTTCTTGACATACTCACAACAATCCTTCTCCATGGTGGGCCAGTAATAGCCCATTCAAAGAATGCGCTTGGCAATGGCCATGCCGCTGAAGTGGCCACCACATGTACCATCATGAGCTTGTGAAATCACCCAAGCTGACTCTTGGGGCTCTAAGCAATGTAGGAGAACTCCATCATAGCTTTGATGATACAATATGCCTCCTAGCAAGACATATCTAGTCACTTTTTTCTTGAATGCTCATCTCTCGGCATGTGATAGTCCCTATGGGACAATTCCAAGCCTAAGGAAGTCTTGTAATTGGGATAGCCAATCCTGATAGGCTACAACCTCGATAGATAAGATGACTTGTTCCTCATGCAATTTGATTTGCACAAATACATATTGAGAAACAACCTTGTGGTGAATAGTGGTACCATTCCCCATAGGACCCTGAGAGATCAAGGACCCCCAAGGTACCTTATTTAAGAAGTCTTTGGCTTTACAGAACCAGTCATGGTCTGGCTCGATATGGATCATGTTGATTGATTCCTTGTTATCAAAAGCCTCATGCTGGATCGTTGAATGTGAGAGCATTTTGACATGAATGGTAGTGAAATCGATAGATGGATTCTGAGGGATCAAGGATCCCAAAGATGCCATGGTGTCTACAAATCTATTTGATGAATGAGGGATTGCCTCGATGTTGTACCACTCTAATTTGGCTAGATATGTGTCAACAAGCTCCTTGTAAGATTTCAAGATTGGATCCCGGCATTGAAATAGTCCTTTGACCTGGTTGACTATGAGGAGGGAGTCACCAAAGATATTTAGCCTCTTGATTTTCATGGTGATGGTTATTTGGAGACCCAAGATTAGGGCCTCATATTCGGTGTTGTTATTGGTGCAAGGGAAGTCTAGCTTGAATGACAAGGGCATTGGAGCACCTTGTGGCATGAAAAAGACAATCCTCGCATCATCTCCTTGCTCACACTTTGAACCATCGAAGAACAAAGTCATGTCAGCTTCATTTTTTGGTTCTTTGGGTTTGGGTGCTTCTGATAGTGCAAAGACCACATCATCAAGAAGCTCTATGGTAAGGGGTCTACTATTCTGAAGAGGTACCTCAGCCAGCTGATCAGCTATGACTTGTCCTTTGATGGAATTTTGGCTTATGAATTCCAAATCAAATTCTATCAATAGCATGATCCACTTTGTAGTACATGTATTATGATATGTCTTGCTCATCATATACTACAAAGGATTTTGCTTGGATATTACATATGTCGTATGGCTCAACATGTAGTGGCACAATTTCTTGGTTGTAAAGACCACTGCTAAGCACAACTTTTCTACGTATGCATATCCAATTTTGTAGCTCACCAGGGTGCGGCTAATGTAATATATCACTTGCTCTTTGTCTTGCATGTTCTTTTGAGCCAACATGGTGCCCAAAGCAAAATATGTAGTGGATATATATAACAAGAATGGCATGTCTGGCCTTGGTGGAGCTAGAACTGGTGGTATTTCTAGGTACTCTTTGATCTCAACAAAGGCTTGCTGACATTCCTCATCCCATTGGAATGGGACCCCCTTGTGTAGCAATCGATTCATGGGTCGACATTTATCCGATAGTTGTGCGATAAATCACTTTATGGATGCTACTTTGCCCTGTAAGCTTCTTAGTTCTTTGATGTTTATGGGTGGAGCCATTTCTAGGATAGCCTTTACCTTTGTTGGATCTACCTCGATGCCTCATTTAGAAATGATGAATCCCAAGAGTTTTCTAGAAGTTACGCCAAAGACGCATTTCTTGGGATTCAACCTGACATTGTGCTCAATCAAGCGATCAAAGATCTTTGTGAGGGATTCAACATGCTCTTCATGTAGTAATGACTTGGCTAGCAAGTCATCGATGTAGTCTTCCAAGATCTTATGCATGTAGTCATGGAAAATGTATGTCATAGCCCGTTGATATGTGGCACCAACATTTTTAAGGCCAAATGGCATTACTTTGTAATAGAATGTCCCCCATGGAGTGGTAAACATGGTTTTATGTTGGTCTTCGGGTTTAATCTGAATCTGATTGTAACCAAAAAAACCATCCATTAGGGAGAGCATCTCATGACCTGCAGTTGCATCTACAAGAGCATCTATGTTGGGCAATGGGAATGAATCCTTTGGGGTTGCCTTGTTGAGATCCTTGAAATCCATGCAAATGCGGACTCTTCCATCAGGTTTTCCTATGAGCACCATGTTTGATACCCACTCTAGATAGTCGATGGGAACAATAAAGACTACATCCAATAGTTTTTGCAACTCATTTTTAACCATCAAAGCGATGGTTGGATGCATCTTTCTGAGCTTTTGCTTGACCAATTTCTTCATGGGGTCTATCGATAGGTTGTGGACAACCAACTTTGGATCTAGCCTCGACATGTCTTTGTAGGTCCAAGAAAAGAGATTTGGTCTCTCTTTCAGTAGAGGAATTATGATGGCCTATTCTTCTGGAGATAAGCTTTCTCTGAACTTGAATTTCTTTGGTTGAGAAGGATCATTGTTGATGTCCACCTCGAAAGTCTCCTCTATTGCCATATGGGACCCATCCTCAAGCTGGTGAGGAGTGGGGATTAAATGAATGTCATCTACTAGATTTATGGTTCCCACTAACTCAGGGTCGAGACCAGCATGATAGACATCATGTGCACAGCCTGATGTGAAATGAAATGGTTGTAGCATCTCTTCATTAGGGAAGAAATCCTTAGGCTCTAGGGGTGAGTCAGCATGATCCCAATCGATAGCATCTAAGTTAAGACACAATGGTTTTGTAGGATCTGTTGGGTTATGGAGTGGAGTGGTCAAATCAATGGAGATCATATTGATGGATGGAATGAAATCTCTAGGACCATGTGGGTGAAACTCTATATCTTGGGTGCACCCTCCATACTCATGATGAGGCTCTAGGGGCATAGGGATCTCAGGATCTGGTCTATGGATAGACGAGATGATGGGATCATTAGGCAATAATTGCTCTCTAAATGTGGGTGGATTTGGGTTGACCATGTGATGAATGGCATCTAGGTTTACTGGTCTCCCTAGGAAGTGAATATTAGGATCGATGGCATGGAGTGTCGCTTCTCTCTCCATAAGCAGATCGACTGGTCATAAGTGTTGAGGTCCAAGATAAGCTATCTTAATCTCATCCTCAAAGTCATCATCGCTTATCCAGAAGCCATTGGCATTGGTTTCTAGCCCTAGGATGGGATGGTGGCTTGCCTATTGATGCCCTAGATAAGCCATCTCGATCTCATCTTCATAGTCATCATCACTTATGAAGAACCCATTGGCATTTGTCTCTAGCCCAATGATATGGCTCGTATGTCTAGGCCATAGGTAGGCCATCTCTATTGAGTCCTCCGACTCATAGCCACTTTTATCTGACATGTATCCACCCTCATCCGAGATGTATTCACTCTCATATGAGATGTAGCCACTTTCTGTGTGGCCTATCCAAGTAAGGTTTTGCACATACCGAGGCCCATGGTAGGCCAGGCTGGTTCCATATTCATCCTCACTTGGAACATAATCATACTCCTCTCACTCATATCCATGCATTGGCTCCTCCTCCCATAGGATGGCTCCTGATGGGGGTACTTCAAGAGAGGATTCAGGGTGATACTGATCAGGTGGTGCGACATTGACCATCGACACCCACCCATCACCCAAATAGTTTCTACTAGGGGGTTGATAGGGGTTCCAGTCGATGTCCTCCCTAAACCCAATGCTTAATCTATCTAGGGCTGCTTCCAAAGAGTCATCATGACCCCACATTTGATAGCCCAAACCACACCTATCAGTAGGTAGTTGGTACTATGGCTAAAATGGCAATCGATACCCTTGCTCATACAGGCCTAGGCCATAGCCTTGCCAGTGACACTACCCAAAGTACTTTAGAGCAAACTCAAGATTCGAAAAGTAATGAACATTCATGGTGAAAGGTTCATCCTCATCTCTTTCTATATCAGGAGTAGTGTGGGCGTAATCTAGACTAACATATATGAAATTAGTCTAGTTGGGTGGCACCCCCAAAGGAACCACTATCCCTACTAGTAGACTTGGGACTCTTGGCCACCCCATGTCTTGTGCAGACTCAATGATTGGCATGAAAGTTATATTCTGCACAAGATATTCACCTAGTGTTGTGTTGGCTAGGTGAATTGTCACCTACGGTGTAGATGATACTATTGATGATGTAGGCGAGGTAGGTTGAGGTACCTCCTTGGCTATTTCTTAGGAGTGTCCCTCCTCCATGGGAGTAGGGACTCCTATGGCTGCTATGGTCAGAAGTTCTTTGGGTCCTTCTTCCACTAGGGGTACCTTCAACTTCTGTTTATCTCTTGCCTTATCTATAGAAGGCTTTTTAGAAGTGCTAGTAGCTTTGGATGTAGGAGGTGGTGCCGACGTGGATGGGTCACCTCGCACTGATTTGCTTTTGCTTCCTGGCTGCGTGGTTGGGGATGAAGGCCTTATGTACAAGTGCATTGATGGTAGGATAAAATCCCTCGATAAGTCGACTTGATGCACGTACTTGAATGGCTCTTCATCGGATGGAACCACGTGAACTTGTCCCTCGTGCACATACTTGATGCATTGGTGTAGGATTGAGGGCACGCACTGCATGTCTCTAATCCAGGGATGCCCTAGAAGGATGTTATATTGCATCACCCCTTCTAACACATGACACATCATGGGGATGGTCTTATGTCCTACTTTTATAGGTAAAATGACCATACCCACTATGGAGCACAACGCATCGTTGAAAGCCCTGAGCATGTAGGAAGTCGGGATGATGTTGGACTTAGGGATCTTCAAGTGCCCTATAGCCTTAGTGGTGATGATGTTGATCGATGAGCCCATATCGATCAGAACCCACTTGAATGGAATGTCATTGATTGATGCAATAATGTGCAGAGGTGGGTCTACTGAGGCAGTAGGGACTACCTTAATTTTATGATCATAAAAATGAATCACGGGCTCTTGGCACTATTGCACTTGCCCCACAAAATGTGTGAACGCATCTGGGTTCTGGGGCTGGAGCTCGATTGATCTCAAAATCTCCATTAAAGTCTCCCTATGCCTAGGGGACTATTGTATGAGCTCATAAATGGATAACTTAGCTAGAGTCATTTGTAGATTTTGTTCTAGTCTACTCCGAACAGTCACCATAGGTCTCACTGGTGGACCTAGAGGGTTGTCATGCACCTGTCTCTACCGAGGTGCAGCTAGAATATTGATGGGAGCCACTAGAGGCTATGGTTGCCCATATCTCTGACTCTTGGTTGCCACATTAACCAACTCAACCATTCCTATGCACCCCTGAATGGGTGGCTCGACTCGGACCTGGTTAACTTGGGTGCCCTGATCCCTAGGGACCTCGTGATTGGGCAATGGGTTTCGGTATATACCCATATCTCTGTTATCGGGAGCTAGCGGGTTGTCAACTTTTAGCTCTCCCTTTTCAATCATGTTTTGTACAACATTCTTGAATCCGATGCAATTCTCGATGTCATGCCCCTGTCTCCTATGATATGGGTAGTATTGATCTTCCCTGTATCCCCTTGGCTTGGGACGGTTAGGATCCAAAAGTTGTACATCAAGAAATCTTATCCTCTGTGCCTCATTCAACTGATTAAACACTGACTGCATTGATTCATTTAGAGGCATGTAGTAGCGAGGTGGTCGATGCTCTTTGTTCTAGCCCTGATTGTTCTTAGGGTCATAGTTGGCTGGTGGAGGGTGAGCCTAGTAATTCTAGGGTTGTTGTCCATTTCCCTCCTTTGGTGCGGCCAATACAACTTGATTAACCTGAGCAGGCTTGGCCTGCTTTTGCTTGTTCTTGTTATTCTGATTGTTCTTGCTCCATTATTTCTTGTTGTGGAGCTTAAGGTCTCCCTCATCGACCTTAATGTCTTCAATAAGCTTGGCTTGAGCCAAGGCTTCTTCGAATGATTCATATTGTTGCAGCTACAATAGCAGGGAGATGTGCTTTGCGTAGCTCTTGGTGAACATCCGGACAAGTTCCTCTATGGGGATGGAGAATGATAGTTTTGCCATGATTTTTCTCCACCTATCCCCATAGTCCATCACTGGCTCATCATCGTATTGTTTCAAATTGGCCAGATCAGATAGGTTCACCTTCTTCTTCGCTCCAAAGGAAAACCATTCAAGGAACGCATTCACCAATTGCTCAAAACCGATGATGCTATGCTTGGGCAACTGGTTGAACCATTGTGTTGTCGCGCCCGAGAACGTCGTGATAAATATCCTCAGCATCAGGGCATCATTCTTCTCAAGGTGGAAGCATGCGTTCATGAAGTTGGTCACGTGTTCTTGTGCATCTCCCTCCCCCTTAAACTTGTCTAACCTAGGCATCTCAAAGTGCCTAGGATATGCTGGACTCGGGACTGAGGGGCATAGAGGCTGGTTGTGAATCTTGCTCAATGTCGGCTTCTATCCACCTGTGTCCTACTTCTCGAGAGACTTGACTCTCTCGATGAGCGTCTGGTATGCCTTCGAGGAAATAATCTCATGTTCCTGAAGGTTTGCTCGTGGTGGTAAAGGAGGTAACCCTATGTTGGCCCGGTTAGGGCATCTATACTCATCTCCTATAACCATGGATGGAGGTTCAAGATATGTTTGTTCCTGGTCTTCCATCCCTACCCTTTCCTCATTGAATTGTGTTTGTTCGAGGTCCAGGTGTTGTTGATGTTGTGAATTATGGTGAGCATGCTCATTTTCTAGCCTAGTGCTTCTCTCCTATTGAGAATCGACACGTCTCTCATGTCGGTATCTCTCACCACCTATGTGCATGTTTGTTCGAGCCAACCTCTCTACTAGCTCCTCATGCTCAAATCTTTCTTCTCTTGAGCATTGTTCTTGTAGGTGCATGCACCTCTTCCTTCGCTCTTCTTGCTCAAGAGCTTCTACACACTCTCGCTCAATGCGTAGCGCTTCCTCTAACCTACGTATTCGGTCAGAATGACCTACTACTAAAGGCTCATGTCTTTCTAACTCCATGTGAGGAGTTCTAATGCTTAGGCCCTTCAGGGAGGCTCCCATTGTGTGCTTACCTTTGTCCACTAGGGTGACCTACTCTATGTACTATGTTATGGGTTGAGTACCCTCATGATCTGAAGTAGTGTATGTGTTGCGGGGTCACTTTGGAGCTTCCCCTGGTTCATTGGTGCATCTAGTGGCTATGCTACATGAACTTCCTAAAGCAGAATGTTTGGTAGCAATACTTCTAGGAGCTGGTCTCGAGGGAACTCGATCCAACTCATCAAGTTGTTGGGTTCTCCATGGCTGATCCCATGGAGTCCCATTGGCACCAATGAGCTCATGGTTTAAGGGTACCCTCCCATATATAGGGAGGCTATAAGATGTCTTGGGCCTATGACTGGGTGTGGCCCCATGGTCTTGCCCCTCAGTGGCTAATTATTAGATTTATTATTATATTTATACTTATACAAGCAATAAAAAATGCAAACAGTATGCAACACTTCCTATATGAAATCCTAACTATGGGCTTCCATGTACCCATGGGCCATGGTGCACGAGGCACAACATCATATCCCACCTTACCTAACGCTTCCTACCACTATCTCCATCAGGAGGTGGTATCTGCCTTGATCGTTTTCCCGCTTCAGGGTGGAGACCTACACTTGCAACCACAAACACTTGCAACAGTATCACATTATTCCAATAAAATCTAGTCAATTAATGGGGATGTTACATAGATGACACCATTTACTGGGGGAATCAACAAAACTAAATATTAGGATGATCAAAGAAGTTTGTGATTTCTTCTCTTCAACCATAGGGAGATAAACATTTAGAAGAGGATATTTTACACTATAATACTTCAACAATAGAAGAAAGAGGATTCTCTCTTATTTTGGAATTTCACAAAGATAGTGATCCCTTCAACTACCTACTTGTTCCTATGGGATTCCATAAAATAAAAAATAAAAACAAGAAACTTGGAATGTAATTCTTCAAAATATGTCAAGGAGAATACAACATTATAGTAATGGTTGATTGAGCATGGTTGGAATAATTATTTTAATTAATTAATTATAACAAGTCTTCATATATATCAATTGTTGGTGTATCATGTATCCTTATACATCTTGCAAAAGTTATATGCAATGCTAAGAAATTTCCTATAGAAAGAGGGGAGGCAACTGGATAGGAAAATTTTATATTTGGTCAATCAGAAGACCGTTACCAAGCCAAAGGAGCATGGAGGTCTAGGAATCAAGAAAATATTGATTCTTAGCAAGGCACTATGTGTTAAGCCACTTTAGAATCTACTCACTATGTAGGACGATCCATGGAAGCAAATCTTAAAATGCATGTCTAAACAACTCTCATAGGAGTTAGCTCTTACAGAGTGTGAAAAATATAGCATGCTCCTCCTAAATTTGGATACATATTGTGGAAGGTAAAGACATTATATTAAATTATACCTCCTGGCTTTTGGAGTATGGTAAAAAAATTAATATGTGGAATGATCTAGTCTTGGGAGGACATCTAATGATTAAGAATTGTTTCCCATAATTAACAGTTAAGTTGCAATAATCGAGTTTTAGCTCTCTTACAAGCTTAATTGAATGGGTGGGAGATCCACCCCTCCCACATCTTGACCAAAACCTGTGGAAACAATGCACATCCAAACTGAAAGGATTAAACTCTCTCCCCAAATTCTATATCAGATTATATGGGGCTCTATTAGTGGTTTAGGTGTTTACACAGTTAGCCAAGGGATGTTATTACAACAATAGGATAAAAAAA
This sequence comes from Wollemia nobilis, assembly GCA_028583015.1. NCBI lineage: Eukaryota > Viridiplantae > Streptophyta > Pinopsida > Araucariales > Araucariaceae > Wollemia > Wollemia nobilis. The sequence goes on from JAQPPZ010016731.1 coordinate 59,727, forward strand.
ACTCAACCATAGCAAAGGTATGGAATTACAAGGTTACCCAAAACTTCACACCTTTTTGTGGTTGGATATCCAAAACAAGAATTTTACTAGAGGAAACATCATCAACAGGGATATAATGGGGCCACATATTTGTCATAGGTATCTTAGGAATAATATAATAGTATCTCATTTGTTCCTTTTAATGTAAAAAACCAATTAAAATCTAGATTGAAATAACCTAGCAACTAGGATCAACAATCTTACGAACCTTCAACTTAGAAAATTGCTTAACTGGTTGGGATTAAATATAAAAATAGGGACTAAATGATAATCACCTTATGAGGTAAATTTGGTATTTAGTGCCAATATTCATCATTTGGCACATCTAGAAGGATAGAAACAAGATAATCTAGAAGGATAGATACAGGTTATTTTTATGACAAAAGAACTATTTTTTGAGTGTTAACAACAAATTGTTAAAGGAGATAGTCTTGAACACAAAATCTATATCATAAACAACAAGACATCAAGAGATTAAGAAAAAGGGAGATACAACTGTTATACCAAATGCAACTCTAAAATCTTCTAAATTCTAGGCCACATGATAGCAATCAAACCTCCATAGATATAGTTTTCTTTGATGGAGCCTTTAAATCAACCTAAGGTTGTGCAGTGACTAGTGGTGTGATTCTAGTGGCACCACATCGTAAAATTATTTTGTTCAAAAACTAATGTAGAGAAAACAACTAGTAATGTCACAAAATTCATAGGCTATAAAATGAGATAAAAATTGGCTTAGGAACAAGGCATTAAACAAATCTATGTGTATGGTGATTCGAGACTTGTGATATCTACCCTATCTAAGGGAAAGGAATTCTTAGCAGTCTAGCTTTGAATAGTTTAGAGAAGACTAAGAGAACTGGAATAGAATTTTGAATATATATATTACTCTCACGTTGGAAGGAGGTACAATATGGTGGTTGATCGCCTTGAAAATGAGGCCATAAGCATAGCCTATTAGCATGTCAAAGTAATAACAAAAAATAAAAGTAAACAACATGAGAGGCACAAATTATAGGAAGCAGATGATGATTCCATAGCCTTTGGATATTCTAGAGCCTTTGAATATTCTAGCACCCCTAGAGATTCTCGTGCCTCTAGACAACCCTACCACATTGGGTGATTCTCAAGATTTTGGATTTTTAGGTTTTCTCAATGATTATGGCACCCTTTGTATATTTGTGTGCTTTTTTGAGTTTTTGAATTTGCTTTGTTGCATGTCCCTCCTTTTGAATAGTAATATTGTGACCTCTAAGCTTCTTTTTAGATAAAATTTTTGTTCTTTACAAACTTTAGTATCAATATATAACTCCTTTTCTTTTTTTCAAAGAATAGTTGATGAAATGTTGAATAAATTGTTTCAAAGCTAATTCAGTAAGAATTCTATGTAGGATTTGTCTTGTCATTATCTATTAGAATTTGTGGCTTGAAATGAATAATAGAATTTTCAAAAATAAATCTTAAAATCACATCCAAGTTTCTATTCATATTGTTACCTCTTTTATAGGATGTTTATATGTATGGTGCTCATCATCAAAAGTCTTGTATGTAGAAAAAAAAGTGCTAGTTGCTTAGTTATAGGATTGGAAGATACATGTAAGGGTGATTTACAATGGAATTGATGTAGACCAACTATATTTACTTGTGATAAAATAAAAATGTCCATCAAACTTATTTTTGATGGTGCTTCTAAAGGAAACCTTGAAAAATCTAGTGGAGGTGGTTTTTCTTGAGATAATGGAGGTGAAATTCTCGCCTACTTTGAATCATAAACAACAATGCAAACGATATGATACTTTTTATAGGAATCAAGATAGTCATGGGAAAAGGATGAAGACATAATTGAGGTGGACTCACAAATATTAGTAATATTGATAAAAAAAGAGTATTGTATTAGATGTCTATCAACTATTGATGGAGGTAGTATCTTGGAAATGCCAACATATCTTCATAGAAAGAAATAGGATGATAGATAATTTAGTCAATCACAAGGTTATCTTCGTTTTGATGAAATTCAAAATCTATAAGGCAATTGATCAAGGAAAATCCTATCACGTCTATAGAGAAGGAAACTGAGTGGAAGATAATTTAGTCGATCATAGGATTAATCTTCTATTTAACAAAATTCAAAATTTAAGAGGCATCTAGCCAAAGAAATTTTTTTCCCAATAAAAATAATATCAAGAATTTGATATATATAATTAAAGGTTTGAGATAGAATGAATATATTTTATAAAATGAAAAGCTAAATATAGTCCAATTAATCTAATAACATTTGTAATATTTTGATGGGAGTCCAAATGATCACAATAGAAACCATATACAACTTGTTAAAAATTATAGAAGAAAAACCATAACGAAAAAAAATATTTATACAAATAAAAATTACACTCTTTTACAACTAGATATTAGAGTGATCAAATTCTCTCGTAAAAATATGTCAATAAAAATATTAACTTATAAAAAAAACATTACAATAAATTAATTAAACATTACAAGTTCTTTTTCAAATATATATAATATTAAAAAATCAATATTTAAATAAAATAATAATCATAATTACTTCTATTGGAGCTCATTTCAAATTTGTGGCAATGGTCGGGATTATCTATTCACCAACTAGTCCTCCAAAGTACTCCCATTGCTATCTCCACTTTGATATGAACTATCATGACCATGGCACTGCAAAAATTAAACATCAAAGTCAATAAAGTCTGATTTTAGATAATTTAATATAGGTATATGCTCTCAAGACTAATAATCAAAGAGGGGTGCCTTACTAACATGCTGGCACGAAATAGGTATTACATCCATGTGAACACCTATTCTACCTATTACCTATAATAACTAAGACTTTGAAATAATTTTTACAGAGTCCCTCAACTTTGAAGCAAGCAAGTTGTTATCACAATCCTATAAATTGAAATATGTATTAATTTTTATTTGAAGTATATGCAAAGTATATTGGGTGGTACAATTGGGGCCACATTTTCGAAGGACACGATAGAGACCTTTCCCATGATTTGAATTTAAATAGCCTGGATAATATATTTGTTTGAATTCTCTTATAATTATTATTTTTAAATATAGAGAGGAATTGGTAACGTCATTGGATGATACCACTATAAACCCTAGCCTGTTGGATTAGAGGAAGTCAACAAGATCCCAACCCTCTAGGACATCTTATCCCCTTCTAGGTACATCATGGTTTGAACCTTGGACCTCCCAAAAAAGAGACCAAAGCCTTAACCATTACGATGTTCTTGTCGAACTATAATTATATGCATAAAAAAACATGCATGCATTTATTAGTTTTTGTGACCTTTGTTTATATCAAGTATCTTATAATTATTTTTATATTTAAATAAATATCTTATAAAATGATTATAACTATGCATTTATTGGTTTTTAGGTTTATCCATAAAATTAAAATATTTTAAACATTAGTTTGAATTAAACTATTCATTTCTTTTCTTATTGCATATCCCAAACTCTATGGGGAAACCTTGGTTTGGGTTATAAGTCTCTTTACTCTCCCCCTTGGGTTATAAGACCTTGGTTTGGGTCTCCCATAGAATTGGAGTGTCAAAGTAGGATGTGAAATTCCTTGCTTTTTAGAGCTTGCTTTAAACCTAATGAACAAATGTTAAAGGTCGCCCATGGAATTGGAACCCTGACTTATAATATGAAACCCCTTACTTATCATCACTTGGCCAAACCTAACAGATAAATGTCTAAGTTCACCTATGGTTTGAAATCTTCTCTTATAGTGTGGAACTTCCCCACACCCTTTGGCAAAATAATAAGATTGACCAATTAGACTAGGACCTTGTCTTATAGGGTCTTTGCTCACAAATTTAAAATCATATCCAAGTATTAAATCATATTGTTACCTCTATTAAAAAATATTTTGAGTTATGGTGATTATCATGGAAAGTCTCATGCAAAAAAAAGGTGCTAACCAAGTTTCACTCACTACTTTGTTCAAACCCAATGAAAATTTATTCATGTTCACCTAAAACCTTGGCTTATGATGTGAAATTTCTTGCTTTCCATTGTTTATCCCATGCTCTCCATTGATTGTCCCATGCTTTATGAACATTCAAATATTAAGATTCACCAATAGGATTAAAATTATAGCTCATAACATGAAACTCTATGCTCCTTAGAAATCTCAAAATCGTATCTATGTTTAGAATTGTATTCCTCATAAATTGTAAAATCATATCCTAGTTTAGAACTGTATTGTTGTCTCTTTTACAAAAATGCTTATAGGTATGGTGCTTATCTTGAAAAGTCTCAAGTGTCAAAAAAAAGTGCTAATTACTTTGTAAAGATATTTGAATATACATATGTGTTACATGCAAAGGTCATCTATGACAATGGAGTTAACACAACAAACATGTGTTGATATATAGTTTCAAAAATCATTTTCATAAAAATTAATTTTAATATTGCTTTGAAAGGAAATCTAAAAAAGTTGATAAAAGTGGCATTTTCATAATATTAAAGACAATTATCCTCAATGACCCAAAATCATATGGAATTTTTTTTTTATTAGATATAGAAGGGGTTTTGAAAGGGTCCTCGAACCTTTTACAATAGGAGAAGCCCTGCAAAACTTGGCCTAAGACCAACAATACAAGGACAAGAATAACTATAAAGCACTACAACTGGCCACCCATCACCAAGTGAACCAGCTACAACTTGATACAAGAAATAAAATTAGAACAGCGTTGGTGAGCCCCCCAACCAACCAACACTCCCACATGGCTACACCACAAAACCTTTCTTCATAAATAGTAAAAGCTTATAGAGCATCAAGAAGCATGCATCGCTAAATCCAATTGAAGAAGGCCTTCGAGAAAATTATCTCTCCAAACAGATAGACCATTGAGACTTATACCCAAGTTTACCATAAAGTCAGCATGGCAATTTCCTTCTCTGAAGATATGCTTTATCTCCCTATCCTCTCTAGCCTGAAGAATCCATCTAGATTCCATAATCATAGCCTCAATGTTCCAACCGGGGATTGAATCACCTTTGACCAAGTTTATAATATTAAGCGAGTCTCCTTCAATGCAAACTTTTTGGTACCCCATCTTCTCCACAAGTAGGAGACCTTGGTAAAGGGCTCTAGCCTCCACAACATGGCAAGTCTAGATATCTAAGAATTTGGCATACGCCAATAGAAGCCCACCTCTGTCATCCCTAAGCACCCCACCAACACCAGCATTACTAGGATTACCCTTTGAAGCTCCATCGAAGTTCAGTTTAACCCAACCCAGAGAAGGAGGTTCCCACCTCACAAGGGCTCGAGGATTAGGACCAGGAAGACCAACAACCCTATTGCTCTGTTGAAAGCCAATTTTCCTTTCGAGCTCAACCTCCTCAAATTTGCCCTCCTCCAAAGCCAGAGAGGACACATTCTCTAGGGTGGAAGCCAAGGCTCTAGCACAAATAGAGGCAAGATCTCTTTTGAAGTTTTTAAAAATTCTACTATTCCTCTCCTTCCACACCCACCAGAAAATATGTGACAAACAAAAGTTCCAAAAACATTTCAGCCTTGGAGAGTAAAAAGGAGATGACCATTGAGCGCAAACATCAACAAGCGAACTCGACACCACCCAACTCAGTCCCAAAAAATTAAAAATAGAGTTAAGAACTTCCATAGAGAATGAGCATTGAAAGAATAGATGGCTTGTTTGTTCCTCATTAGCACCATAGAGGCAGCATCTGTTTAGCATTGACCAACCTATTTTTTAAGATTTTCAATGGTCAAAATCTTATTCTGAGTTGCCAACTAGAAAAAGATATTCACCTTTGGCATTAGACCCTTAAGCCATACTTTGAAAGGTGGGACCCATGGAGGAGTCCTGATAGCCAATAGATTGTAGGTAAACTTGACTGAAAAGGATCCGTTATTTTCCCCTATCCAGAAGATCTCATCCTCTTCATTTCTTTGTTTAATGACCTGAAACTTCAACTTATTAGCAATTAGAATTCAAGCTTCAAGTTTAGCATTGTTGAGAATAGACTGGTCTAATGATTTCCAAACCTTCAACCCATTGACCACCTCGATAAAGTCAGCCACCTTAGACCCAAAGACCAATCTGGTCCTAGGCTCCAAACATGCCAGATTTGGAATTTGCACAAGGGGTTGGTCCATCAACCAAATATCTTTCCAAAAATCAATCTTGAGTCCATCACCCAACCTCCACCTACAACCTTTGGAGACTAGCACCCTCAACTTTTGCAAACTCAACCAAAAGGCTGAACCAAAAGTCGATAGAGGATCAACAAGCAAAAAATTCTCCTGTCTCAAGTATTTGGATCGACACAATGTTGACCCAACTAGTTTCAATTTGATTTGCCAACTTCCATCCCTATTTTGCAACCAGAGCCTTATTCATCTACTTGATGTTATGGAGACCTAAGCCACCATCCTTTTTAGGTCTACAGACTTGCTCCCAACCAACTAAGTGAAATTTTTTCTTCTCATCAGACCCAGACCAAAGAAATGACTTTTGAATATGTTCAATCTTTGATAAAATCTTGTTAGGAATTCTAAACATAGATAAGAAGAAGGTTGGAATGCTTTGAAGAGTAGACTTTACCAGGGTAGCCTTTTTGGCTTGACTGAGGAGGGATCCTTTCCACCCGACCAACTTCCTCTGCAATCTTTCCACCATAGGTTCCCAAAGCAAATCCTGGATCCTACCTTTAAACAAAGGCATTCCAAGGTAAAGAGATGGGAGGGCAGCCACCTCACAACCCAATATGCGAGCAATTATCCTCTGCCTCACTAAGGGGGTATTCAGAAAGAAGATTTTGCTTTTTATATAATTTATCTTTTGCCTAGCTACAATTTCAAATACCTCCAATATTCCTTTTAGCACCTTTACTTGGGGAACTGAAGCAAGGAGGGAGAGCAGAACATCATCTACAAATTGGTGATGAGAAATAGGATCCACCAGCAAAGTAGGCTTGATACCTTCCACAAAGGGTTCTAACTTGATAGCCCTACCCAGAGCTTCTACCACTAAGATATAGAGGTAAGGGGACAAGGGGTCCCCTTGGTGAATGCCTCTTAGACTTGAAAAATAACCTATTGGGGACTCATTTATTAAGACCAAAAACTTGGCAGAAGAGATACAAGCATGGACAAGTTTTATCCAACTTTGGCAAAAACTAAAATTTCCCAAAACCTTTAACAAAAACTCCCATGAAACCCTGTCATAAGCCTTGTTCATGTCTAATTTGAGGAGGAGACCAGCTCTACCACTTTTATCAACTGAATGAAGGATTTCATGGACAACTATGATACTATCTAGGATTTGTCTCCCTAGCATGAATCCACTTTGGGCTGAATCAATCAAGGATGGAAGAAAAGGTTTTAATATGTTAACAAGGGCCTTTGTCAAAATTTTATAAATAGTGTTACATAAGTTGATGGGTCTAAAGGCACCAAAGTCCTTTGCACCAATAGTCTTGGGGATCAAAGTTTAAAAAGTAGAATTCACTCCAAACGGGATATGATTGGTGGTTTGGACCTCCCAAAGGGCATCAACAATATCCTTCCCCACAATATGCCAATACTTCTGGAAAAAGAGGGGGGAAACCATCAGGACCCAGAGCCTTCATTCCTTCCATTGTAAAGATAGAAGCTTTGACTTCCTCATTTTTGAAGGGAGAGACAAGGGCTTGGTTCATATCAATCATGAAAAGGTTGGGAATACTACCAAGTAGCTTATTTTGGGCTTCCTCATTACAAACCTCTTCCACCTCTGATGAGATTTCTGAAAAAACCACAACCTCAGCTCTTATATCCTTAATGTGAGTAGCATTGGATCCATCAACTTTTTGAATTTCTCTAATCTTGTTGGCACTTTTGTGCTTCAAGGTCGTGATGTGAAAAAACTTGGAATTTTTATCTCCCTCCTTTAGCCAAAGCACCCTAGACTTTTGTTTCCACAAAATTTCCTCCTTGGAAATAGTGTTATGAAATTTGACCAACACCTCCTTTTCTTTGTATCTAATCTCTTGGAATTTTAACTAAGAACTACTACTTAGAAATATCAAGATTATCACTAGAAAATAATGAAGATATATTTTAATTAAGGTATATTATTGTTAGTGTTGTATCATAGGATGAGGCTATTTAATCAATAATAACATTATTTTTAATTTTAATGTTGACCAACTATTAATAAAAGCAATATCCTAGAAATGTTAGCATATGTATTTAAAAAATAATAATAGATTATTTTGTCAATTTTAGTGATGATCTTCATTTTGACAAAATTAAAATTTTAGAAGATAAATGATCAAGAAGGATTTATATTTTAATAAAAATGACACCAAAAAGATGATATATGAAACATAATAGTTTAAATAAGATTAATTATCTTTGATAAAAAGTAAACTTATAAATGGCCTAGTTAACCTAATAGTAAAGGTAACTTTTAAGATTTTAATGAGAGCTTCCCCAATAAAAACTACATATAACTTATTAAATAACATGCATTGAAGGAAACCAATGAAATATTTATATTATATAACAAAAACAAATTGTTTTTCTTTATGAGAGATAATTTGAAATTGATATTGTAAAAATAAATTATATTTTATTTATGAGAGTCAACTATATTTATAAACAATTTTTTTATATAAAATAAAAATTAACTTATTATTCCTATCATAGAAGTAACTACAATGTTTCAATTTAAACTTTTATGAAATACAAAAAAATTAAATACCTAATTTGTCTTTTTTGTTTTAAATAAATAATCTTAATTAAATAATCACATATAATTATTAAAATTGTTTTTTTTTTTTTTTTTTTTTTAATTTACATGGTGGAATCGATAGCCGCCACGAATCCGGGAAGGCTGTCCAGCTTTTATGGCCGCCACAGCATTCTGCGTTGTCCGCCCCAGAAGCCGCCACACAGATCTTCGCGCAGTCCGCCCCTATAACCACCATGCCACAATCATTTTAAACCTTTTACACCACTGAAAGCACCAGGAAAGGGACATAATTATTAAAATTGTTGAACACATTTTTTATTTATTAATGGTGAAAAAAAAATGTTTTGAAAGGTCCTGGAACCTTTTACATTAGAGGAGGCAGAAAAAGATTAGGCCAATTAAGCACAAGCCAACATCCAAGGCCAAAAGAATAGAAACCAAAATCCAATAGCGAACCAAAAGAATAAAAGAGAAATATAACATCATGATACAACATAGACTACCCACCAGTCAATAGGGCTTAAAAGGAGAATTTATGTTTCAGCTTTCTTTTAGAGATACGAAAGTTATTACTCCATGATGAATGAGTGTGCCCTCCATAGAATCAGGATTCCAAAGTGTCCACAATCCTTCGAATGAACCATGAGCAACACTACTCACACCTTCACACCTCTTCCAAACAATCATTTTTAATCTATCAAAATCCTCATCACCCATCTTAGTTTCTTGTAAGAAAATAATATCAAGATTGAAACATTTTTAAAATATTTTAGCACTCTTTGTTTAGTTGGGGTATGCAAACCCCGAATATTCCATGAGATAATCTTCATTACTTCGAGGATTGCAAAACCTTCCCTCTTCTCAAAGGTAACGTAGGTTGGGAGCCATTAGCCACATATTGAGTCATTTTCTTTAAGAGCACCTTAGACTTTCTTGATCTCCTCGACCCCCTGCCACAACTTAGTTTCATTTTTTTTTTTGTGTTTTTAATGGGTTGCATAAAGCAAATCTTTTCCTCTTTCTTTATCCTACTAATTGAGGAAGGAGTTGTTGTTATTGGGCTATCATCTTCTTTAATTTCATCTTTCATCTATTTAGAACTTCTTGAAAGCCATCTTCCTCCAAGGAAGACCAAACCTCCTCTTATTCCCCTTCCAATGCATTTGCAAAAATATCTCCCTCTTCTACATCCCAAAGAGACTTCATGACAACTTCATATTTTTCCTTATCAAGAGGGGTGACAACCTTCTCATTATATGGAACAAGGGTAGCTACTTTTGAAAACACCTCAACTTGAGCCTCCTAAATAGGGGATAAAGGAACCTGAGCAATAGGCAACTGATCCCCTTGAAGATCCAAGAACTCAACTCCCTTATCTGGAATAGCATCCAACCCAACCACATGACCAAGAGGCAACAACTCTCCTAATACAAGCAATTTATTTGGATTCACCTCTACACCTTTGGAATGCCCACCAACTTTTGGAAAAACCACAATAGCTTTAGAGTGGGACTCTTATTTTTTCTTTCTCTAAATTTAGATCTACTTCTTATGAGGTTTTATCTTAGGACTCTTAGGCCATAAATGACTAGCCCTCTTACAATCAAAGCAAATGGGTATATAGGTTTCATATTCTATATCCTTAATCCAATCTCAAAACCAACTTAATACCAGATAGTAAAGGCTTAGAGAGATCAATGTTAACACAAAACCTAGAAAAAACCATCCTTGTAGTTGTCTGGGTGGTTGGATCCATTATAATCAAACTACCCATTGATTTAGCAATACCCTTAAGGATGTCATCATCCTAGAAGACCATAGGTAACCTAGGCAAACACACCCAAAGGGGTTCCATATTGATATTCTTGATGGACAAATTGAAGTCTAGGGACCATTTCCTCAAAAAGAGACCTTTTTGACCAAATAACCATGGTCCCTTCATAACCATAGTTTGCATGCCTTCAAAGGCCTTAAAATTAAAGAGCGGAAAGTCTTTGGGTAGTACCACCACTTCCAAATCCCATTTTGACCTTCATTTTTTAGAAGTCCATTTCCTAACAAAGTCCAAATTTGGCCACTCTAATAAACATCTCAACCAAATAATTTGCTCGTTCCATTATTGTTCGATGAAGAATAGGTTGAGGAATATGCAAATAAGGAATACCAGCCTCCAACTTTAAAACCATATCAAAGTGAGTCTTAACAATAGGGCTAGCTCCCAATAATACCCAAGACCAAGAATGTTTTGAATCACCCATAGAGGGAGAAAAAAATAATGAATTTTTTGGAGCCCCCAATGCTTGGATCAAACACATTAGAACCCAGATAGAGCCCCAAGGGCCCACCTACCATGTCCCCTCACCATTAGTGCTTGCCTCACTCTGTACACCTTCCACGTTGCCCCTACCCTCCCGAGACCTTGCACCCCCTTTGCCCATGTAAATTTGATTCAAAATCAATATCATTTTATGTCTCATAGATCTCAATGGAACAGATCTCCCAATGATATAGATCTCCTAGTGATATAGATGTACTAGCCACATAGATCTCCTAGTGACATAGATATCCTAGTGATATAGATGTACCAGCCACATAGATCTCCCAGTGATATAGATCTCCTAGTGATATAGATGTACCAGCCACCTAGATCTCCCAATGGTGTAGATATCCTAACAATATAAGTGTACTTGCCTCATAGATCTCCTAGCAAAGTAGATGTACCAACCTTGTAGATATCCTAGCAACACAGATTTACTTACCTCATAGATCTCCCAATGACATAGATGTACTTGCCTTGCATATCTTCCAGTGATGAAAATCTCCTAGTGGTATAGATCTCCTAGTAGCACAGATATCCCAACAATGTAGATCTCCCAATGACACAGGTCTCCCAGCTTTACAGATCTTCCAACAGCACAAAAAATTCCAACCTCGTATATCTCCCAACAACACAAATATCCTAACCTCATAGATATTCTAACGGTACAAAAACTCCTAGCAATGCAAATCTCTCAACAATATAGATCTACCAATATCATAGATCTCCTAGTGGCACAAATGTACTTGCCTTGCAAAGCTCACAATAGCACAAATGTACTTACCTCGTAGATCTCCTCGCAGTGCAAATCTCCCAACAACATAGATCTACAAGCCTCGCAGATCTCCCAATGATGCAGAAACTCCCAACCTCACAGATCTAATAGTGAAGTAGATTATTAATAAATTTATTAGAATATTATTTAATCTAATTTGTCTCAATAAATATTAAATTAGAACATGTTTAATTTTGATACATTGATGATGATAAATAGAATTCATTGAAGGGGTTTAAGACAAGTGGTAATTGCACTGTACATTAAGGTTTTTTATTTTATAGATGTTCTTTAACATTTTTAAATGACATGAATTTTGCAATTAAAAATGTGGACTTTTGAAATTGAGATTGAAGTTTACGTATTACTAGTGATCACAATGTAGTATAAGTAAGGCTTGTTTCAATCTCATATAAATAATTTTAAAAAAATATCAAAGCACATCAAATACTTGCAAGTTAATATATATCTTAAACATTATCTTTCATCCCTTTTAAAATCACATTTTAATTTTGCATCTAATCCATAATATTTTTCAAATAAGATGAATAAGAAATAAAAAATGTGGACTTTTAAGGTTGAGACTCAAGTTTATGTGTTACTAGTGGTCACAATGTAGTTTAGGTAAAGCCATTTTCAATCTCATATAACTAATTTTAAAATATAATCAAATGTATTTATGTTAATATTTATCCTAAACATTATCCTTTGTCTTATTTAAAATCATATGATATGTTAATAGTATATTTTAAATTTTTTTAACTAAAAATAAATTTTCTCATTCTTGAAGATAGAAGAAATTGAAACATCAAACTTAAAATCATTCATGTCCCATATGAGTAAAAATTAAGTAGAGGGCAAACCCTAAGAGGCTTGCAGCTCTGAGGGCTTATGTGGAGGGCCTTGATTTTTGGAAACTTCCCTGCAATCCAACAAGTTTGCTCTTGGTGGTAGGGTTTGTTGGTTTGGCTAAAGGAACTCCAACAACAGGCTGGTAGGTTGGGTTAGCTGAAGGAGTTGTAGTTGTTAGCTTTGTTGGTGGGTGGAAGGCCAGACTAGTTTTGTGGTTGGGGGCTTGGGCATCGACTGTTTAGGCAGTTGTTACTTCTGGGTACCTCCTGGTGAAGGGCTCCAAGATTCTGCATCTTATTTGGGATAGGAGGGGGCTTTCATGTGCTATTTTATTGTGCAATTTTTCTGGTTGGTGTTTGTGCTGAGGGTTCGGTTGGGCATCGGCTCTTCTCAGAGCGGGATGGTAAAGTCTTAAATTTCTAGTGCCCTTAGAGATTTTAAAGATCAAGGTTTCTTCCTTTAAACCCTACATTTCGTTTTTGACCTAGTTTCTCAATGGCTGAGGACTTTTTGGTTGGCTCCAGTGGGATTTATGGGTTTCATGGAATTTCTTGTGCAGATCTCTTGGATGGTTTTTATGTTGTAAATTTTTTTGACCGGTATTTCTAGTGTTTTTCTTAAACTGTTTGTTCTTATGAGGGATTCTCCTATTATGTGCTTTATTGGACGGATTTATTGATCGTGATGATAAGATTCCCCTGTTCTCCTTTCTTGTTAGGCAACAAATGCTTCGGTTTGGGCGATTTTATTTATAAATTTATTTTTAACCGATAGCATTTTCGTGATTATGTTGTTTTTCTCCAATGCTTTAGATTCTTAAGCACACGGTGGTTTGACCATGGGACAATCTCTTATATTTGCTTGATAAAAATTTGTGGTTTATTTTCTAGGAGGTTGTTTCATTGGATTTTCGGGTTTGATTCGTGGAATCCAACTTAGTCTTTCTTGATGTCTTATTGCTAGATCTAAGGTTTGGGGGTTGTAATAGGTTTGGGGACCCTTTTAAAACCCCTTCTACTATCAATAAAAAAATAAATTATAAACTAAATAATTATTATAAATAAATTATATAATAACTTTCTTATTCACTTTATTAAAAAGTTAAGTTTCTAAATTCTATTTAATAATGAAAATACAATTAAAAGTAAAAATTAAAAAAAAATCATATATATTTTTAATTTTCAAGGCCCATAAGATAAAAATAAAAATAATATTAAAGGAAAATACTTGTAATTAAAAATAGATTAATTTACCCAGGTGTTGTAGGTGAGTTGGAGAGGAGAGGGCAATCCTCCAAGGGAGGTCCCAGGTTCAAATCTCCACCCTACCAAAAATCTGAATTGGGTATCTAAAATCCAATTGATAATGTTGGTGCGAGCAGGGTCCGGTGCGACCCCCGGGTGACTTTGACGGTTTAGAACCCCTGTTCGTGGTCTCTTAGACCAAGGCGGCTCCGCAAGGGGTTTATCGCTTAAAAAAAAAAAAATAGATTATTTAAATAAAATAATTTAATTTAAAAGTATTATAAATAAATTATAATATGAACCTATAAAACATCATTGAAAGAATTTGAATTTAATTTGATAATAACAAAAATTAACATATATTAAATTTTAAATAAATATTTTTAATTATTCATGAGGAATTTCTAATAGAAAAATGTTAAGGATTATATATATATTGTTAACTTATAGTATATATATATGAAAAATATGCTATATTTATAGAAACTGTATTACAAGATAAAATGAGTTGGACAAACATCAAGGGAGAAAGAAAATCCTCCTCCAGTCTCTCCTGATCAAAAATTACCCATAAAACATTACCATACACAATGTAGATATCCATACACCTCAACGCTACAATAGTTGAATTCCAATTTATCCAATTTATCTGAATTTCATAAACTATCCATTTATCTTCATGTTGTATTTCTCTGTGGCCTAACTGTGATAGATTCATTAGACTCACTATCTGCTCTTCATGCTCTACTATCTACTTGTATCACCTCCCTGCATCCCTAGGATTATTTCTTTGGCACCGGCATATATATATATATATATATATATATATATATATATATATATATATATATATATATATATATATATATTCACCTTTTATACCATTTAATATATGTATAATAGGTGTATTTATATTGCAACAATGAAAAAAATTATTTAAAATTAAATTTATTTAAAATAAAAAAAATAAAAGTAAATCAAATTTCGAACAAATTATTTTTAATTCTTCATAATAGAATTAACTTAATAGAAATAAATGCTTTAAGATCATAAGATATCCTAATATCTACTCTAGATTTTTTGTTGAATAAGAGTTATATATTGGTGATAAAGTTTGCAAGTATAAATAGTTTATCCAAGTGATATCACAAGATTGTTATCCAAAATGAGGGACATGCAACAAAGCAAATCAAATACTCCAAAAAACATGCCAAAGTGCAAAGGGCATCGAAAATCCAAATTAAAAAGTATCAAAAACCCAAATACAAAAGGCATCGGAATTTTTAGAGAAACTTTTTCATCCTTGGATGGCATATGATAGGTCATTTGGAGCAAAGTCACGAAAATTGTGGCAGTGTATGCTAAAGAGGAAACTCGGACTAATATAGGGATGATGGAGAAGGAAGCCAAAGTGCAAGAGAGGTAGGATAGGGCTAGTTGGAAACCCACCCTAAAAGGTTGGATTACAATTAATAATGATGGAGTTGCCAAAGGCAATCCCGGGTAGAGTTGGAATTGGAGTAGTCTACAAGCATTATGTTAGGACAATGCACTATTAGGAACTGTAGGGCCTAGGTAGGGCCACAAACAATGAAGCAAAAGCCTTACCTATCAAATCTACTTCTATCTAGGCGATAAGACAATGTTATAGGAGAATAATCATAGAATCATATTCTTAAATCTTGGTAGGAGATTTGGATTGCATGAGGAACTTTGCTTTGGAGACATGGAGGTTGAGGATTCTTGTCACCCAAACCAAGGAATTGTGAAGGGAACTAGATGATGTGATTCCGATTTATTTGGGTAGAGCTCTAAATAAAATGGTAAACTTCCTGGCTAATATGGGTAACGAGAAGGAGGTAGAGGTTAAATGGCATAATGACATGGCTATTGAGTATGAGAGGATTAGGTAGGTTGGTGAGAAAATCCAATGTTTATGTAATTTGGATAGTCATTGTAAACATATATTGTAGAATATTTGGCTCCAATACATATCTCCTTTTATTTTTGTAAACATGTGTTCTTGTTGGCTTAAGCTCAAATGTTTTTATCAGCTAAAGTTGGGAGGAGTCTTGTCCCAACTTATAAATAATCTCGTTTTACTATAAAATTTTCAAATTATTTCTCAAAAAAAAACATTGAAAATACAAAGAGTTTCTGAACCACCGGGGATTAAAAAGACAAAATCTCTAGAATCATCCAATGGTCTAGGGTTTCTAGAGTTGTCAAGATCTCCTCGGGTGCCAGAATCTTCAAAGGCTCTAAAATATCCATTTGTTTTGTTGTTTTCCCTATCTCATCCATCATCACATCTTCGCTTAACTCTTTTCTTGTAATTCTTAGATTTAAATGCTTTCTTATTATAACACTATTGGCAAGTGCATCTATTGTCTTGTTAAATTCCTAACGACTATGGGAATATTGCACATTCATAAATTTTTGATTCAATTGTTTCATTTTGCCCAATATGATTTGGAGTTGTATTGAACTGATCTTTTTCTCCTTGGAGAGAGCATTTAAAATGAGGGTAAAATTCCCATACAGGTGCAAGTATCTTAATTGTTGTTTTATTATCAACTTTAGTCTAATCTCACATACCAATGCCTCTGCCACATTATTGAAATTAATTTCTACGTTGATACAATACTTGAGTGCAAGTGTCCCATCTTTCATGATCACTCCTCTTGCAGTAGATATGCCCAAATTTAACTTAAATGCCCCATCAAAGAACAAAGTAGGATAGTGTATCTTTGGTGGCATTATTGCTAATACATTCATGCTAATTAAGATGAAATCTTCAAGATCTAACTTGCTAATTAGATTTAATTCCTGCACAAGTTTTATTGATTTTGCTTATGTTTAAAGGTGGCTTTCAAATCAGTCACTAGGTATTTGATTATTCTTATAGTGAGAATACTATTTTTTCCATTATCTTCAAATATCGACATGTTCTTATCCTTCCAAATATTCTAAACAAAAAAGAAGGGGATGGATTTTCAAAAATATTTGATTAATGGATTCTCCTTTAGTTCCCATTTACATTTTGATTGCCAATTGACTAGAAACTATTCCACATTTAGAGTTCCTAACAAGGGAGATCCAAAACATTGGGCTATCTCTAACCATATGGGAGTGGTTGAGTTACACTCAAGAATAAATGAGGTATGGTGTCATGCTTCATACATCTAGAAAACACATTGATACCAACACCATTCCTTTTTTGCAAGTTGTCACTATATTAGTTAAATTTTACTATATTAGTTAAAGCACTTGAAGCTACTTCAAAGCAATTTAGATAGCTCTTGATTTTGTTTATATTATACTTGGTTGCTTCTCCTAGTAATATAATATCATCAATGAATTGGGCATATGCATGATAGGTCTGACACCTTAGACAATTTGGATTTCTTGTTACTCCCTTGCACTTCTCATGTAGCTAAGAGCTCTTCCTAGTGTTTTTGCTAGTAAGATGTAGAGGGGGGTAGTAGGTAACCTTTATGAATTCTCATGGAAGCTTTAAAGAAAGCAGAAGATTCTTTGTTGATCAAAGAGATATCTAGGGAGCTTTGATACAAGCTCCTATCCATTGCACATTTTTTGTTGGGAATCCAAACTTAGAACACTTTCCAAGGAACTATAGGTTGACTCTATCAAAAGCATTTGCCATGTCCAATTTGATGGTAATATTCTTTGATTTAATGTTGTAACACGAGTGGAGTGTCTCATGCACCATAATTATATTTTCATAGATTTTTTTTCCTAGGATAAAGCCTCATTTTTCTTCTAAAAATAATTTACTAACAATTGGTCATCCTTAAAAATAATATTTGTCATAATTTTATATGAGCAAAGAGAATTGGTGTAAATTTATTAAAAGTAGTAGAATTATTCTCTTTGGGAATTAGAATGAGAAATGTTGAGTTAATGAATCCAAAGATCATACCTTTATTTCTAACATGTTCATTCATTTACAAGTTATCTCCAATAAGGTACAAGAATTGTTGATAAAAATTATTAGTGAAACCATCTAGTCCTAGAGCTTTATCTTTAAAAAGAGAGTGCACCATTAATTCCAATTCTTACTTTGTCACTAGGTCACATAAATAAGATTTGTCCTCATGATTAAGTGTTGATGGTATATTGGGGGAAGGGAGGATCTGCAAGGCGACTTCCCATGGAATTCCTTCCTTTTACCTGCATCCTTTCTTGTCCCTGTCCTAGGACCTTGTTCCTTTCCCAGTTTCCTTGGCATCTTTCCCATACTTTTCAGAAGGAAGGTGTTGCAGACGATCTCCTTTGGAGGGGGAGATCCTTGATCCACTGTTCTGCCCCTTTCCTTGTCCTTGGGTGGGAAAATCTGTCCCATTTCTGTTCCACTATTCCATCCTTTGATGCCTGGGTTTTGGGTTGTGTTCAAGTTTTCCCTAGGACTTTTCCTGGGGTTTTTTCCTTAGGATTTTTTTGGAAGTCTTCCTCTCGATTGTCCTTTGGGTTGCTTCAGTTGTGGTTTTGTTGGGTCTTTGGATTTATGGCTTCATGAGTAGTTCTGCACAACATCCTTTTGGTTGGAGGGACCATGTGCTTTATACTGTGGCTCTGCTCTTTGGGTTTGAAGTGGTGGTTCTTGGAGGTTTGAAGCTCCTTTCATGGCTTCAGGGATGAGCCTTTCTTCCTGTTGCTGATTCCTTTCAGGACTTCCTTCTTCGTTTTCTTGAAGTTATATTTTGGTGGGTCTAAGGAATTTTGGCTTCATGAGTAGTTTTGCACAACATCCTTTCGGTTTTGGAGGAGACCGTGTGCTTCCTACTGTGACTCTGCTCTTTGGGTTTGTGGTGTTGGTTCCTGTAGGTTTTCAGTTCCTTTCGTGGATCTTGAGGGTGGGCCTCTACTTTTCTTGTTGCTGACTCCTTGCAGGTTTTCCTTTTCTGCGTCCTTGAAGCTTTGGTGTTGAAGGTTTTCTAGGTTTCCTGGCTGCTTCCTTTCGTTCTAGGCTCCTTTGTTTGCAGCCATGCCTCTTCGTGACTCCTTCATCTTGGATTCCTGTGGCACTTTCCTGCCTCTCCTTCTGACGTGTTGTTCCACTGCTGTTGTTTCCTGTGTTGGGCGTTGTTTCTCGAAGACTTCATTTTTCCTACTTGAGGACTTCATAGCCTGGGAAGTTCCTCTTGTTCTTGTTCCACTGATGCACCATCCTCCAGGTTGTTGTTCCACTGCATGAGGATTTCATTGCCTGCAATTTTCCTCTTTATGTTGTTTCACTTTTTAAGGCATTCAGGGAATGGTCTTCTCAGTTTTCTTTATCTTGCACTTTCCCTATATGTTTCATTCTGCTTCATTGATCCACCCTATTGTTCATGGTGGATTTTCTTATTCTTTCTGGTTTTTCCCTGTGCGGGAAGGTGGTTTCTCTCAAGCTTGTTTCCCAATGGTGGTTTCTGGTTTTCCTGCCATTGGGTTGATTCAAAATTTAAAATCCTGGCTTTGGTTCCTTTTCCCGCCCTTGGGAAAGTTTCAAATTGATTTTTAGTGGATGGGGTGGTTTGGCGCTTTCTCCTGCCCTAGGTTTGCTTGAAAATTCTTATTTCGCACCCTTTGATTCAAAATTGATTTTCTAGCGGGCTTTCCCTTCCTGCCCGTGTTTCCTTTGGTGCTTAGGAAGTAGTCTTCCTCTGTCGCAAAGGATTACGCCTTCCTCTGGCGTTTAGGATGGCGCATCCCTTTTCTTTTATGTGTTTCTCTAGTGTTTCCTTTTGTTACAAGCCGATGTATTGTGTTGCATTCTGATCCTTTGTAATCAGGTTTTGGGATCCTTGATAAAAACCCACTTTTAATATATAACCTAACAAAAAAAAAGTGTTGATGGTATATTCTAGAGAAAATAATCTTGAGCTTGAAGATTTTCAGGTTCATAGGTGAGCAGCCTTGAAAAGTGATCTTTTGCCAATTATTTTATCTTTTCTTTCTTTGTGTAAATGATGTCATCCTTCCTTATTGTTTTAATTGTGTTTTTATGGTAGTTTTGAATTGTTTTGAGATGGAAAAGTTGTGTGTATGTCACCTTTTTTATCCATACCATTATGGATTTCAGTCTTCATTGTGCCTCTTTAGAATTTAGCTTGTATAACTCTACCAAAAACAATTTTCCTTGATCAAATTTCTAAGGGAGAGGAGATGTGTCCTCTAGCTCTATTTCCAATTTCTCAAGGTGCTATAAAATCAACTCTTTTCTTTGAATTATCTTTTTGGGTAACCGCTTTCTAATTTATTTTTTAAGTCTTACAATGTTTTCTTTCTATATGTCTTTAGGACTTTTTTATGATGTTTTCTATTGTTAGTTATTCTCTATCATTAGTTTGAGGTATTCTTGCTCTTCCCATTCTAAATTGTATTTGAAATGGATCTTTCTTACTTCCTAAATATTCTAACCCCTCTCCAATAGAATTGGTTTGTGATTAGATATTGCACTTTGGATTATATGGCTAGTTAGAAGTGGATATATAGTCAGGATATTCTCACTAACTAAGAATCTATCTAATATTTCTATAATGTAATGGATTCTTGATCTTCTATTTGTCCATGTGTACTTCCCTTTTTGAGGAATGACATCCTATAGATTTTCTTGAGCAATTATGTGTTTTACCAAGTCTCTATTGAGGTTATGATTCCTCTTACCCCCTAGATTTTCCCAATATGGTAAAGTGACATTCATTTATCTTCCTATTAGTAAAAGTTTTTGTTGGTCTTGGGTGATCTAGTGGTGTAATTGATTCCACACCTCTCCTTTGTGCTTTGGGTTATTGGTCCCATCGAAGTTGATAATAGTTATCCAAATACCATTAGGCAGTTCAAATTTTAAAGAAAACCAATTATTGTATTTATGTTTTGCTATGTCGTTTAATTTATTGGAATCCCATGCTATTATGAGTCTATCTGATGCACCTAATGAACTTACTGCACCGTGCTCTGACTATCTTCATATCTTATTCCATTCTAGTGCCACTGTATTATCTGGCATTCTTTATTCTTGTAAATATGCTACAAGTGGTTTGTGTAGTTTTACAAGATCTAATAGGTGGTTTTTCTTTAGAGGATTACCCAATCCCCTACGATTCCCTGAGAGAACTATAATGTTTTAGAGAACTTCTTTAGAAATTCCAAAGTATTTTGAGTTTTGTTTTGAATATCCTTCCAAGTTTTTCCTTCTCTTAGAATTTGGTTAGACTTTCTACCCCTAATTATTGAGCATGTTGTCAGGGTGCCTTCTAGTATGACTGACTTCATAGGTTGGGTTTCCTCAACCTCTTCTTATTATTTTATCACGAGTCTCCTATTGTGCTTCTTGTGTATCATCTAAGTGCTCCTTAATGGGTTATTCCACTATTTCTTTACCTTTTTATTGAGCTTCATTATCAAGTGGTATTTCTAGCTTGTTATCCATGTCTGATGTGAGAATGGAAAATTTGTTGAAGCTCTATGGGTCTATTTTTTCCTGCATAGGCTTTTTTGACCTCTTGATCTATGAGGCATTCTATTCCTAATAATTTGGAATTCAGTTTATGTTTTCTTTTTGAACTAGAAAACCTTTGATGGATAGTTTTGAGGGAAGTATTTGTGTTGGTGACAAGTAATGCATTTAAAAGGGATATGCTCATATTCCAATGGTTAGGTGTGAACCCAGTCAAGAACTTTGATCCCAATGTTTTTTGGGAGCTCTTTCTTTAGGTTTACCCTTACACATATATGGGCACAAATTGCATTATTGTAATTTGGAGGGGCCAATAAATGTCTGTTCCTATGGTGTTTCTTATCATTTCTATCATGGGATTATTTCACAAGTGTAGGGGAAAAAGAAGAAGCTAAACCTAAATTACCACCTCTTTGGGTTCCTCTTCTTTTGGGTTAAATCTTAGTATCTAGAGAGTCATATATAGAGGACTAGATCCTAGAAACCATGGACCTCCATGGAAAACTATGTTGTAGTCTACACGTGATGAGAAATTTACAACAAATTGCCCTCGTTCGGTCATCATGAACTCTAAACTAGAGATTTTTTATCCCTAGGCATTTCTTATCCATTTTTGCATTGCATTCAATTTGGGCTAGTTACCTACAAATTTGTAGATCGCTACGTAAGCTGAAAGTGCCAAGATTGAGTGTTGGATGTAGGTCAGAGGAACCTCCACAATGGGTATCTCATTGAGTTTAACCACAAAAGACCCTTTTGTTGTTTTATTGAGGGTGAGCATTAATAACCTAAGACATATTATCCATTTTATTCTGGTTGAAAGGTAATTGATGGGATAAAAGAAAAAAAGATCCATTGCCAAACATATTGAAAGGAGAAGCTTAATAATGAATTGAAAAGCAAGAGCAAATATCTAATCTAGATCCTTACCTGTCATTACCTATGCTTAACCAAAGGCCAAAAAGTTTCTTATATGTAATAGCAATCCTTGTCTTACCAAACCCTAAAATCCTTCTTGAGAAAATATCTCTAGCAAGATTCCATAAAACCCTTACATTTGATAAATGAGATCTAGAAATATTCCACAGGATCAAACCCTACCATTGAGAAATGGCCTTTGGAAAGATTCCACAATATGAAAACCATTCCTTTGATAAATGACCTCTGACAAAATCCCACAGGATCAAAACTCTACCATTGAGAAATGACCTTTGGAAAGATTCCATAGGATCAAAACCCTACCATTCAGAAACAACCTCTAGCAATATTCCACGAGATCAAAACCCTATCTTTTAGAAATGGCCTCTAGCAAGATTCTACAGGATCAAAACCATAGCTTTGTAAAATCCTCGTTGAATGAAATATTATTGACCATAATATCTAATATCCAATTAAAAATGAATTAACTAAACTTTAATATAACATTGCATAAAAACTAAGACCAACAATCCTTCCAATTACTCCACCACCATTATTAATCCTCTATTTAGTAATTAGAGGGGTATGTTAAAATGGAATGACGGGTTAAATTTTATTAAGAGTATGTTATGTTTCAAATTTAAAAATAGGAGATATACTCTTAAATTATAATAACCAAAATTATTATTTAAAAAGTAACTAAACTTTATGTTTTTTTGATAAGTTCTATGTGGCTTTGAGTCAAGAGCAAGTACAAGTTTCATCATATTTTACAAGTGGGATAAAGAAACAAAGTATGGACAAAAGGAGAGCATCACTTCTTGTTCTAGAACTTAGGAGAGACTCAAAAATTAAATGATTCTTGTAAAGAAAATCAAATTTCAAATAAATTATTTTAAATTCTCTATAATAAATTTAACTTAATAGAAATAAATGCTTATGATCATAAGATATAGTATACTTAGTATCCTAATATATACTTTTAAATTATAATAACCAAAATTATTATTTAAAAATTAACTAAACTTAATGTTTTTTAATAAGTTATATGTGCATTTGAGTCGAGCAAGCACAAGTTTCATCATCTTTTATGAGTGTGAGAAAGAAACAAAGTATGAACAAGAGGATAGCATCACTTCTTGTTCTAGAAATTAGGAGAAACTCAAAAATTAAAGGATTCTTGTGAATAAAATCTAGGTGATATGGGAGGAAATTCATTTTTGAAAGTCCTTACTCGAAGTAGAGATATCTTACTTGGAAATATGGATTCCCTAGTCAAAGATAAGAGGAATAATGAATCTATGGAAAACCCTATCTAGGTAGAAAACACTATATCAAAAATGATTATCAAGGATAAGATTATTGAGCATGATATAATGGTTCTTCAAAGTAAAGGATCAATATGTAACTTCCACAAATTTTGGCTAGGATTTTTAGAGATTCAAATTGGATCGAGTAGAAGTGTGGATTGATTTCAAGTTACTCCATGTTTTCAAATGAATTTTCTTCATAATTTTCTCTAGTTCAAAAATTAGGATAAAATAATGAATGGTGTCCATTGGTTTAGGGGCAAAGATACATTATCTTTAATACCATGGAGTGAGAAATTTTACATGGACACATGACTACTAAAAGGCTTTCTAGTGTATATTAGGATTTTTGGAATTCTTAACTTTATCAATAACGATGTTTTGAAGAATATTTGCAATACTCTAGGCAAGTTCATCTAGGAGGAACCAACTACTAAGGAGAGAATATATTCTATATACACTTGAAGAATTGTGGTATTATCATCATAGAGGTAGAATATAATGTTGCATAAGAAGCTACGTGTTAAGCAATATGGTTGTAAAGCATACTTTCATATATGGGTATGTGCAAAAATTGACCAACCCTATTGAATTGTGATAATCAATGTGTTTTAAAATTGGTCAAGAATCCAATATTTCATGAAAGGACAAAGCATATTTAATCTCAATGCCATTTCATTTGAGAACAAGTTCAAAATCACTAGACAAAACTCAAGTGCATTCATATAGATATTTTCACAAATGCAAATGAACATGTTGAATTTGAATTATTTCACAATTCTTCTTATCTACCAAATAATGTAATAAGGGGGAGTGTTATATAATTATCACAATATTTAGGGAAAAATGAATAGACAATAACAAAGTGTTATGTTAATCTCCACCAAAAGAGGGAACACCAGAAGTATCTTGAGAATCCAAGAGACATCATGTTGACAAATATTTGTATAGCCTTTAATGATTTAATTGAGAAGACAATTCAAATTTGACACATGCAAGCACCTTTGTGAAAGTATGTGTACATTGATATCTTATGGGAATGTAATTGAGATGTATTTGGTGATGCTAAAATTGTTCTTGAATGAAATGCCATTGAGCTTCAATATGCTTTGTTCTCTCAATACCTTGATTATCACAATTCAATAGGGTTGGTTGTTTTTTGCACACACCCATATCTGATAGTATGATTTGTAACCATATTGCTTCACATGTAGCCTCTCATGCAGCATGATATTGTACCTCCATGGATGATAATTCCATTTTATGTTGTTTTTTGTTATACCACAAGACAGGTCCAAATCTTAGATGAAGCACATATCCAGATGTTGACTTTTTGTCATCTATAAATCTAACATAATCTAAGTTTGTGCATCTCTATAGGAAAATATTATCATTTTTCTTATATTCAAAGCCATATTCTCTTGTACCATGGACATAATTCAATATCCTCTTTGTATCTTTTCAATGACTCTTCTTAGGATCCTGCATGAATCTCGAAAGTTAACTTATAACAAAATTGATGTCAAACCTGGTGTTTGTCAAGTATATGAGAATCTTGATCAGCTGACAATAAAGAGTAGCATATACCTAAGGTGATTTATCATATCTAGACAACTATAACCCTTGCTCCATTAATCTCACCTTAGGTTTATAATTTGTCATCTTGTATTTTTCTAGTAGTGTCTTGGCATACTTTGTCTATGTGACCACAATGTGATTCTTTCTTTGCCAAACTTCTAAGTCAATACAATAGTGTAGAAGCCCCAAATCTATCATGTCAAATGATTTATTCAAGTCCTTCACATTATTCACCAATTTGTTTGAACTACTAGTGATGACCAAATCATCAACATAGAGCACAAGGATCACTATCTTATTTCCAATTTTCTTAACATAGAGATTTACATCAAAGGGACTTCTAGTGAAACCATGTTGCAATAGGTGATCATTAATTTTGATATACCAATCTCTTGGAGCCTACTTAAACCTAGATAGTGACTTTTTTAGTCTATAGACTTTTGATGTTGTCCATTGTCAAAAAGCCTTTGGGTTGTGTCATATACACTTCCTCTTAAAGATCACCATTGATGAAGGCACTTTTTACATCCATGTGATAAATTTTTTGACCAAACTATGTTGCCAGTACAAATAGTACATATATGGTGGAAATTTTTCTTATGTGTAAATATGTCTTCATATCTATTAAATCCTTCTTTGTGTAGCCCTTTGAAATGACCCAATCCTTATATTTATAGATGGATTTATCTACCTCATATTTGATTAAGCCTATGGGATAATTTCCTTCTAGAAAATCAATGAGATATCATGTTTCATTCATAATAAAATATGTGTATTTTGCTTCCATGGCTTCCTTTCATTTTGGTAAACTTAGTGCTTCCTTTAATAAGGCTAGTTCTACATTCTCTATTGTAAAATTCATCAAGCCCAAATCTACTTCCTATTGTGTACTGCTATGAATATGTGGTTGTGTGAAAGTGAGGATAGATGGTGCATAAAGTTCAGTATCTCTAAGAGTATTAGTGATCCATTTTGGAGTCTTCCTTTGTTATGAATCAGCAACTTCTAGTAGTTCTATTACTGGTCCATCAAATTTTGAAACTAACTCATCTTCAAGAACTTCTTCATTTAACTCAATGCTCACAAGTGGAGATGTGACATCTTCAGACTCCTAAGAATCCTTAGTGTATTTCTCAAATTATTCATCAAACACCACATTTCTACTTCAATGTATTTTCTTAGTGACTATATCTATCAATTGATAAGCTTTTGATAAATATAAATCAATAATCTTTTGATGCTTCATCATAGCCAAGAAATATGCAAGATAGTATTTTTGCATCCAACTTAGTCTTATTTTGCTTTTTCACTTGCATGTATATCTTACTTCCAAAGACTCTAAGATACACAATTGAAGGCTCCTCCAAACCAAGCTTCATTAGGTTTAACCCCTTAAAGTGCCTTTTTGGGTGCTCTATTTTAAATATACACCACAATGAAGATAACTTTAACCTAATACCACTACTCTAGATTGGATTCTATGAGAATGAAGTGAACCATTTCTATTATGGAATAGTTTCTTCTCTCAACAACCCCATTATATTATGGAGTGTAGGTGGTAGTAAGTTGTTTGATCCCATTTTGTATGAGAAACCTTGAAATAATGTTGGATGTATACTCCTACATCTATCTGAGTAGAGGACTCAAATATGACACCTAGTTTTTGTTTTAATAAGATTCTTGAAGCATTGGAAATTTATGAGGGCATTTGACTTGAGTGGTGGGTACTACATCTTCCATGAGTAGTCATCAACAAAAAGCTAAAAGTACCTATATCCATCATAACTAGTTGGCATGGGTTTTCACAAATTGGTGCATATGGCATCCAACAGTCCTCTTTCTCTATGAGTGTTGAGATCAAAAGGTACTTAGTGTTTCTTTAAGAGATAATATAACATCAAGTGCAAGCAAGCCATTCTTATAGGAACTAGTTGCTACAAACTTGCTATATTTTGTGATGAAACGTCTATTTTTGTCATTAACAACCCAAAATTCAATTACCATGTCTTGATCCAAAATGTGTGATACATATAGCAAGTTGTTTGCTAATCCCGGTACATATAGTACATTTTCAATTATGCATTTTCCATCAGTTAGATTGAGAGGAATATTTTCCCCTCCTTTAACATGATAGATCTTATCTTTAGCAATAGTGACTAGCTTCCCATCTTTGGCTTGTAAGGAGTCAAACCATAGTTCTTGCTAGCACCTGAATCAATATACCAAAATTCATACTTTTATTTTTTTGTTACCTTGGACATCAAGACCTTATGTGCCAATTTAGAGTCTTGCTCAAAATTAGGTTATGATTCTTTATGTGCAAAATACCCTTGTTACTTCAAGTGTGGTTTTAACTATGTATTTTCTAAGGATGGTTACAAACTTTATCTCATGGAGTCATGGAGTTGTATCAACAATATTTTGTATTATGCCCTCTTTCATAGATATGATAGTACCTCCTTTATTTTTGAGGTTGTTTCTATGATGATGATGATGAAGGATCCTTTCATGGATTCTTTATGGATATATGAGTGCATTGTTTGCAAACTAGTCCCTCAATTGATTGGTTGCTTCCTCTTGTTGAAGCATATTCACCAACTCATCAAAGGAGGCCTTTCTATTTGATACTTGCAAAGAAGTAATTAGCACTCAAAAAGAATATGGTAGGGCTCTAAGTATGATGGGTACTAAAATCTTGTCTTGTACCATTTCTTCCATGGAATTCAATCTTTCTTTCAATTCTATAACTTTGTGCAGAAATTTCTCAATGTTTTCTCCATCTTGAACTCTTAGTGTGTGGATTTGAGACTAAGTTGAAGAATTTTTTATTCATTCTTTCTTTCAAAAATAGTATAAAGTGTGTTCCACGCCTCCTTGGATGTCTATGCTTCACAAATATATGGCTAAATGGCATCTATTATAGAAATAGTGATAATAATTAGTGCTTTGAAATTTGCTTTGTCAAACTGCTATTGAGTCTCTTCGGTACAAGTGATTTTTATAATGAAAACTAGAGTTTCTTAACCACTAGGATGGTCCTCATCTTGGTCTTCCATGGTCCAAAATTTGGGCCTTTAAGTAGTGATTTTGTAAGAAAAGTTTTTGATGTAGCCATAGTGAGGGTTCCTTATGACTCCCAATTGGTACCTCTTTTAATATACCACTAGTCCAATATACTAAACCTTTCTATACACCAACCCTTCCTATATATTTTTCAATAGGTAGAAGAAGCTAGTCCTCTTGATATACATGGTTGTACGTGAGAGAGAACTTAAGGCATGTGAAAGAGAATTATATGAGGTATCAAGGTGGTATAAAAATGGATTCACCCTATCAATACCACCTACTTATGGTGAAATCTTTGTATGTGGGCATAACTTCCCTATATACTTGGAATTTATCAATTTAAAGATTTGTCTAGTGATAGTGATGAATAGGGTAGAAAATGGAGTGAAATAATAACAAAATGGTGTCCTTATATCTCCCCAACAATTTATAATATTGATGCCCAAATGTCATTGTAGCAACTTTATTAAGTTATAGACACAATAGATTAACGTGATAACTTTACTTGTAAACACAAGCCAAAGGTGTCATTGACACTTAATGTTGTAAGTGTGCTCAACATGTGTTTAAAAAAAATATGAAAAAATCTTAAAGCAAATTAAATTTAAAAATTTCAAGGAGTTGGTCACTATCGAAAATACATATTTTACAAACAATTTTACTACCTTTTAATTTTGCAAAGATATTCACTATAGCTTTTATAATACTATAGGAAATTACAAAATTACAAAATATTCCCTGAGGGTATTAAGATGAAAATATGGTCTTTGTGTGTTTTGACCCCTTGGTCTTCGCTTTTTAAAAAATAAAAATAAATTTATTTTACCAATTCTCCTACTTAATGCTTCTTGAATAAAAAGAGGGTGAACAATGCTTTTAGCCCTTCTTTTAAAACTCTTTTTAATTTTTAAAGAAAAAAATAAGAGAATTGAACTTGTGACCTTCAAGTTTTGAGTCTTAAAAAAATTCCTTGATGCTAATTCAGTAGTCATGCAACTTTGCTTTCAAAATTAATTGCTAGGAATATGCCTTTGCATTTTTAAGCTATTTGCAAATTTTCTCCACAAGAAGTTAGTCAATGAAAAAGTTCCTTTATTCATGTAGTTCATTCAACCTTTTTATAGTGGAGTAGAATCTTGTCTCTAATATGAAATAATTTTTGGATTTTTGCTTCACATGAGTGGAAGGAGATTTTGACACTAGCGATGGCTCAGGTGGTATGGGAAAGTGAGTCGATGGGGACATATGTCCCTTACTACAATGATATCATATGGGAAAGACAATATGTGGGGGATGTCTATCTCTTATTGTAGTGGCCTCGTATAAGAAATAAATGTATAGATAACTCCTATCCCTTTGTATATTATTTAAAAAACCAGTGCTTCCTTTGGGTCAAATTTAGACCCCTTCACTTATAGCAAACAACAATTTTCTTGTCTTATCTTGCCTAAAGAGAGAAAAAAAATCCTCCAAATTGCTACTAGAGATGATGCACCACCTCTAGTTTATGTGGCATCAATAGCCACTATAATTTTAAAAATAATTAGAATGAAATAAATTGTTTCCATAGTAGACCTAGGACCCATAGCCCAAGGCCAAGGACCACAAAAATTCCACATGCAATGACTCCCACCAAGGGGTTTCCATAGTAGACCTAGGACCCATAGCCAAAGGCCAAGGACCACAAAAATGATCCTCTTAAACTTGGATACCAAACATAGCTTAAATGTTATCGTTAGTTGTTAGTAGAACAAAGTAGTACCAATTCCAATGTAAGGTATATGTGGAAGTGATACCATAGTTTTTTTTAATTTTGCCATCCCCCATTTCATCCTTGGTCATGTGGGTGGAGAGTTGGGAATGAGGGTCATGTTCCTAGGGTCCTCCAAGAGGCTAAGGCAATGTCACATAAGCGTCCTAAAAAACCATGTAACTTCTAAGGACTCGAGTCTATAGAACCTCCTCTTCCTTTGTGATAGACATTAATATTAACGAGTTCCATGTCTAGATTTCCATTCTTTGCAAAGATCATGCAACTAGCCATAGAAAACTATGAATTCATGCTACATCTGGGGATGATGAAGAATAAATATACTACCAAAAGTAGAAAAGCTTTAATACAAACCCTCAACCACTGATGTAGCTAGATCTGGTTTTGTTAGGCCCTACACAGCATAATTATTCCATAGCCACTATTGCCACAAATTCCACAGAGATCAATAATGAGAACACGATGACATTATTGGACAAGGTACTATTGGATTACCATTCCCCACATGGCCTTTAGCTATGGGAAATTTGATATGGTATGTTATTTCCCTTTAAAAATTCAGCCTTGTCATTCTAAAATGAAACAATGAATTCCTCGGTCAAGGGTCTAAAACTTAGCACCAACTAGGGTGTTGGTCATGTAGGGCCTACTCACTGAATTCTATTCCTCCAACCTAGATTTGATACCAATTTTGGAAAATAAAAAAGTACGCTTTAATACTTCAATATAACATATATGTAAGTACATCATATAGGATGTCTCTTGGTTATCCCAAGAGACTCTTGGTGCTTTACATTATGCCATGAGCAAATAATATAATAATAACAAAGAATGTAATAATTACCCAAAAAAATTCTCATAGCACTTTTTGTAGCTTTGTATACTAATCTCTCCAAGATCCTTGTGAAGTTCTTATTGGTTGATTCAACCAATCCACTTCCCTAGGGATAGTAATTAGATATCATTTTGAGTAGGAGCCCATGTTCAATGATGAACTTCATCACCTTAACTCCCTTTAAATAGGTAGCATTATCAATCACAATGGTAGTAGAAGTCATAAACCTAGTGATGATATATTCAAGTAGTTGTACCACTATTTCTTGATTAGTAAATTTGGCTAGGACTACCTCCAGCCATTTGGTGAAATAATTGATGGTGGTGAGGATCCATCCATGATTGACACTTGTCAATGGGTTGATATTGCCTATGAAATTGAAGACCCACTATTGGAGTGGTTCAATTATAACAATTAGTTTATATAGCATCGAGGTTCTCTTCTTATTTCCTTGGAACATGTAATAAGATTTGAAATCCTTGACCCATAGATAATATTCAATAAACAAGGTGGTCCAACAGTATCCAACCCTCAAAATTTTATGAGTTTTGGTTTATGGAGAAGTTTCATCCTCGACATGATATTGCTTGATCAAATTCCCTTATCTATCTTCCCCCATGCATTGGAGTAGACTGCCATCATAGCCTTTTTTGAAAAATATATTATCTACCCATTGGTAGTACATTACCTTTTGTTTGAACCTAGCCCTTTCTTTGGTGGATAAGTAACCTATCTTGTAGTCATATACCTACACTTATTTCTCATCCATTTAGTTCCCTAGTCACTATCCATTTCTTCAATTATGGTAACCTGGTCTCTAGACATGGTCCTTGATAATCTTTTGCATAAAGCTCTTGCCCTTATTAGTTTAGTGGGATTGATCTCAATGTCAAAATATTGTATCTTGTTGATCCATTGGACCTCTTCTCTCCTAATTCTCCATCTAATCTAGTTGATCGAATATTAGAGTGTATTATAAATATGGTAGTCTTGATTTGAAAAGGTGTATTTGAACTTCTTCAAAGCTTCCAATATAGAAAACACCTATTTTCAATTAGGGTATATCTCTCCTCATAGTTGTGACGGACTTGAATCATACAAGATATAGGATGTTCTTCTTGTTGGTTATTTTTGAGACAAGATACGTAGAGTGCTTTCATTTGTCCTATATATGTACAACCTAAATTCCTTGGAGTAGTCGAGGTTGATTAGAATAGGTGCTCTAGTGATTGCATTTTTACCTCTTAGAAGAACTTATTCCCTTCTTCGATCCAACCTAAGGAGGCATATTTTTTAATATTTTTTGTTATGGGCCTAACCATCTATGCAAGTTGGTAATGAATTTGGTTAAAAATTAGAACTACCCTAAGAATGACTTAATCCCTTAACTAATGAAGGTAGTGTTAGGTCTTGAATAGATTTTATTCTATCAAAAATTATGACAAGGCCCTCTTTGGATACTATACGACCTAACAATTTTGTTATTTTTTGATGTAATGTGCAATGGGAGATAGCAATCACAAGATGCAAAATAATATGAAATAAAATAAATATGTGAGATGACTGAAATATGCTATAAATAGAAATGATATAAATGAATACAATATAGCTATGGAGGAAATGAACACTCCATTAATAAAGCTACTGAACTACATTGCACCCATCACCAATAGATGGTGATCTACACAGAACTGTACTACTACCTACGAATATGCTCTAAGCTACTCTATCTGACTATGTCCCCGACTCTATATTTGTATTACAATGAGACCCTTCTTATATAGGAAAATAGGTTCCTTGGCCAAAACTCTACCTAGCTATGCAAGGGATAACTTGCACATATACAACTTGCACATTGACACTTGTGCATTTATTACATTGCATGAAGTAACTAGATAACTTCCCCCTAAAGTAATATAATGTTCTAAGTATGTACCTTGGAAGATACATTTACATGACCCAAATGATGTAATATACTCTATTTCTAACAAATTTTCCTTCCTAAACCATGAAAATAGACTTTTTAGGATTTACTGAGATATCAAATTCCTAACACCTTTGAAAAACTATCTCTAGATGTTCAATATACTTGATTTTATCTTTGGAGAAAATTTTAAAATCGTCAAGGTATGTTAGAATGATATCACCTATAAGCCCTAAGAAATTTATGTCCATCACTCTCTAAAAGGTTGCTCTGGTATTTGATAGGTCGAAAGGTATTCGTTGATAGGTAAACGTACCCCACTTAGTGGTGAAATTTATTTTATGTTGGTCTTCATCTCTAACCTCAATCTAATTATACCCAAAAAAACTATCTAGAAGCGATAACATCTATGAACTAGTAACCTTTTGCAATAATTGATCGATGGATGGAAAGGGATAGTGATCTTTTGATGATGCCTTATTTAAGTTCCTAAAATTAATACATAATATGATATTTCCATTCTTCTTATGTATTGGGACAAGGTTGGCAACCTATGTAGAATGCTTAATTGGGAATATGATATGGCCTTGTAGAAGTTTTAACAACTATTTCTTCATCATGGCCTCTATTTTGGGATTGACTAGTCTCTAGATTTGATGAAAGGATATAGCATTTAGTTCTAATTTGATGGTATGGTCTATCACATTGTGGTTATAGAATTTCATATCCTCATTTTACCAGACAATTATATCTCCATATTTGCTACAAATTTCTTTGAAAATATCATGTTATTTCTAAGTACAATCCTTCTCGCAAACTTTTTCCTTTGACTACCTCAATAGGGTGATATACAAAATACTTCACCTTGAGACTCCTTTTCCTCAAACTATCATATGGATTAAACAAAATTTCTAGTGTGATTGGACCTTTAGGCAACTGATTTGGATTCAACTATATGATTCCATATTTTAGGTCATCTCTATACTCCATTTTGGTCTTTAGCATATTGAGCCTCCTTGATAAGTAATTCTATGATTGTTTGTCATTGTTGAAGACTTACTAGTGATTGGAGTTATCTAAGACTACCAGTCTAAAGATAACCTTTTAGTTACTTTGGTTTACCCCACATGTAATTTGTAGTATCCAAGTGTGTTGTTATTCCTGCCAACTTGTCTACTTTTGTATTTTGTTCCCTAGGTATTGCTTTGCTTTCATAGAATTTGAAGATCTCAAACAAATCCTTTACTCAATATTTGTAGGATTTCAGATTCTTATTCTTGGTAGCACACTAGGAATTAACCTGATTTACTATTAATTTGAAGTTGTCATATATTATTAGGTCTTTGATTCCCATATTTTCTACCTTCCTTAAACTAGTATAGATGACTTCATACTTAGCTATATTGTATGTGAAATTGAACAATTGTCTATAGGTATAATGGACTTATACCCCTTAAGGGTATATGAACTATACCCATTGTCTATCACATTTCTAGATTTGACTCCATTGAAGTACACCATCCATGTCTTTTCAACTCCATGTCTCATTAAGGCAAGGATTTTGGAAGGAGTCTTTGTTATTAGGTAGTTCCCTAATTTTGTTTCTTCATATTCCCCATTTAATATCCCAATCATCTTGAAGCACACCAATTATCATATCCACCTCTAGATCTTCTTGATACCCATCATCATTAACATATTCTAGGAGTTCATTCAAGTTTATTGTGTCGTCATTTTCTAGTTTGTACAATAGATAATTGTAGGGTGTTTCCTTCTTGATCTTCATAATTCTTCCATCCTTTGGCACCTTCATGTGCATATAATCCATTTCTAAATAACCATATCCTAACAACTTTTGTCTCCATTCCTTGGACAACAAAAACATAAAGTATGAGGGTAATTCTATGACTATCACCTTCTAAACTACCACAAATTCTAGATATTAGGCTATGGTCATGACCAAATATTTGAGGATTCCTACCGCATTGACCATAGTTCCATCTACCTATGTCAGGTGTCTAGTTGTCTTAGTATAAGTAAGACCCATCTCTTGGGCACAACTATAACTGCTACTCCTAATTCAACAATACAACTTCTAAGGATGTAGTTCTTGATTTTATATAAAATAGAGGTGGTTTTATGGCCTATAGGTTTGAGATCATTTTGAATATCAAAAGCACTAACTTTGATATTTGTTGGTTTCTCTAGATTAAATTTTGTTGCTTGGCTACATAGGTTGAAGAGGACTCTAGTTGTTTACTTTTAGCATTGTTATCCTCTTTTTCCTTTAGATCCTATTGAAGTGGTTCTCATTGTCCAAGTAGGGCTAAGACTTCTATCATGCTAACTTTAGTTGGTGTCTTCCTCATTTCCTATGCCATATTGAATTTAGCAAATTATTTCTCTTTTCATGCAATAAAACTTATGAGATACCTAGAAATCGTTTGGCACCCTTTGCAAGTAAGGGAGGGGTATTTCAACCTCCTTTAAAATTATTTTTTAGATCTCTCCTTTTATCTTATTCCTCATCAATAGATTTACTACCAATTCCTTTCCTTTGCCAATATTTTGGCTTTTGACATTTGGTGTTCTTTAGACCTCTTTTTAAGTTTTTTTTAGCCTCATCTCTTATGTTTTCTTTCTTTTATTTATCTTATTGAGTCACGATCGACCCATTATCTTTTACATGCAAATGAGATCTCCCTTTTCTAAGAACCATTGTCTATTTTTTAGTATTAGATTCTTTGTAAATTGACTACTTTGTTGTTATTTTCCTCTTTACCCTAGTTTCTACACCTTGTTGGTTAGCAAATATTTAAAGAGTTGATTCATCTATTTCAATCGTGATAAAATTTTCTAGTATTATGTTGTTGGGGTTAGGTAGGGTAGGCACTGTTTCGGCTACCTAAGGCTTCTAATACATAGTAGAATTTACTATTGGGGCGATCTAGAAAGTGGTAGCAACTTGTTAAAGTTGACAATGCTAAGTGTACTATATAGTTTGTGAATTCCTAATGACAATCATGCACTTAGCCCTATCATTGCAAGGGAGGCACCACATAAGTTCTACTTTTACATTTGTGTTGACCATGTGATTATGAACTTGGCTTGTTCCTTGGTTAGTATTTTTATGAGAAACTTGATATTTAGTCAAGTATGGTATTTTTTAGGGATTCAAATTTTGTGGTTGTTGCCATTGTTGATTTGTAGGGTTATTTTGGTTCACCAAATTTTTTATAACCTCCAACATTTTGTTCATTGGAAAGTAACTATTGGACTTATTGTTAGGGTTTGATGGGGTAGGGAGGGTTGAAAGTGGTGGTTGAAATACAACTATCAGATATATTTTTTGGCCAATATGAGTGATGATGTATGGTGACTAAGAAGGATGGAGGTAGGTATTTGATTGGAATGTGAGAGAAATTAGGTGTTGTACTAGACACATGGGTGTTTTGTAAAATTTGGGCTATGTAGACCATTGGTAGGGAAGGGGTATTTTCACTACCCTGATGAAAATATCTTTACCTCTTACTACTTCTTCAAATTCTATAACTAGTGTATAGTGATTAGCATTACAAACCATTAGAGTTAAATTCAGATTGGAAACCATTGATATAACATTGTAATGCTTGTTCATAATTCAACCTAACATTCTATGGAATTAAATTTAATGTTCTCAAGAATCTAATATTGAAATCATGGATATTTCCTTGAGGGGCTCTTTGTATGATATTTAATTAAATGAAAACTAAATACTCATTTTTCATACTTCTAAAACTATACATGAAAGGTTCAATTATTGATGTCCATTTGGTTGGTAAATTGTTTGGCAATCCCCTATACCATAATGTAACCTTATTAAAAAGAGAGCATATTAGTAAATGTACCATTATGTCCTCTTGAATGTAGTGGATTGACATGAGTATATAAAACTCACTAATGTTATCCAATATAGTCTTGTTCTCATTCCCATCAAAAGTAGGCAAATCCGTCATAGTAATTTAGAGAATAGGCGAGTAGACCAACAGGTTCAAGGGACCTTGATATGTCTAATCAAGAAGTTTATTTTTAGTTCTAATAGGTGCACCAAGATTATTTTGTTGTAGATGTTAGTTGAACTATTGATGAGGAGGGTGCATTGCATAATCTATATGTTGGTATGGGTGTAAGGGAGGGTATAGGTATGGAGGGTAATATGGTGGATGTTGAGGAGGTGTATTTGTATAAACCCACTATTGATTAGGAGGTGGATATAAAGTTTGTTAAGGGATATAACTTAGTCCTATATGTTGGAATTGTTGGTTTTGAGGTGGCATCCCTAGACCATTTTGCTATGCTTAGCTATTGGAGGTAGTGTTAATACTTGGGACACCTACGACCCCAAATGCTCGACCATTACTTCCATATTTTGTGTAAGGTTTATATTAAAGCCTACAGATCCTATTTGGATTGATGATTGGACTAGAGGGATGTTACCATTATCACTTAAACTGGATGTAGGTGGGCTCTATACTAGAGGTGTACTTGTGGGAGGTACATTTTGTGTATTTGACACTATAGTAAAATATAGAGTTGATACATGAAAAGTGGGTTGTTCATTAGGTTATTTAAATCTACTGGTATTTTGTATAGAGGGTTATTGTGGGTCATTATAGGTGTCTAGTTAGCCCAAGTTGGGTTTACTATGGTAGTCAAATAGCTTAGTTTCTATCCTCGATAGTCTACTTGGGGTTGCATTAAGCCTTGGATAAGTTGGTTAGCCATAGGGGTCTTTCCTTTTGATGAGATATGACTAGATATAGAGACCTCCTTAAACTTATCCTCTAAATACCCCCTCCTTAAACTTATCCTCTAAATACCCACACAACAATTTGTTTTTTCTTTTTCCCTTTGTATTTCTTTGATAAAATGCAACTATGACCATAGATTAATGCTCTTTTCCCACCTTTTGATCTTTTAGATTGTGTATTCATATGCCTGTACATATAAAAATAAAATATTGAGGTCAAAATTTGAAAAATTAGGATCAAAACCTAAAAAAATAAATTAATTTTCTTATTTTGAGCAAATTGCAAGAAAATTAAAGTGATCCACTTGTAATTTTAGGTAATTTGCTTTCAAAACATAAATTTTCAATAAACTGTCAACTTAAGTAATTCACGTGCAAATTGCTCTTGAGCGATTTGGTCACTATTTGTGCAGTTTTAATAAGCTAGAAGAAAATGAGTGATTCGCTTGAAAAATTAAACAAATCGTTTTCTTTATCAAGTGGTTCACTCTTCTTAATGGACTTAGAAAAATTATGTGAAGAAATAAAATTATCCTAGTAGATCTCTTTAAGTGGATCACTTGCTAGAAGCGAGCTGGCTATATTCCACCCTTTGTCAAGCAAATGGCTTGTATGAGACTTGCACAAAATTAACTCAAATATCTCCTTTAATTGCTTTTTTCCATGGTAGATGCATGTACAAAATCAGATTCAATTTTGTTCAAATATAATCAAAGTAGTCTTTGCAAAAAAATTAGTTTTCTAAAGTTCGAGCTATAGTTGCAATCCACAAAGCACTTGTAAAATATAAGCACAAAAAAAATGGGTGAAATTTCAAGCAGACCTAGGTTTAGATCTAAAAAATTAGGTCAATTGATTTGACCTTTTGAAAGGGAATGTGAAAATGAGTGATTTTCTTGCCAAGTCAAACATGTTTTTGCAAATATGGAAATTTTCTATAAATAGAGTGAATCACTCACTTTTACAAGTGAATCACTCGAGTTAGACTTAATAAAAAAATACTTGATTTTATGACAATTGCTCTATTAGTGACAGATGCATTTTTGGCCACAAAAATATAGAACGTTGCATAAAAATGGGGTTTGTCCTATCAAGCATGCAAAAAACAATGTTGATTCGGGTAAGTGGACTAACTTCTATTTTAATTTTTATTCCGTCAAATCTAAGTTTCAACAAGGTTAGATGGGTTTGCCATAGACTTCCCCCAATCTTTGGATTAAGGTCGACTTTTTTCTTCCCTTATTTGGGTCTAATCTAAACTAATCAAATTGTCTAAAATAAGATGCTTACATAAAAGTAAATGTGAATTTTTAGAGTGTGAAAGATGAAAGCAAATATGGTTGCTACACCATAATGAGGATATCATGCAATCAAGCAACACATGATAATATGAATAACATCAATGTCCACTCATTCGTTTGATTATAAAACTTATAAGTGAATGACAAGAGGGGATAGAAAGGCAATATCCAACCATCATACATTTGACAAACCATGAGGCAACACCTCTAATGGGATGCATAAGGACTTGCCAATTTCTTACAACCTCATGAGCAAAAAGCATAATTTATGAAGTGTATGTTGGAGGTATTACAATATTTGGTACCTTGCAATATCAATGCAAGGACCATGTAAGTAGTTTAATCTAGGTTGTATTTAATATTTGAGTATATGTCACGTTATTAAGTGTGAGTTATGTGTCATGTTATTAAGTGTGAGTTATGTTTCATGTAAATAAGTGTGGAGTTATGTAGGTGGAGGTATCATGTTAGTAAGTGTGAGTTATGTGAGTGAAGTGTCATTTTTATAAGTGAGGAGTTATGATTTATGTGCAATCATGAGAGTTTTTTTCTTTATGTAAATATGTGATACTTATTATTATGTAAGAGAGAAATATGAAGAGTTAGATCTCCCATGAGTATGAGGAGATGAAAAGTTTATGTAAATGTAAAGTTTAAGATCATGTTAATTTGAAGAGTCTCATGTATGTATATATTGAAGATAAATATTTGTAATAGATGAATCGAATAAGAATTGCATTTATGCATTGCTTTAGTAGATATATTATCACTAATATTCAGTAAGTTTATTGTTCAATGTTATTGTGGATTGAATGCATGAATTTGTAAGAATATCTTGTCAAAAGTTATTGTAAGATCCTAGAAGTATATTGGTTTGCTCATAGTGTAGCTCTAAATTTTCATGGCCAAAATATGATTACATTGAGGGCCTTAGGCCCTTATTTTTAGTAATAGTTTACCCTTGAGTTACCTAGGGTGGAAAAAAAATACTCCTCGTAAAAGTAAATATGTGGAGTAACTTTAGCAAAATGTTGCACCTCCAAATGTTACATGCCTCTAATTATACCTCTAACAGGTTTAGAAGGCTCCAAAAGTGCTTAGTGCATCATAAAATACCAAAAATATCATTTTTGGGGAGATTTCCCTCAAAATTTGATTTGTTTATTTTGTTGAGTGATTTGATCGTTTTGCAAATTATTTGTTTGTATTAACCCATTGAGTGAATCGCTTGTTGAGAAAATTGACACCTTTGTTGAGCAAATCTCTCTTTTGATCCAATCAACAAGTTTTTCAAGTGAATCACAAATTTGCAAAAAATAAGTAAATTTTTGGGTTTTCTTGGAAATATCCTATCATCTGGTCTATGCTGCTATTTATGCTTTAAAAAATATGTAAAATTTAGAAAAGATATTATTAAGGTACTAAAGTTACATAAATAACATTGTTTGCTATTATTTTAAATTTGGCATAATGATTGTTGTTTAAATACCAAACATTGTCCTTGTATGACTAGAATTCATGAATACTATGGGAAACAGGGTGACTAAGTTTATATGCTTTTGGCTGAGACTTTATGATATATGTTGAGAAATATTATTCTCATAATAATTGTAGACATATTAGCCCAAGTTTAACTATGTTGGATGGGTTATGTGTTTAGAGAATGACTTTTAATCGTGGAAAAAATATTTGTAGAATAAAAGAAAGGGTTATAAATTATATGTGATAAAGTTGCATTGCATGATTTAATGTGAATCATTGTGCTTGAACAATTGAATTATTGAAAACAATAATTCATCTTAGAGGGATAGAGAGAATGTTTGGAATATCAAACCTATGCACCATGAATATATGCATAATATGCTAGATTGATACAAAATGCAATCATGGGAAGGTTATTATTTGTATGCACAGTAGTTGTGTCACCTATAGTGTATGTTGATTGTTGGACTAAAACTAAATCTAGTTATGAGTATATACTAATAGGAATTTATGAAAGCATACACATATGCATTGCACAGGATGACATCTCTAACTAGGTTGATTCTGTGTATATATCCCTTTATGAAGGGTTGGAACTTTGTGATGCAAAGTTAAGACAAGAACATATAATTGAATATCACTTGATTAGGCAATAAAACACTCAAATTATTTCTTCTCCTCCAAATTGTGGATCAAAAACCATAAATACAAATGCATAGAAGATAAAAATTGAACTATGATTGTTGGTTTTGATAGTTTAATTATAAATATATATCATATTCTTGTAATCACTATAGAAAGCAAAATTTACTTTGTTGATTTTGGTGAATGTATTTTGATGCTAATCATGAATGAAGATTTAATCATTCTATTGATACTATTTAATGATTCCATCCTATATTGTATCAAAAATTATGTATAAGCTATTTAAATGTTCCCTTCCTAATTGATGATATATGTTGATGTTATTTAATTATTTCCTTTCTAGTTAGAATGGGAAATTATTGATGAAATTGATATTGATTTTATCAATTGATGTGAAGGAATTATGTTTTCATTCTTGAATTGTAAAGTTTATGAATATTTATCTTTTGTTTATAAGTATAATTTATTACAAACGCTTATATATATTGTACCTTAGTATAATACACTATGAAGACAATATACACATGATATCTATAAAATAACCAACCTTGCTTATACCCTGCACTTGGCATACATTGGCATAAATCACAACATATGGATTATATGACTGAATTCACTTACAAGACTTAATTTAAAAAGTAGTTTCTAAGTTGTCATAACAAAAAAAGCTATTTATTTTGGAGCCTTCCAACCTTAGCAATACTTGTTGGTTACAAAAAAATAATAATAATCAAAATTCCAAACTAAATTATTCAAAATGCATTTTGTGAACTCTTGATTAATGGTTTTTAGATTAGTTTTACTATTGATTTCATTAGTAATGATTATGTTCTTAATCAAAAGCTATTATATGTAACTACATTACACATCAAATGTGTTTTTTCCTTGTATTGGATAAAATATCCAAAGATTACTGGATTGATATCAAGATATCTTGAAATTATACCTACAAGGGCCAAGGATGATCATATAGAATGAGGAAAGTTCATCAAGTATACAAAGAGTGTAAA
The DNA here is from genome assembly GCA_028583015.1 of Wollemia nobilis. NCBI lineage: Eukaryota > Viridiplantae > Streptophyta > Pinopsida > Araucariales > Araucariaceae > Wollemia > Wollemia nobilis. The sequence continues at coordinate 101,798 of JAQPPZ010016731.1, forward strand.
ACTATTGGATTGTTGATAAAAAGAACTTTGTTATCATTTTTTTTAAATATGGAATGACATGGTCTTATGGTATTCATCCAACCTAAAATAATTAATTTCAAAATTTTGTTAACACTTAATTAGGATGATTCAATATTTTTAATAGCTTACAATATTTTTCTCTTTTTGTGAAAATGTAATAGAGACATTTTATAGAAAAGTCATTATTCAATCCTCACTTCCACTTGATCCAATTTTAAATCTCCAAAAACCTTGGATAGGATCTATGAACTTACATATTAGCCTTGTACTTTTAAGAACCATTATGTCATGCTCAATAATCTCATCCTTTATAATCACTTCTTGTGTAACATTTGCTACTAAGTGAAGCTTTTAATTTTTGGGATATTTATAGAGAGTTGAATAGGGAAGTAGATGAACTTTCAAAGAAGGGGCTTTATATTGAACCAAGTGTGTGCTTACTATAGGAATTTAGTGAGGGCAATGTACTACAACTAGTCTGTATCTCTATTGGGCAGATTAATCCACTCCAGTTAAAGCAAGGACAAACAAAACAACTTTTTTTTGTAAAAAATTATATTAAGGTATTCAAAAGAAGAGGTACATCATCTACCTTTCCACATAAATAGGCTTTTGATCTAATATTTAATAGATGGTGTAGTACTACATTCTTTATCAATTTATTTACTATAGTAACCCATGTATAACAAAAACAACCTAATACAATGAATTACATAACTAAATACATCTAATGTTGATATCCTCAAGAGATAGGATAGAAAGAAGAGCTTCCCTGATCCGTGTTGCCCACCATCTAGGGAGCTAGTTGTAACAAGTGAGGTCACCTTAGTCAGAGCCTAGTTGGCCATCGCATCTACAACTGTGTTTTGTTCTCTAGGGATGTGATTGTATTCCACTAGCAGAATTTTTTTTTGTATCATCTGAATATTCTCTACAATTCTTCATAGTCTCTAGTCAAGCTTCTTATTCTCCCTTGGATTCTCCAAATGGTTTATCATGACTTATCAATCAAATTCTATCTAGACCTTATTCTAGTCTCTACCACAATCCTCTACTAGGTTGGTGGAAAGTATGCCAAGATTCTCTACAAAGGTGAATATCAGGGTCTCATTCAATTGCCTTACTATCCCTCCCGCACTAGCTCTTCTTGGATTCCTCCTGTGATGTTCCATTTGTGTTAAATTTTCCCCAGCCCTTTGGGGGAGGATGCCACTTTTCCTTTATAACTACTTTTGAGTGTCTTAGGGTCGCTATTTGTTGCTTACCAGCCTTAGTGATAATTTTTAATCTAGTCATTATTTGTCCCAATCATTGGTGGGGTTCCTAGGGATACTTCAACATATGTTGGATTATCTCCACTATGTTGGTTGTGGTCTTTTGCCAAACATAGTGGATGTCCATAGACTCTTGTTTGAATATGTGGTTGTTCCTTTCTTTCCATATGTTCCAAAGTAGGAGAGTAGTTCCTACCCACACTATCTTCCTAAAAATTAACATACTAGTCTACTCCATCTTGTGTAGTCCATTCCCTCCACATATCCTCTAGGGTGGTAAAGCTAGAAAAATTAATACCAAGTAAGGTAGCCATCATCTTCCACAACTTTGAGGCTACAAGACACTCAATAAACAAGTGTTAGAGCATTTCAAGGTTCTCCCCACACATCTCACACCTAAAAGGGCCATGGTAGCTTCTTCTCATAAGTTGTTCCCCTATTAGTACCATTTTATGTAGTAGAATCCAAATGAAGAATCTCACCTTAGCCATCACTTTTGTGCCCGTATTTGTTTGAATAATTTTCGAAGTGGGTTAGGAGTACTTTGGCATAGAGCTACATATCCATGTGCTACTATATACCCCCATGAATCATTATTTTCTATCCAAGGGAATCCTCCACTTAAGACCATGAACGTAATATCATTTGTAGAGTTTGTTGGATATCCATCTTCTACCTCTCTAGGATTTGAATTGGATATTTGGCTGTGGGTACCTAGTTTCTCCCAACCTCTAAATTTTTGATCTGGTATCTATTGTATTTTTTTACCTTTATCCAATTTGCTCTGTGTAGCTACTCCATGAAATGTCTCCACTCTAGAAATTGAATCATCAATGATTGGTTCCCATCCCAAGAGTCTGTCCAAAAGTTCACGTGTTGAACGTTGTGAATTATACAAAATATTTTCTTCTTATTAGCTCCTCTCTTGTCCTTAAAATTGCTAAGATGATGGATCCTCTATGAGGGAGTTGGTGGTGAATAATGTCTGCCAAGATTTCAGTTTTTGCATATTTAGCTCTCAAATTTTTATCCCATAGCAAATTAGGTTTGTTCAACATCCTCCAATACAACTTAGTTGCTAGTGCTTTGTTGTTCTTGATTGTCTATATAAATCCTAGTTCCCCTTCATTTTTGTGAAGGCATAACATTTTCCACCATACCTGCACTCATTTCCTTTCCTCCTTAGTGCCCCTCCAAAGGAACTAATGATTTATTTGATCCAACTCTCTTAGCATTGTATTGGGAGTGTCCAAAACTACGAAGACATAGATAGGTGTATATTGAAGGACTGATTTAACTGAGGTTATTCTTCCCCTTGATGATAGACATTGATTAGTCCATTTTTTTATTTTCCTTTTTACTCTATCCACTAGCCAATCCCAATCCTCCTTTTTATGTATCCTTGTTTTAAGTGGAACACCTAAGTAGGTTATGGGGGTAGGTCTTCTAGTATCATAATTTATCAAGAACCATGATCTTCTATATGGATGAGCAGCGGAAGATAATGAATTTGGACTTTTCGTCATTGATTTGTTGCCATGTGGCTCTTGAGAAACAACTTATAATATGTTTAATTCTTGAATATTCCTTCATTGTTGCTTTCCCTAACAAAGTAAAGTCATCAACAAATTTGAGGTAAGTGATTGGTTTGGCTCCAATTGCAATAGTGATTTCTACTAATATTTTTTTTTACTTGTATTTGGTCATTGTCCTTCCCAGGCACTCAACCAGAATGATGAATAAATATGGGGAGAGGGTATCTCCCTATCTAATACCTCTAGATGCAGTGAACAATTATTAAGGAAAATCATTTATTAGAATTGAATGGGACACCAATGAAATACATCCCTTGATCCAGTCTGTTCATTCCTATGAGAATCCAAATTGACCCATTACTTGAGGAAATGCCAATCCACCCTATCATATGCTTTGGATAAGTCTAATCGAATGAACATGAATGGGTATTTGTGTGCTTCCATTGAGTGGATAGCCTCTTGAGCTAAAACTATCTCATTCACTATTTATCTATCTTCCACAAAATGACCTTGTTCTAGTGAAATAAAATTATGTAGAAGCGGTTTGAGCCTCTCCACCATTACCTTGGTGATTATTTTGAGCAAGACATTACATAAAGCTATTGGTCTAAACCCGGTAATATGCTCTACATCTTGTGCCTTTGGGATCAATGCTATATATATTTTGTTGATTTCCTTCAAGCACATATTTAGCTTTCCTAGCTTCCTCAACCACATCCAAAAGGTCCTCATGCAAGATATCCCAAAATTCTTGGTAGAATTTGATGGGGAATCCATCTAGCCTAGGGGTCTTTCCTTTATGCATTTTGAAAACCACCTACTGTAACTCTTTGGTAGTTACTAGTGTAGTCAAAACTAAATTTTGCTTCTTTGTTATTAGTGCAGGTATATCCTATAACAATTTATGTTGGGCTTCAATATCCAGAGGTTCTATTATGAATAGACTTGTAAAATAGTTTACTACAATAGACCTCATACCTTCCCATGTGTGGATATAATCTCGTGTTTTTATTCTTAAGGAGGGTATGAAGTAGTGTGATCTATGGGATAGAAGATATTTGTGGAAGAAGTCTATGTTTTGGTCCCCCTATTGGAGCCATTGGATTCTAGATTTCTTCTTCCATAATAGCTCTTCCCTTTTTTTCCATTCTTTTAGTTGGGATGTAAGTCTAATATCTACCATACTCAAACCCTCTATGAGGCCATCCATGTAGGTATTTTCATTCAAATATTTGAGTTAGGCTATCACTTCCAACTTTTCTTTCTTAACATCCCCAAAATATTCCCAGTTCTAGGTTCTTATCTTTGATCTTTTGTACTGAAGCCTCCTCACAAATAAGTACATTTTAGTTCCATGTTAAGGTTTCATTTCCTTCCACCATTACTACATTTTGGATCTGAAAGAGCTATCTCTAAACCACATCAGTTGGAATTTTAATGGCAAGTGTCTAGCCTTGGATTTCCATAGTTCTATCATGATCTGCCAATGATATGAGCCTACATTGTTTAGGATATTCACCCTAGGAATGCATCCATAAATTAGAAAATTTTCTACTAACAGGAACCTCTCTAATATTTCTATAATGTAGGCAGAGCCTCGACAATAGTTAGACCAGGTTATTAGGCGCCCTCAGGTTATTGATCACATTTGGCTAGGGTTGTTCCCCACAAAGGGCATCCCTAAAACTATTTTTGGGGGTAGCTCCCCAACTCCTTCCTCATATAAGGTATTAGTACAGTCAGACCCTTTTGGTAGTTTACCCTCAAAATAGTTTTGCTCAAGTTCTGGACCATATCAATTTTCTTGCTTCAACTTCTTTGATCTAGTCTACGCTGTGTATTTTATTTTTGGTTCTTTCAATCCTTGGCCTTGTTTTTTTGGTAGACTATGATCTCTTGTCTCTTTTTATACTGTAAACTGAAAGTGCTTGTTGCTTTTTCCTTCACTCTATGTGGCTTGTAAAAATTGATTGTTTATTGCATTTTTAATCCAATACATTTCCTCCAATTGTGTCTTTTCCTTACTATAATCATCCACATCAAAACATTCTTGCTCACCACTAGGGCCAACACGCCCCATCCTCTATATTTTCCTTGCAATTTTGTTTAAAACCCTTCAAAACCCTCATTCCAACTCTCTCCTCCAAACCGTTCCTCCCTCCATAAATTAAATGTTTTAACTTCTAAAGAGGAATAGAATAAAAATATTAGCAAACATTTTTTTTAAATCAAGAGCCAGTGCTTTAAAGAATATTGGTTGACAATTTGAGATGTCTAATGATAGAACTTAGTCTGATAGAGATGGCTAGCTATGATGTACAAGTGACTTGATTTTTAGGTCATGATTAAAGCTTTCAAGAAATACCAAAGAAGCTTCTAAAGAATGCAATTTCATATTTGCTTAATATAAAATTATGACTTTTTTCGAGGAAAAAAATATTTGCTACTAAGATAAGGCTTTTCATAGATTTGGCCTTCCTATTATCCTTAGCTAGGGCATCCATACTTTAAGCTACAACCATTTTACTTCTAGTTCAAACTTTCAAAAATGGCTTTCTTGCCATAGTACCCAACTTTTCCTTATAAGAATCTTTTATTTTTTAATTTTTCTAAATATTTGGAAGAAGAAGTAAATCTCATTTTCAGCTTATACATTTGCTTTATAAAACAAAACACAAAAGTGAGACTAATCAAGTGATATTAGCTCAACCTGCAGATTCCTCACCATTCCAAAGAGGAGGAAACCTAGATTCGAATCTTGCCAAACAATACATGAATAATATCCCAGCTTTGTTGTAATACCACTATGTAGTGATGATATAATTCGGGTGGAGCCTGTTTTAATCCCATACAACCCATAAAAAAGTGAAACTCACTCCCACCTTATACTCTGTCAAATTATAACTAAAATTAATTTTACTATGAACAATTTATATTATAAATATATTTCATCTTTGACTTCAAATTTTTTTAAGAACATAAAAAATTTCAAAAGATGAAGACCCGATAGGAGTCAACTACCAATACAAGAGATATTTGAATATAAGCCGAGACAAATAGGACTTATATGTTAAACCCTAACATTGGACCTCATCATTAATCTTATTTTAAATAATAAATCCTATAAATATTACTTGCATTAAATTGTTAAAAAAAAAATTATAAATTTTACTTATAATTAAAAATAAAATAATAGGGTGCAGCACAACGGTTTGGGTTTTGGCTCTTTTTCGGAAGGAAAGTTTAGTGTGGGTGAGTGTGTGAGGGGGTGGGTGTGTGTCTCCCTGGTGGAGTTGTTGTAACAAGTTGGGAGATTCCTGGTCAAAACCCCATCTCTTAATATTACTAAAAAAAAAATATTTAAAATGGGTTGAGGACTTGGTTCAACGGTCAAAACGTACACAGGAGCATGGAAGACCAGGATTTCAATCCCTCAAGTCCCGTAGTACCAGTGAGCATCTCACGTCACCGTCGTCGGTTACTTAAAAGGTTTACCCCAATGTAAATGAAAGTTATAATGGCAACAACGAACAAAATTCGAACCCGCGAAAAAGAAGAGGCGTTAAAAATTGTTACCGATTCCTCTAATATAATAAAAATTAAAATTAAAATTAAATTAAAATAAATCAAATTTCAAATATTTTTATTATAATTTTTTTATATATATAAAAATATATATAAATAAATAAATATTCCAAAAGTTCCTTAGCCCTTGGCATATCATATTTTTTTGCATTGTCATGTTATAAACACTTATCCAAGTAACTTCACATTTATGCAAATCAAAACTTGATATATATGTGTTAATGTAGTTTCTACTTTATCGTGTTATGTTTGACAAAATAACAAATAAAGTATATATTTACGTGTAAAAATGTTATTTAATTAAAATTATATATATGAGAACTTGAAATTCTTTAAAAAATATATGTTATGAGAAAGACAACATAACGGTTTTGTTTTTGATATTTTTCGAGAGGTTCAAGATTCAAACTGTAATGTGGACAAATGTGTGATGGGTTCAACTCTTATGAGAAGTCATAATAAAGGTGAAGATGCCCCACCCTAAATATAGGTTTCTCACACTAACCAAGATTTTATATATATATATATATATATATATATATATATATATATATTATCACTTAAAATCAACCTTTTAATAAATTAAAAACAAATTAAAATAATTATTTTAAATCAATCTTGATTAAGAAAACAAGTTCTGAAAAATTATTGTCTTTATGAGAAATTATGGTAGAGATGAGGAAGCTTCCATCATAAGAGTTTCTCACATTAGAAAAAGATAATATATATTCTTTAAAAATATAAAAATAAATAAATATCATTTAGAAATGAAGAAGCCTCGATCATAAAAGTTTCTCACATTAACCAAGATAATATATATTCTTTAAAAATATAAAAATAAATATCATTTTAAATCAACTTTATTATTTTAATAAATTAAAATAATTATTTAAAATCAATCTGATTAAGAAAGCAAACTTTATTTAAATACATTGATTTATATATATATCCTCCCTCAAAATTATGTTGTCATTAAGACAAAAAGAAACTAATTTGACAAAGATGTTTTTTTTTAACTTTTATAAACCTTAGTATTTTGAGCAATTTAATAATAAGAAATTAAAAATATATATTTAATCCATCTGTTCATTTTGGTAAGCATTTACTCTACTGAAGGGACTTGGAGGGGTTTGGAATTGGAGCCATCAACTTTAAGTTAACAAACACCCACCCGTATTGGTATATATTTATTTTGGAGACGCTTGAGATTCCAACGATCAACCTTAAGTTAGCAAACACTCAACAAAAAAACGGATCACCTCCGCCCAAAAAATAACTAATTTGACATAATATATATATATATTTTTTTTTTTTAAAGAAACCTCTATAAACTTTATAAACTTTATCCTACTAAACCCAAACTGTCCAAAAATCTAACTAAAACCTACATGCCCATGCCCATGCCCATGCCCATGCCCATGCCTATGCCTATCCTTCCAACTAATTTGACAAGATGTTAATGTTATATAATCGTAACATGCTTATCCCTTCCAGCTAATTTGACAGAATGTTTATGTTATATAATCGTGTTCGTTGGGTAAATTAGAGGCAAACAATTGCATTAGAGGTGTAACAGTTTACACTAACGTCAGCGTCTAATCAGACAGTAATAATTGCGTCCATTGTATCCCATTATCGTTGAGACTGACGTGTAACTCGCCTCGGGTTAAAGTTGCCCAAAAGTTGAGTTTATGTCAACTTCATCTTTTCATCCGTTGGCAAAACTTGAATGTGATGTAATCTAATTTAATCTAATCTTAACATAGGAAACCAAACCTCGTTTGTTAGTTGGTAAAAAAACATAAATCTTTTTATTTAAAAAAAATCAAATTACCAATCATTTTGTACCAAACCTCGTTTGTTAGTTCCTAAAAATAACATAATTTTTTTAAATAAAAAAATAAAAATACCAATCATTTTGGTAAAAAAACATAAATCTTTTTATTTAAAAAAAATCAAATTACCAATCATTTTGTACCAAACCTCGTTTGTTAGTTCCTAAAAATAACATAATTTTTTTAAATAAAAAAATAAAAATACCAATCATTTTGTACCAAACCTCATTTGTTAGTTGTAAAAAAAACAAAAAAAATTATTTAAAAAATCAAAGTACCAAACCTTGTTAGGGTTGGGTGTGTTCATAAAAACATAAAAAAAAATTATTTAAAAAAATCAAACCACCAATCATTTTGTACCATCATATCATCTTTAAAACAACCATTCATTGTATTCCTCTATGCGTGCTTTACACGTTTGTTCTCATTTCTCGTCTCCATCACACCATCTTTTTCTTCTTCTTATTTAAGTTTCCCATTATCACGTGGGTGGGCCGAGTGGTTGTACATTTTTATCCACCATGTATGAAGTTCTGGATTTGATTCTCCTTTCCTCTGCCGACCTCTTGCCCAAGAAAAATATCCATGTTCATATTCATGCTCGTGAAGTTTCGACTTTTAATCTGCCAATGTCCGAGTCTTCCATGATATGATTTTCTCGCATTTCAGCCAGATTTATGGCTTGTAGTAAGGACGTAGGAGAACAACTTTCATGAATATGACATTCTATGATTCCAGTAAGATTTGATCTTTTAAATTTGCGAGGCATCAAGATCACCATCTTATTTTTATCTTTTAGATCGCTATCATGCTGTTCGTTGCCGTCACGTTTACTCACCTCGTCAAGCTGGCAACCGGAATCTCATGATTATAATTTGAAAAAACGTACTAGCTACATCTTAAATTTTCCATCGAACATCAGTACGTTGTTTGTCGCACACCACTATGTTGTTTGTACTATTTTGTTTGTATTTATCTCTGTAATTTTAGTTCAAATCACAAAAGGAGGTGCATGTGATCTCAAATTACGAAGAAAGAGACTCATAAAAAAATGGCCTTAATTGTGACAGTTGTGCCAGTACAACGCAAAAGAAATTTCCCTCGTTTACCTTTCAAAAGTTTAATCTCAGTTTAACACAGAATTGAAGAAAATCTTAAATTGAAGTTCTTCTGACTACTCATAACCTTATCTTTAATTGAAACGAAAGAGACATTAAATATTAAAAGTAGTAGTAGTAACAAGACATTTAGTGTTTGAGAAACAAGGTATCCTATGTCCCTTTTGAAATACACACAAACTAGCTACAGTTGTAATTAGTATGAAATTTAAGGCATGAAGAAAGACCAAGCAAGCTTACAAGGTGTAGGCGATGGATCTATTGGAACATGGTCAAGACCTCGCCATCCTTGCACGGTGCCACTTCGATCTCGACAGTCTTACTATTCGGATCTCCATTTGTCATTCTGCAACAATTCCTTCGTGGGCCCTGCAACCAAATCAACAACATTAAGAATGAAAACAAAGCTGCGCCACTCATTTTAGGTAAGAAATTTCTTAAAAAAACAAAATCAACAAAAACTCATGAAATTAAACTCAAACAACCTACTTTCCACAAAATTGATCCTAAATAAACTAAACAACCTAAAAGTAAGCACTGGCACTATCCCTTTCTGGACAGACAAAAAGTGTTAACAAAAGTTACCTTGAGCCATAAATTGTCATCTCGGCGTTTGGAAACCCTGATGATGTCTGCTCTTTGAGGGGAAGCTATTTTGCCGGAGCAGATGGGGAAATTATTAGTCCGTGGCCATGTATATTCGCTAATAACAGTGGAGGTGGAGGGAGAGGGAGAGGGAGAGGGAGAGGGGTCAGCGTAAGAAATTTTGTTCAACTCAAAAACAAAGGGCCTGTGACAGGGTAGTGGGGGAATGGGACGGGTATTGAATGGATAGCTGAGGAAATCGTCTATGTGCTGCCAATTGCTAAACGTTCTCATCGGCTTCTCCAACTCCCTTGGGGACACCATGCCTCTGAAAATTTGCACCGCATAACCCCACGACACGGAAACAGACCACTTCCTCCTACGGTCGTAGCAGACAGATTGCTGCAGAAGAGCCGCGGGATCGAATCTCGCTGCTTGCAGCAAAAGTTTAACCGACTCCACTCGGCTCTTGTTGGTAAAGAAGGGTTTCAACACATCCAGATGGTGCACCGACACCAAGGGAACCATCGGGTGCGCTGCCAGCAGCCCGAACGCATTCCCCTGAATATCCATCTGTAAACAAAATTTTAAAAACATTTTCAGTGTAGTACATTAAATTTAAGCAAAAATTAGAGGCCAAGCACACATAACTCAAAATGAGAATTGGGGAAAAAGCACAATAAATGCTCCTCTGTTACGACACAGGCCCGCAATTGGAGAAAGAAAATAATACAATACCTGATGGAATCCGGCTTCTTTGGTAAGTCCCACCCCGAGTTCTGATACGCAGGCCTGCACGCGGTCGTCGCTGCCGAAGAGCTCGTGGTATCTGGGGAGGCATTTGTCCTGCATCTGCTCCAGCGCCTTCGCTAATGGATAACTGATGGCGAATCCTCCCCCTCCGAAAGCCATGGTGTAGCTAAGATACGCGTTCTGAATGTGGCTCTCCGAATTGCCTCCGACGTAATAAAATTCCGTGTGATCGTACTTGGAGAGGACGGAGACCAGATTCTCGGCAACGAAGACGGTGTCGTCGTCCCCCATGACGAACCAGTGGACGTCCGGCAGGCCCTCTCTGAAGGTCTCCGATACGATGCGGGATATCCGAAGAGCGGAGCGCCACCCGAAACTGTGGGTGTATTTGAAATGCGAGGTATTGGAAGATATTCGCCAAGGAGGAAGATCTTCCTCTCCTTCCCACCCCCCGTCAGACCTCATCGCCGGAATCTTCTTATCTAACCAAACATAACCCCTCATTTTTCCGGGCTGCCACCACAATTTTACGTACTCCTTCCTTTTATGCCATAAATCGGCAGAGGCTCCTATGCCGAAGACTATATGTTGCAAATCTGTTCTGTGTTGCAGTTGAGACCCTGAGTTCATCCTTCTCGAAGTCACTACATGAGTATCTGGAATGAGAGAAGCAAAGGGAGAATTAGCATCAGAAGCATCATGATCATTCTCTGCTGTGGCCTCAAGAACCCTTTCACTCGACTTTAAAGTGGTGGAATTTGATTTGGCCTGCGAAAAGCTGCTGTTATTGATTTTATAGCCTGTCGATTCTGGTGCCACTGTTCCATGAGGGACTGCATAATAGCCCCCCTGAAATGAATGCAAGAGAGCAAAGTAGCAAAGGCAGAAGCCAGCAAATCCAATTGTAAATAAAAACCCCATGACCCTTCCCATCCAAGGGGGCCTCTCCTTCCACCCCTGCAAGGTTTCTATAACTTGCTGCTCTCCAAAGCTCATGCCCATGTCTATTGGCTTCGATCCTCTCTATAAACAAAGAATCGTATACCATTACTGATGTATACAGAAACATCAAACAGGGACTGCACGACCTCTTCAAGCTCCACACAATGGCCTACACTGATACGGAGGTTTATCAGAAGAAGCCATGCTACAGCTTATGACCCGCCGTGTGACTTCCTATCTGAGTTGCAAGTGTGAGCACTCTTTTTTTTTTTTGATAAATAAAAAATCATTTACAGTAAAAAGTTTAAAATTTGGGGCTTTCCTTTATATTCTATTTCCCACTTGTTTAATTAAAACTTTATTCCTGTTACCAGGTGTTGTAGGTGAGTTGGAGAGGAGAGGGCAATCCTTCAAGAGAGGTCCCAGGTTCAAATCTCCACCCTACCAAAAAGCTGAATTGGGTATCCAAAATTCAATTGATAATGTTGGTGCAGGCAGGGTTGGGTGCGGGCCTGCAAGGAGTTTTTCGCTTTAAAAAAAACTTTATTCGTGTTATTTTTAATTAAAACTTTATTTCACTTCACTGTTGTCTAATCCGATTTAAAATAAACCCGCCATTGTCTAACTGGCCTCGCCCACAGGGCTGGCCTCCACTACTTTTGCAGTCATTATAGGGTGCGAGCACTCTTATTTGAGGTGCTATCGTGTGAGAGACATGCGAGAAAGCGAAAGGTGGTCTCATTGTCTACTAAGATCTTACTTTGGCCATGGAGTCTTACGATGATTCGTCGAGTCTCACGTGACGAGACATTAAAATTATCTAGAGATATGGGAATACATTTTTTAACATTAACTAGGAATATAAAGATTTTTTAAGATTTATTTGAGATTAACTTTCACTTTTTATATATAAAAATTTATGCTCCTCGAGACTTGTTTCTTAGTTGTCTTTTTGGTTAAATAATATTAATAATGATGTTAAGTTTTTAATTATTTAATAAGAATTTTTTTTTAATTTTTTAATTTTTTTTTTTTTGATGAGGAATCTTTTATATACAACATATTCGGCAACATGTGAGGGGAGAGATTTGAACCTGGGCCTCTCGATAACTGGAGAGTTTTAACTACCCACTTGCTCTCCAACTCCTAATATTTTTAGAATTAGATTTAAAAGTTTATGTCAATTTTTTAATTTTTTTTAAAGCTTTTTCAAAAAAATATTTATATAAATGAGGATCATATATGACTTCAATACAAATATAAAGTATATGGAAAGAAAACATAATTTTTTTTTATAAAAGCTATGAATTAATTGAAATGGATGATCATTGAAAATGGTAATATAGATTAGAGATGTACCTATTTTAGGTTGGTCCATATCATGGCTTTTGGTATCTTCATCATCTTCTTTACGACACTAAGAGTTAAGACACCAAAATTCTCTTTTAGTTATTGTATTAAATTATGGGGATTCAATATTCTTTTTTTATAAAAATTCATGAAATTAATTTACTACTTTTTCTTATTACTTTAGGATATCAGTATATATGCCATATATTGTTTTGGATTTAGGAGTTTTAGAAAAATTGAATGCCTATATAAAGGTCACTAGACCTCTTACATCCAATGTTAAAGAAAGGATGTACATGTTATATTCTTATGGTTATCATTGAAGAGATGTCCTTATAAGTTATTTTTTAATGCATGTTTCTTTCCTCCATATGCTAGACTCTTCATTCATTAGCTCTACAACCAAAAGTTAGAAGATTTTCTTCTCATGGGGATATCTTTTGTTTGGTGATTTTTATACTTGTATCAATTAAATGCATGATATCAAACATCACATTTAATTATATTGTATGATGACTCAAGTAATGGACATACATAGTGATCAAAAAAGAAAGTATCTACATATATCAAATACTTAACTATTTTGAAAAATTGCATGATTTAATGTTACTTGTCATTTCTCTTGTTCTAGTTCCTTCAATTGCTTTCCTTTTATTTTAATTTGTCATTTACAGACTACATCCTTGCTAGTAGGCATCTTTTGCTAGAGATTTAGGAGTTTCAAGTTTTAGTTAGATTACCCTCTTTTTAACCATTTTACTTGTTTTCGTAAGCTATTACTCAACTCCACACCTATTGTTCTTAACATTGTGTAACCTCAACAAACTATTACTATACATTTTGACCATTGATTTGATAGAGAATAATCTAATATCTTTAAAACATTTTTTTGTTACCTATACTATCCATGATTGAGTTGAACATCCTAACTATCTTGTCCTTAACTCTATAAGTTGATTTCCTTTCCATCCATATTTCTCACCAACCTATTGTGATGCATTATCGTCATAATGCTTGGTTTGAATCCAATTGTAAGAATGCCCATAAGCTAACCAAGTCCATTATTACACATGCTTCACATAAGTCAAAGTATATATAAAAAATTTATAGAAGAATTTTTAGAAAAAATAAACCTATCTAAACCATAAGGATATGACCATTTTCAATTTGCTTTAGTTTACTTCTAAAAATTTTGGAGGGTATTTCTACCCAAGGACCAAATTGTACAACATCTAATATTTCAAAATGGTTTGACTATGTCTTTATAATTTATGATGTATCCAAGTAGCCTTGTATTTTGTTTTTTATCTTAGGCCTACCCTTTGTATCTTCTTTATAGATCACCTTAGCCTTCATACCATAAATCTAACATAGCTTAAGATATATAAAAGCTAAGCTCATATTTTCAATAATTGTATAGAATTTCTAGTTTCTTATATTATAAACATGTTTAACTACATTACATATTTTGCCTTTCTACCATCTTGGATAAGCTATGTAATTAACCCATATACAAATATAAATATCAAAATGACTCAAGTAACTGTCACACCACCATGATTAGCCATATCATTGCAAAAAACTTTTTATTCTTGTGGATATATGTATATCCAAATTTATAGCAACTAATGTTGAGAGTAAACATATAGGTAAGTTCATGGTTTATCACTACATAAAGTATCACACTTATTTTGACCTCTACAATGGAGGAGTTAGGGAAAAGGTATAAAGTGTATTATTATTTTTTACTTTTGCAATGCTTTTGACATTTTTCCTTTCTATTCACTTATTAATAGGATTAGGACATTAGGTATTCAAAATTTGTTTATACCACTTGTTATAACACTCTATAAGTCCATTGTTGGCAGAGTATGTACACTTTTTGGTGAGACAAATTGAGTTTGAAACATGTTCGGTGTTAAATACGGTTATCCACTCCCCTACAGTATTTAGTTTCTACATAAATGAGCTTGAAATAATCATACTACATGGTTTGGGTATAGATGGTTGATTAATATATAAAGTATTCATTGTTTTTATTATATTTGCAGATGATACTATTTTAATTTATCACTCAGGGGAAGGTTTATACAGACAACAACAAATCTTAATATCTTTTATAATATGCATGGTTTGTAGTTAATACTTAATAAAACAAAAGGTATATTATTTAATACTTCATAACAAGAGACCAAAATGTTTTGTTCACTTATAAGACCCAAAATGTTGAGATTTTATCCTCACAAGTGTATCTAGAGGTTATTTTCTCTAGTTTGTACTTTAGTCTATTATTAGTTGCTAAATCTAGATTAGGAAAATGGTATGTATGCCTTACCATTATGGATAAGCCATACTTTCAACTTTAATTCTAGGATATCCAAATAAACATTTACCTTTTTCTCTCACTTGTCATGTTTACTCTCCTGTATGGTGTTGAGACTTGGGGGCTCCATAAGAAATTATATCATAGTTGAATAAAATGTTTGCTCACCTAAATGTTGTGTAAACATATTAATTCCTAAATATCAATCCCTTAGAATATCATTCTTGTTGAGTTTGGCATAGCCTCATTGATTATTATATTTTAAGTGGTAAATATGATACACATGATTATACAAGAGGAAAATTATTTAATTGATTGCTTCACGTACTAATATAAATCATTCAAATCCTCTATGGGATGCCAAGGGGTCTATATTTCTAATATTGATAGGATTTCAGGTAAATAAACTCCCTCTACAAGATTTTTCATTAAAGTAATAAAAATATCTAAAAATATATCAATACAAAGGTATTAAGATTAAGACATTAAAAGTATATAAATGGTACAAATGGCTCGATCCTAAGGAACCTATTTCTTTGAATCTTGAAGATATTATAATGAATATAGTCAATTTAAGGATGGGATTATTGACCCCTACTATATGCTTATGTACAATTGCTTTGTAGTTTGAGTGTTTTGTGGGCATATTTTGAAGTTTATTCAAATAACCTTTACATAGAGGCTAACCATCATATTTATCACATGCATTATATATATCGAATTTGTAACTTGAAACTAAAAAGCAAGAAATAATTTGTATTCAAATGTTCTCCTTATAGTTATGATATTAGAGATAGATTATTTTACCTTTTCAAAGATTCATATAATTATCTCTAGACCATTATGTCATATGAGGATCATAGGATTTGGTTATTTTCTTCCAATGTATGTTTTATCTACATTCAAACTTTGGTTAAATGATTCTCCAAGATAATAACTTATTTCATTCACCTTGCCACTTCTTTAGGATTGAATAAAAAATAACCTCATTACATGTCTATAAATATGATGAATAGATTTGTGAGGCATCCAATATGTTTTCTTTATTATATTTTTTAATTAATTGTATTTTTTAATATTCTAGAAGTTACACTTACATTTTCTAATGTGTCTTACATTACATTATACTTTCTTTCTTATCCCATACATTAATTTTAAATTTGTGTGGTTATGAATATTTTTAGTTGCTTATATGGGTTTGAAATGGATCCCACTTGTATTATATCATGATCATATAGTGGTATTATATCATTTTAGTAAATCATGAATGTATTGCTAGCAACTTTTAAACCTAGGATTACCTCCTTGAAAATCTAGATATTTAACTAGTTGAACTCATATCATTTGATTGTCAACATGAATGTTTTTTAGTAAGTTATATGTGGCTTCTACTAGAGGAAAATTCTATCAAAAAAACAAAACATTATATTTGTTGTTAGGTCAATTAAACCATATATAACTTTTATTTTTATTAAAGATATTTTGTATCTATCTTTCCATAAAATATATTCTTTATCTTCCTCAAAATGCTATGTTTCAACAATCAACTCCTTGATATAATTTTTATGAAAATACAAAATATCACTCAACTATTTACATTCTAAGATTTAAATGGTCAAGATGAATATCAACTACAATTAGATAGATTATTTGTTATGTGGTTTCCTTCTCTATAGATATGTTGATCTTTCTTGGATACTACCTCCAACAATAGTTGATGGACATCATAAATAATGATATGTTATTCTAATACCTACATCCATTTTTCTTGATAATATTAATAATAATTAATGAATTCCCCCTCAATTTAAATATATTTTAATAATTTTCAATGATAATTTTAATATGTATAAGAAGTTCCCTAGACTCTACACAATTGTTAGTTAAATCTCCATATAATTCTAGCACCAATTTATGTATATGCAAATCCTATAACCAAGAGGTAATAATAAGGTTCTAAACTTGGGCATGATTTTATGATTTATTTAAAAAAAAAAAATTATTCCTTTCAAGTCATAATTTCAACAATTAATGGAAGGACCGGTCCTCCGTAGAATGCATGATGCTTTAGCTTTGAAATAATTTATCTAATATATTATCAACTCTTTCATGTTGATGGAGCTACCTAATATATCCTTACTTTTGTAGAAAAGCATTATGAAGTGGTTTAAGCAAAGGGATAATGAAAAAGTAAATGATTTGATGTTTCTAGATCCTTATTACATAAGGCAACATAAAAGGTGCATCATATCCTCTTCTTTGCATATTTCAATTATAAGAATATTTCTTTATAAATTTAACCAAAGAAATATCAAAGCCTTAGGGAAGGCTCCAAGTGATCAAAAATTTCTCCAAGAAAAATCTTTGAGAGTAACAAACTATAAATGATCTAAATACCTATATCTCAAATTGATCAAGTATCCATAATCCTTTGATAGATTCCAAACCAACTCAACCTTTGATGCATCCTTTGAAGCCCATTCATTTTTTTAGGTCCTCTCTCTTAAGTTATTATTCACATTGATATAATTTTATGTTTGAACTTTTATATGATGTGACAAAAGTAGGGGTTTCTTAGAGTTACTCAAGACATGACACCAAATATAGTTCAAAGCATCATCATTGGTGCCTACGTAGACTCGTCATTAGATATTTTAGTGTAAACTCTTGCTTTGGTGCCAACTCTATATTAGTGCTAGACCACTTTGGCACTAAGACTATGTTAGCACCAAATTGGTTTGGTGCCATGACTACTAAAGTGCTAAACCTTTGATGTCCATCCGATATGAGCCCATCCATCAATGCTAAATTTTGTTGGTGCCCATACAAGCATGAAAAAATATCATTATCATTAGATAGTTATTCTAACCATTTGATGCTATTTTATATACTTACATGCTTCAATAACTACCTCCTATATTCCCAAGGTATAAGTAGATTCTTTGTTGTTTATGGATACCACCTAGATGCACTAGAAGTTGAAGCATTTTACCTTCTAACTTCTTTGTGAAATTGTACATTATGTATAACTATAACTTAGAATTTCTTCTCTTATCAATTAAAAAACTAATAACCCAAGAATTCTTGTTGTCTTCTCTTTTATTTTTGTATCCATTGTTACTGGGCCTTTGTTAAAAATAACTCCCTACTATTTACAATAACAATTGTATTTAGCATCTTCAATGACATCTCATGATTCATACAAAAACATTTATATGTATTCTATTATTATATTTGCAAAATTATCTTATGTGATTCTAATGAGGTATATTTTAGCTAAATAATATGCCCAAAGCTTCTACAACATCACTCTAGTTATAACTTATAGGTGTCACTAGCTATTTCTATGAGTTGTCCTTTGTGCCACCATTCTAGGACCTATTGCATGGATCAAGTTGGTATCAAATCTTCTTCTAACCCATCATATTCAAATACAACACTCATTCACTTTTTGACTCCTTAAATTCGAACACCTCTTATATAGATCCTTGCCCACTATAGGACCTTCTACTATACTCTATTATTGAATGTCCATTCACACATGTTCTTGTTATGAGAAGCAAGACATCAAAAAAGTTCCATATTCCTACAAAGGAACTCAAGTATTGAAAAAATCAATATCTCAAACTAGGACCAAAACCAAAGATGTTAAGAGTATAATTCAAGATAATTTGGAGGAATAGAGAACCACTTTGTTTAAAAATTTATGGGATCTCATGCTTCAATTGTGATCTTTATCTATAAATACTAATTGTGTACCATTTTAAAGTTAAGGATCTTTGAAGGTGTAGAACAACATCAATATTCCATTTTATCAATTTGGATCAATACCAATGAAGAGGACACTTGGATTTAGTGGATAAATGTATACTATATCACCAATCAATTCTATGATGTTGACAAGATTGTCTTTATGACTTTGAGGATGTCAAAATATACTATCTACCTATGGCAAATTACTAGCACCAAGCTAGAAGATTCACATAATCCTACCTCTTCCTAGATAGATTTATCATAGGTAATTTGTGAGTGGTTCTACCCCTTACATTATTACAAAGATCAATATTACACTAATGAGTTTTATAATCTTCTTAATCACATTTGCATCAAATAATACGAGAGACATTTGGTAATGAAATATGTTAATGACCTAACTACCATGTTTGGTATGATATGAATTTACTTCCAATTTATTCTTTAGAATAACCATACTACCTCATGTCACTGTTGAAGGAGGAATCAAAATCCAAGTGTAAAGTCCTAGCCACCATCCTACAATGGAATACATTTCCAAAATAAAAGTTGTTAAATGCTCACTTTTCTAATGTGCCTATGCTTAAAGGACCTCTTATGTCCCAAGTCACTAGAGTTCCTAGATAAAGGTAAGCAAAGAGAATGTGACAAATGGTGTAACTACCATAATATCTATAACAATTCAAAGTGTCTAGCTTAATAAAGATACTAGTGGTCCATCTAGAGGTGAATGATTGCTCATCTTCATTAAAAGGAAAATAGGAGGTAGAAACCACATGTCTAAGCACAAGAACTAAATAGGTAGGTAAAGTCTTAAGATATAATCCCTCTAAATAACAATATCATTTCTTCCATGATAGTTATTGGGTGTAGGTTAAATCCATTCACCTCATTTATTAGGAACCTATCCTAACATCATTATGTGATTGGTCTAGTGTGGGTATATATTGTACCTTGGGTGCCTAGTTCATATAGGTTTGTTATGATGTAATTGTTACTTATTGTAAACAAGGGTAGTAATGATGTAACCATTTACCTTTATTGTAAGTACAAATTACAAATTCGAGTACCCCCTTGCATGTGGACTAACCCTTGAGCATTAGGGTTAGGGTAAAGAAGATCCTATATAAGGGAAAGGGTGGAAATGAAATGTAACAAGTCGTTTTCTCAAATTGTATTCGATCTCTACTTCTAAGGAGGTTGCCTCTCAAGGATGCCTATGATATCAATTATCTTGATTGATAAAGTTTGTGGCAATTCCATTTAGTATTTTCCTAAGCAATTCTATTATTTCATTGCTCTCATTTCCATTAATGTTTGCATTAATTTTGTGTATGTGCTTAGTTTTATATGAAGGTTCCTAACAAGTGGTATCACAGATATTTCCAAGGTTGTGTTCCATAGTAGTTGAAACCATTTTTATCCTTCCATCTATTTAAACTATTCTATAAATTTCCATTCTACTCATTTTGCATTAAAAATATCATGTAAAAAAACATATATATTTTTTCTAATATTAGTGTATTAGGTTAGAAACCTTGTGTTGGATGTTTTAAAATATCATGGAGGAGTTGTCATTTTTAGCTAAGTTAGATTTCCCATAAAGCATTTAGTGGAGTGAGGGGTATTTATAATTCCATACCCAGGCCTTAGACAACACCTATACATGGCTATTAGGTCCCATGTTCCCTTGGGTATATAGAGAGAGATCCTAGGAATAGGAAAATCCTTCATCCATAGGAATATATAATCTATTTGAGTTTTGTAATGCATCCATAAAATGTTAAACCTAAGAAGATACTATCACATGACACTCAAAAATGGATATCACAACTATGGGAATGGTGGAACCCTCCATAGTTAGAGCTATAATATATTGGTCTAGCTATTAATCATGATCAAAGATTGTATATCAAAGAGCCCATGAAACTAGATACACCTTAGATTAGAATACCCTTATGGAACTTGTTCTCAGTCCTTACCTAGCCAACATCAAAATTATATTTGAAGATACTATAGAGAAGACTATTTTCATCATACACTAATAGGATCTTTAGTATCAAGATTTAAAAAAGAGAATATATAGTGATAATATAAAAAATATATCAAAATAGTCAATTTTTTAATTGTTAGAGTAATTAGTAGTCAAAGTAGTTAGTTGTTAGTTGTTATTATAATAAGTACAAAAATACCCAGTCTGATAGTCAAAGTAGTTAGTAGATAGTAGTTTCCCCCAAAAAAATCCAAAACTAGCCAAAATTTATGATTTTGTGGTATAAGACCATTTCGATATTTTTTCAAGCTAATCATTTTGATATATACCACCCATAAACTTTTTTAGAGACTCCAAAATTGATATTTTGTGGTATAGGCTATTTTGATAATCTCTTTGAGCTAATCATTTTGATATATACCACTCATAAGCTTTTTAATGGACATGGGGTACCAAAAAATATGGATGTGTAGGTCAAAATTGGCTACATCACAAAGAAGCTACTAAAAGTTTCAAAAAATGGCTAAGTATGGATAAAATGGCTCAAACCATGATCAAAGGCAAGTCAAATTTTCCTAGAAAATTAAATATCATGACCACGCAACACTAGCCTGCTCAAAACCATGGTCGACATGGTCAAAAAGAGGCTTAAGTTGCACACTGATTGCACCCGTGATATTTTCTTGAATCCAAGATCAAGTGAATATGAAGGACCACCTAGTCAAAAATGAATCACGACCATGGGAGGCAGATATCTCCAAAAATTAGTCAACATAGTCAACATTCATCAAAGGAAAAATATAGTCATGGCCTTGAGGAGGCCTAAAACTATGATCATTATAGTGATGATATGGCCAAGTTGAAAGGGGATCATGGCCTAGAGCATTCTCAAATCCATGGTTAGTGCAATAAAACTTGCATTATTCCAAACTTAAGTCACGACCATGAGATAGCTCTATTATGTAATCAACATGGTCAAACTTGAAGATTTTAAGTTTTGGATCATAGTTGTGAGCTAGACCTTAGAAGTCGACGATGGAAGGTAGTGTTAGCTTTTGATGTAATAAGCACTGGGAGATAGCAATCACAAGATGCAAAATAATATGAAAGAAAGTAAATCTGCTAGATGACTAAAATATGTTGTAAATAGAAATGATATAAAATAATACAATGTAGCTATGGAGGAAATGAACACTCCATTAATAAAGCTACTGAACTACATTGCACCCATCACCAATGGATGGTGATCTACACAAAACTGTACTATGCTCTAAGCTACACTATCTGACTATGTCCCCCGACTCTATATCTATCTAACAATGAGGCCTTCCTTATATAGGTAAAATAGGTTCCTTGGCCAACACTCTACCTAGCTATGCAAGGGACAACTTGCACATATACAACTTGCACATTGACACTTGTGCATTTATTACATTGCATGAAGTAACTAGATAAATTTCCCCTAAAGTAATCTAATGTCCTAAGTATGTACCTTGGAAGATACATTTACAAAATCCAAATGATGGAATAAAATCTATCTAAGTATGTTCCTTGGAAGATACATTTACATGACCCAAATGATGGAATATACTCTATTTCTAACACCCTCTTGTATTACATTATTTGGGTATTGAAGACTTTAGTCTTCAATATGGATCTTCTTCTTCATATTGATCTTTGTACTCTTCCTCTGCATTCTTTGTAACCTGTTCAAGCAAATAATTAGTGTCTCTATAATATGTAGCATTTGTTGATAGATCTTTCACCTCATAGGTGTCTGTGGGTTCTTCTAGTTCTTCAATTTCTTCTATCCTCTGAACCAGGTGTCCTCTTTGATTTCTCTTCTGATATTCTAGTTGAGGATAATTGGTTGGTCACTAAAATTATTGTTGATGAGGGTTCCTTTGATATTGTTGAGTTTGAAATTGATTCCCATTATTCATCTAATTTCCTTGCTTTTGATTTTTGGGATTGTATCTACAATAGCTGGTACTATGACCTTTCTTTTTGCATATCTGACAATACCATGTTTTTTGTCCTCTCACTGAAGAAGCAATATTTCCTTGTGGATTATATTTTGATGCCAATGCAGTATTAGTCATCTCATCTTTCACAGTATTTTCTACTTCATATTATTGAAGTATATTGACTAGATCATCAAAAGAAGTATCTTTACTTAAAACTTGTAAAGATGTGACCAAATGTTTATAGCTATCTGGAAGTGCTCTCATGGTTACTTGAGTGAGAAGTTCATCCTTAACTGATTCTCCTAAGGTCAATAATTTCCCTTTAATATTTGCTACCTTCCTTAGGAACAGTTCTATGCTTTCTCCACTATTCATCTTTAATGAGTGAAGTTGAGTTTGGAGATGAAGGATAGTCACCTTATTCTTTCCTTAAAAAAAATTCTCTAGGCTTGTCCATGCATCTGAAGATGTTTTGGCTGAACTGATATATGGTTGAATCTCATCAGTGATAGCAAAAGTTATTATCATTAAAGCCTTTGAATCATTTTCTTCAAACTTTAGGATTTTAGTTTCACCTGTGGTAGGTCTCTGTGTATTTCCTTTGACAACATCCCAAAGTTTCTCATATACTAAGATTGCTTTCACTTTATTTTTCCAAGAGAAATAATTTGGACCCTTGAGTAGTTGAGATTATGCTAGGAAGAATTTGTTTGATGCCATTTAAATCTTCCTAATATCAATCCTTAGATTTGTAGGCTTCCTTATGTCTCCCTAGGTATGAATACCTAATTTTAGGTTTTGAAGAAATATTATATCTTCCCAACTTGATAATATTTGATAGATATTATTATTATCAAGTTTTGTAGAATGCCTTATGACTCCCTAATGATTTTGGAGTATGATATAGTGCTTTTGTAAAATATAGTTCAATTTTGGTTGATTTTGTACAATTTTTGTAAGGATCAAAAATCAACTTTTCTAACACCTTATTACTCCTATTGAACTAAGCACTTTTCAATTTTTGAAGAGGTTTTAATGTTGGATTTCTTTTGTCCCTTTTGAGAAATTTTTGAGACAAGAATATTATAAATTTCCAACTTTAACAAAAGATCTTAATAACCCCTTTTTGTAACCCTTAGGATTTTATTCAAGTGTTTCTAATTTCCAATAACCTAGTTTGATGTTGTAACCCTTATCACTCCCAAATTTGGAAAATTAGAACACATTAATATTTGCAAACATTAAATGGATTAATTCCAAGTAGTATCCCTTATTTCTCCTAAGTTGTATTTTGCAAATATTATATTAATTTCCCTAAGTTTTGCTTTCAAATAAAGATTGATTTCATTTAATATCTCAACCTTAACATATAACCTTATAACTCCATTTTTTGAATGAAAGCAAATTAGATGAGGAAATTTTACCTTAATAAGGCTTTGTACCTTTATGAAGCCGGATGAATATGGTAGTAGTTTGTCCTTCTTGAGCATGAATTCTTCAATGTGTGCTTTGGCTTCAATGCTATCCTTTAATGTTAGTTGATTGAGAGTGCTTCCGAATACTCTCGACTTGCTTAGAATCGCTATCGAATTGCTACATAATTGCTACTAAACTTTTGTTGAAATATGATCGAACTACCATAAAACTACTATCAAATTGCTATCAAACTACTGCCAAATTGCTATCAAACTGCTATCAAATTATTTCTTTTTCCAAGGTCCAAGGCACCTTTAATAGGTGGTCAATTGAGTGACAAGTGTCATGATAGGATTTTTAATGCTCCATAGATGCTTCGACTGTTTGGTGGAGACGTCAAACTTACTCCATTGCTTGTGACAAATGTCACCTTTAGTTGAGATATTTTTATTCCCCTTCGAGTGTTGTCCAAGAAACATTTCTTCTTCAATGTCTATGAGACTTCCTTGCTGTAACGGACGTATATCAAGCTTCTAGTTGTAAGTAACTCCTCTTCTACATGGAGTATGGGTGCCAAGATAGTATTGTAATATCTTCTTTGTGAGCATTATTTAGAGTTCTTTTGGAGAATGACAAGTGGTGTCTGCATGCCCTTGTCTTTATCAACACCTTCTTGAAGGTCTTCCAATGCATTTTTCCACCTTGTTCTTTGTTGTTCTACGTAGATGCTGAAATATCTCCAACCAAGCAATGCTTATGGTGGAGTTGTGGTGGAGATATGGAGGAGCTTTGGTGGAGCTTTGGTGGCCCTTGAATGGAGTCCGAATGGCAACGCTTAGATGAAGACTCCATGATGCTCCACTTAGGTATTGAATGCTCCTTGATTTGGATGTGTAGTTCCACTTTGCTTGCTTTGATTTCCTTTTCTTCTACATTGCTTGATTTCTCCTTGGCTTTGTGCCTTATCTTTTGCAGGTTCGGCCATCCAAGATACGTAGAAGATGAGCCTATATGAGTGGCTCTTTGCTATGCTTGGGAGAATGCTAGCTTTCGATCACCTTTGGCTGGTTCAACCTGCTAATATTGTGCCTTTGAGGCACTTTCCAATCTACCTTTTTTCTGCATAGAATGAGTTAGAGAAATGCAATCCAATGTAACAATATTTGTAAATAAGATGCCTTTTGCACCCTTTCTTGCACTCCTTTTTGCAGGTCTAATATTCTGATTTATATGGCAGAAATTTTGAATGCAGTGTAGGGGTTTTGAGGTTGTCTCTTTGCTTAGAAACATTTCCCTTTTTCTTGGATATTATGATGACAAATCCAAGCTTAGATAGAAGTAGATAGAAGCTCCTTATATGATGCAATTTTCTGCACTTTTCTCCTTGCAACTAACCCTGTAATGCTTTGGATTTGAGACTCACCAAGTCTCAATATTTGAAGCTTCTATTTTTTATTTTGGTTAGTTGTCTTATTCTCCAAGTTTTGGAGGATTCTAACCTATTTTTGTGGCTTCACTTGGCCACAATGTGTTGCAGATTTTTATGCTCTAATAGTGTCTTTAGACACTTGATACAAATCAGATTTTGTGCCCTTCTCAAAAACACAAAACTAATTTCTTTTTAGAGTAGTATAATAGTGCAAATGAATCTAATAATATTTCACTTTTAATGCACTAATAATTACACCTTATCACTCCAATCAACTCTCAAATTAATGCACTTAATCAATTTACTGCAACTAATCAAGAATAATCTGAAATGAATCTTCAAGAGTTATTCTACAATTTCACTACAATTAATATTGTAGGACTTAGTCTTCTTTTTTTTTTTCAAAGTAGATGATAGGTAGTTGATAGATATAATACTGAAATCTAATCAACTCCTAATTAATGTGCAAATGAACCTTAAAAAGAACTTTTCTCTTTTTGCACTTTTTGAAGACTGTAATCCAATTTTTCTTCTTCTTGCAACTTTAATCTAAAATAAGGTGCTTTAACAAATCTGATAAGTAATCCAATTAACAAGTTTATTTGCACCAAAATTTGCTTACCTTTTTAAATCTTTCATAGCTCTTTTTCCACTTCTATAGAGGATGTGAATCTTGGTGTCTAAGATCACCAAGTTGTTGCTTCGAGTAGGATCTTGCAGCTTTTTGTAGACTATCCTGAACAACTCCTTCTTCACCAAAAAATGGTCTCAAACTTTCTTTCACGAGCCTAAGATTTGGTGGCTTGTTCTCCTCTTGTGATCTCCTCCTTCTGATGTAGATTTGGAGAAGTCTTTATCTCTGAAGCGGTGCCTTCTTGTTGTGAGAGGTAATCTTCAAATCTCCTAGATTTGGTGAGCTTCTTCTATCTTCAAGTCTTCTTGTCGAATTCTGACTTCAAGCAGGATCTTCTTCTCAAGATTCTGAATATCTTGAGGTCTTCACTAGATTCTTCTTCTAGATTTGGCACTCCTTGCCAAATTATTCTTCTTGATTTGGCACTCCTTGAAATTATTCTTCTTGATTTGGCACTCCTTGCCAAATTCTTCTTCTCTTGGGCTTGTTGTCGGATGGTGATAATTGTCCCAAGTCCTTCACTATCAGGGGCTTCTCCTTGGTAGTGGATTTCTCTAGTGAGTTCTCCTTTGATGATTTCTTTAGTAAGGCTCTCCTAGCCTTTTACTGGATGCTCATTGAGACCTTCCCAAGGTCTTTGATCTGCAGCTTCTGCTGGTCTTCCTTGAGACCTTTTCTTCAACCTTCTACTCTTGGAAGTGTTGGTGGTGAGATCTTCTTTTGGATCTCTGATTCCACTGCTTCTGAATGCGAGTAGGACTCTCCTAGTCCTTCTTCTTCTTCTTCCAAGACTGGAAGTTCTTCAATGAGATATTCTCCTGATCTCTTCAATTTTGCTTCAGGTGCTGAGTTGATTCTGAAGAAGATACTCTTCCTAACTTTCTTGTAGGAAGTTTCCCAACTCACTGAATCTTCTTTCCCTACAACAAAATATTAGTACTAAAATATTAATCTACTTTTGAATCAGATATTCTCTTCGAATTCTTCTTCAAGATCAAGGCTTCTGTGGCCTTTTTAGTATCAAGGCTACTATGGCCTTTTTAGTATCAAGGCTTCTGTGGCCTTTTTAGTATCAAGGCTTCTATGGCCTTTTTAGTATCAAGGCTTCTATGGCCTTTTCAGTATCAAGGCTTCTGTGGCCTTTTCAGTATCAAGACTTCTATGGCTTCTTCTTCAAGGCTTCTATGGCCTTTTCTTCAACTATGAAGTTCTTCAATCCAACAATGGAGATCTTCAATCTCCTGACTTCACCATGACTCTTCACCAAAAGTCTTCTTCCGTAGTATTCTTCTCTTGCACAAGGAACTAATCTCTGCACTATGAAGGCACGTCGACCTTCGGGCAATGAAGTTGGAGTCTCCTAGCTTTCTATTGTAGGAGGAGTCCCAATCCTCTGAGAATTAATTTTTTGCAACAAAAGAAACTTTAGGCAATAGTTAGCAAATTCCAGATATCCTGGATGATCTTCACTAGATGATTTGTCAATCTAGTGGATTGAATGTTGAGTCCTAGTCTTCACGAGTTTTTCTTGCAACTCTGTGGAAAAGACTCTAGTCAAATATAATCTCAGTATTTTTGGAACTGAGATTTCTTTCAGTCCTCACTTGGGCTCTCCCTAATTCTACCACCTAGACTCTTCTGAGATTTTTTGATAGTGGTTGGTCCAGTAGTGTGTCAGGTTGACAAAAAACTTAGGCTCAATAATAATGGTGGTTTTCCTATTGACCTACTATGGCTAGATCTACCGTGGCTCTGATACCACTGTTAGCTTTTGATGTAATGAGCACTGGGAGATAGCAATCACAAGATGCAGAATAATATGAAAGAAAGTAAATCTGCTAGATGACTGAAATATGTTGTAAATAGAAATGACATAAAAGAATACAATGTAGCTATGGAGGAAATGAACACTCCATTAATAAAGCTACTGAACTACATTGCACCCATCACCAATGGATGGTGATCTACACAAAATTGTACTATGCTCTAAGCTACACTATCTGACTATGTCCCTCGACTCTATATCTATCTAACAATGAGGTCTTTCTTATATAGGTAAAATAGGTTCCTTGGCCAACACTCTACCTAGTTGTGCAAGGGACAACTTGCACATATACAACTTGCACATTGACACTTGTGCATTTATTACATTGCATGAAGTAACTAGATAACTTCCCCCTAAAGTAATCTAATGTCCTAAGTATGTACCTTGGAAGATACATTTACATGACCCAAATGATGTAATATACTCTATTTCTAACAGTAGATGTCTCAAAGCCGCAGTCAACATAGTTAAAATTCCAATAAGATGAAAAGCGATAATGGCTGCGAGCAAGCTCTATGTCATAGTCAGAGTGGTAAAAATAAGAGAAGCTTGATTTTGGATCACAACCATGAGCTAGATCACTTGAAAGCTAGAAATACTAAAACCATGATCAACATAGGTAAACAAGGAAGTTTCCTTTAAGAGAGTCATGGTCACGAGCCAAATCTCTACTACAATTAAAGGAGTCAAGATAATACTTTCACAAAAATGAACCATGATATGGAGCATTCTCAAAGTCATGGTTAGCTTGATCAACATAGGGAAATTCTAAAAGATGCATCATGGTCGTGAGCCAAGTCTCCCTAAGTGAGCGATAGAAGGTCGATGTCTGAAGTCGTGGTCAAAATGGTCAAATATGCTCAAATTTAAAAATTGGGTATGGTTTTGTGATGAGATGAAAATAAAGCATGAAATCGCATAGCCATGGTCAAGATGGTCAAAAGCATTGGAAGCGGAAGTGCGAGAATGATTTTGAGAAAGCTAGTAAGCTTTGAGCAAGACACGCACTAGCTTTCATTTTAAAGGTAAGAATGATAATCGATTGCATTTATTCAAATCTAGATCAATGGATGAGATTCAAACTCATCAAATAATTATAATAAAATAATATTTTCATTGTAGCCTTGCGATAGATATAAGAGGGAACACAAAGTTGAAGTTGTTTATTTAGATTTGCTGGTGGAAGATGAAACGTTAGACCAGGAAGGTGAAGCTCCATGTCTAGAGGTTTCTAGAATAGTTTGAATAACAAAATGCCATTGGAAGATTTACAACAATGAATGAATGCAATAATAGGGGACAAACCAAATCTACTTCAAGAATTCATATAGCTAGAAGCCATGAAGGCCAAGCAAGTTGCAAAGAACTAGCTGCAACAAGAATTCAAAGATCAATGGAGTAAGAGAAATTGATTTTATTTTGATAAAATTAGAGGTTGCTACATTGTTATTCTACTTGATTGGCCCTCTAACATCTTTGTATTGCTCATTTTAAAAATTCTCATTATAAAATCTATAAATAGAGGTCATACCCTTTTTTTAAAGGGTCAACTCTAAAGTGTTTGCTTGCAATGGTATGTAATCGCCTTTGCAAATCAATAAAGAAGCATTACTTGGAATGTTTACCTTATATTTTCACATCTTCTCCATTTTTTGGTAACACATTTGTGAAGTCATTTTTTTTTATTGGTAAGAGGGATTTTTAAAGGGTCTCGTAACCTTTTACAAAATATAGATAGTTAGGATATGCTCTCCTAAACAAAAAATATCCAACACTAAGGACCCTCTATAGACCATCAATAGAAACCAAAAAAAAAGGAAAAGAAGGTGCATGTAGGGGCTAAAGATAAAACATTACAATCCAACAAAAGAAACCCATGCAAGGGTAGATAAGGAAAAAAAAAATATGATTCTTGGCAAAAATGAAAAACAAAAAATCCACAGTCAAGATCACATAGTTATTTGCTAGGATTTCCAATGTCTCGGTATGCATTAGTATGTTCAGTTCCCACCAAGTTCTTAAACTATTCTAAGATTTCATACTGTACTTATATTCCTCCAGGAGAGCTTCCACCTAAATCAGAAGAGAAGAGATTATCTTGGTAGCTCGACTGAGAGCTTTTATAATATCGTGGAGGTCCTAGAGATGGCCTCGATTATAAATATTTCGCTAGAACAACACTCGAGAGGCCAATAGCGATGGTTGCATGGAGGTTTCTTCCATGGGGTGACCTATATTGGACATGCTTTTAAGCCTAATCTAAAATGATAGGGAGTCGTCTGAGTTGTCATTGTTATTGATGATGATAGGAGCCTTGCGCTTGCTACTATCTATCTTACTTCTTGTGGTATAACATCGAGGTTTATATATTAGGGAACTTGGGATCCCCTCTACCTTTACATAATAATATAGTGCATGAATTATTTTAGGATATGAAGGATCATTGCCACCATTTTCATACACAAGCCCATCAACTGATACCACTGATCTTTTGGTTTACCTCTCAAGCATGTACCTATAGATAACTAAGTGGAGCCCTTAGTGAAGAGAAAAAGAAGAAAATACCCTCTTGAAATTCAACATCGAGTATTTGATTGACCTAAAAATATAATTTGAAATATTTAAAGTCTTCTTCCCCCTTAGGTGATTGAGGAACTCCAGGTGAAAACTCCTCAAAATTGCACTAGGACTATCTAGAGTGAAGTACTGCAAAACAATAATCATGATGATGTCCCAGGGCTTGGGGAGAGTTTCTCTAAGAATTATCTCTTTGTCCCTACCCAAATTCTCCCCTTTATATTTAAAATGTGATAACTCACTCTGAAGAGAGTGTTTCTCTCTATGAATGATTTCTCCATCGTTCGATAGTCCAATGATTTATGCTAGAATATCAACAGTTACAATGAAACTCAACCCATGAATGGAAATATGGCTCCCATATCACATCCAAATTAATTCCATGGAAAAATCCAAATCTCTTCAACTAAATAACTACAAAAAATAGATAAGGTCGTGGTCCCAAAAGATATCTTCAACTAGTGCATCAAGATGAAGGAAACAAGGTTAAATTTTGGCCATGGAATTGGGATTCAAACACAAGTAAAGGGTTGAAAAAGAAAGCAAAGACTCAGATATGGGAGAAGGGATGGAAGATTATGGGGCAAGTAGATGTATTGGGATTTTAAAGGTAGATGAATATTCTATATTTAGAAACCATAAAGCCTAGGAAAATTGCACACCACAGGAAAGTAAAAGACATCTTTCCCAAGCATGTCGAAATGGTTGTATAATTGCAATCGAGAAGGTGCCACTCAACACAGGGAGGTGAATTGATCATAATGCACCTAATGAATGAGCATAACCTAATTCTATGGAATACATGTCAAGAGGATTTGAACAAATGAGGAGAAAAAACCTAATTCAAAAGCGCCTCTTGAAGCCAACGGTAAGAAAATTTCCCATTTGTGATTATGGAAATTCTGTTCGCATCAAATCACATGGAGAGACATGTGTTCAAGGCACTGATTCTCAATATTTCTAGCATGACTAACAAAATATCTGGATTCACTATTGATATTGGAAAGATTACCAAAATGGTTATTAGCGAGCTTATAGAAATTCCATGCAATGTGGTGAAAAATAGTATCAGAATTTCTTGCAGGTCCATGTAATATTGGGGAATGAAAATGGAAATCCATGTTGAAGGATCATACTACTATATCTTCCAATGAAAATTCAAATGTTGCATGTGACTTTAAGTAGTGCTTGGCTAGAGGTTGAGATTTCGTACAAGGTATGAGATAATGACTATGGGTTCCAACTTGTCATGGATGGTCCTCGAAACTCTATCTCCATGAATTCCATGTTATATGATGATTTATCAAGTGCCAATATCACCATGAGTAGTTGAAGTTAATGTTTACCTAGAGGCAAATATACCATTCCCTAAAGGATAAGACACTTGTGATGCCCACACTAAAATAAATACTCCATACATGGAATCTGTTGAAAAATTCTTAGGCCATCCTGTGATAGCTCCATTAGGAGTGGTTAACACTTATGACATCCTTGTGGACATGGATCCTCCATGCATAACATCCATAGGGGCATGAGATTTGTGTTTTATAGTGAAAATGTGAGCATCACACCAAGTGGAAATTGAAGGATTATCAATATTTAGGAAATAGAAGGTCTAGAAAATAACATCATTGGCTAAAATCCATGAAAGAAATGTGATAGGGAGGTCTCGCCAAAATTATTGACCATGCCAAGGGAAATCAAAGGAAGGATATAGGCATGGGATTTCCATAAAGAAGGGAAGGAGGAAAATGTTAGTCTAGATGGTGAGGCTGGGCTTAGAAACACCCAGGTTGGCTAGAAGATCTACTACACAATTACCTTCTCTAAAGACATTAGAAGGTAGTGTTGGTGGAGGAGATTAGAAAATTTTTGGCTTCAATAATAAAATTAGAAATGTTATAGGAGATATTTTGGGTTCCAGTGATGCTTTGGATGATATTTTTTGAGTCCCCTTCAACAATTAAGTTAGGACAATGGAGACGATGCAAGAGATAAAATCCTTGGAATAGAGCTCATGCTTCAGCAAAATAACTTGTTTGGGTCCCTCGATTCTCTACAAAATAAATAAAAAAACTCCCCTATGTGATCTATGAAGATACCTATAGCACCGATCAGGCCAAGGTTTCCTTTGGCCACTCCATCAAAATTAAGCTTTAATCCTTTGCAGACCAATTGACAAGCGAGTGATCAATCCTAGAAGAAGTAGGAGGAATAGTACAACAAGGAAGCTTTAGAGATCTGTCCAATAGAGCTTCATTTGGGGGTTTAGGATACCTATATTTCTAAGTAATAGAGATATTCTCAGCTACCGCCTGAAGAACTTTAAAAATTACAAACTAAGATTCATGAATGGAATTGTTGAAGGCTCGAGAGTTGCATTCATGCCAACTTTCCCAAAGAAATGAGGGAGATAGAAGAACCAACAGATTTTTAATCAAAAACTTCTAAAAGGGTTGGGCCATTGAACACACAGGTCACTCAAGAGAGAGGGAGGAGCCTAGGCAATACCAATACCAAAGAACAAGGATGATAGAATATTGAGGGAAAAATTATAGGATAAGAAAATGGGATGCATGGATTCACAATGGTGGTTGCATAGGTAGTAGCAATTTGTAGTAGGGAGGCCAAAAATTTGGAGATTGAGGATGGTAAAACTTTTATCTTGGATAGTAAGCCAAAAGAAAAAATTGACTTTGGGGATAAGGATCTTGTTCTAGATGATATTCAACGAGAACCAAGGTAGGTTTGGGCTTTCAATAAGATAGTAAGTGGATTTTACAGTAAAAATACCATTGGCAGTAGGATCCCAGAGGAGTTTATCTTTGAAGAGATGGTTGGGAATGACACAAAGATGTAATAAATTAGATAAAATAGAGCTGGCTCTTCTTTGCTCTTCATATAGGTCAAAAATGGGAAGGAATTTCCAAGAATATTTGTTGAATTTAATGAAGTTACATATATTTGGCCCAAAGAGAGTGTTAGTGACATGTTTTAAATAGATTAGATCTGCACAGTTCTGAAGGGGACTATCACCAAGCCAAATATCCTCCTAGAAACTTATCTTTCAACCATCATCTAGTATCCATTGGATACCTTTCCTAATAATTTCTCTTGACTTTATTATGTAGTTTCAGACTATAGAGCCTTGGATGGGTGATGGATCATCCAATTTTTTTTGTGATGCCAAAGATACTTTGCTTTAATGATAGTGATCCAGAGAGAATTTTTGTTCTAGAGGACTTGCCATCCCTACTTGGTAATGAGTGCTAAATTCTTGTTTCTAATATTCCTAATTCCTTTGCAACCGTACTACTTTTTGGAGAAAACATGATCCCATGTGACCAAGTGGAAACACAACTTTGTTTTAGAGCCTGACCAAAGGAAATTTCTTTGGATTTGTTTGATTTTATTACAAACTTAAACCAAAATCTGGAAGATAGAGAGGAAGAACACATGGATGCTTTAAAGAGTTCCTTTGACCAAGGTGGCCTTACTAGCTTGAATAAGGAGCTCCCTTTCCATCCAGATAACTTTTTGTGGATTCTCTCAATGATGGAGTTCCATAAAGACTTTTTAGCAGATCCTTCAAAAAAGGAAACCTAATATTAGTTGCAGGGAACTCAACAATGGTGCAACCAAGGATATCAACTATACGCGATTGACACCTCATGGGAGTATTTATGAAGTAGATATTTCTCTTAGAGAAGTTTGCTTTTTACCTAATAGCTAACTCAATAGAGATCATGATTTATTTGATAATTTTAGATTGGGGAATAGAAGCAAGAGTGGCAAGGTTGGTGTCATTGATAAATTACTGGTGAGAGATGGGCTGGAGGGAAGAAGCTAGTTTGATACCTGATATTTCTTCTTTGGAACAAGATGACATTAAGGTTCTACCCAAGGCTTTAGCAATAATAATGAAGAGAAATGGAGATAAAGGATCACCCTATCTTAAACCTTTGAAGCTCTAAAAGTAACCAGTAGTAGAACAGTTGATGACAACAAAGAAATTTATGGTTGATATGCACTCTTTGATGAGATCTATCAAATCATAATGGAAACCAAACCTAGAAAGGACAGAAAAGAGAAAACTCGAAGACACTTTGTTGAAAGCCTTGTTCATGTATAATTTGAGAAGAAGGTTTGCCTTGCTACTGGACACTAAGTGGATAAGTTCATGTATGGTAATGATACCATCAATTATAAGTCTTCCTTCGATAGAATTGCCTTGAATGGGATTGATGATGTGGAGAAGAATGGGCTTAAGTTTTATGGCCATCACTTTAGTGAGGATTATAAAAGAAATTGCAGAGACTAATAGAGCAGAAGTCAACAAGGGTTTTGACATTACTTATCTTGGGAATAAAGGCCAAAAAAGTGGAATTGACATCCCCAGGGATGTTTTTGTGACTTTGTATTTTCTAGATGGCTGAGACAATATTTGGACCCACGATATCCCAAAACCACTAAATTAAAACATGGGGAAAGTCATCCGATCCTGGGGCTTTCCCACTTTGCATTGAGAAAACTGTGGCATAGATTTCTTTAGCAGATAAAGGTTTAAGCAACATATGATTATGATCTTGGGTTGCTAACCTTAGAATATTCTTTAGAAGGACTTGAAACATTTTCTAATCACATTCTGGGCTTGGTCCAAGTAAGTATTTGAAGAAACCAACTATCTCATTCCTAATTTTAGAGATATCCCTTATCACTATCGATCCTCCTTAGTAAATTCTCTAATCATATCATTTTCCCTATGTCTCATGGTGGTGGTATGGAAAAAATTGGTATTAGAATCTAAAGAACACAAGCTTATACTGAGAGGGGGGTGAACAGTATAAGACCACTTTTTACTTTTCTTTCCCAATAAATATTATGCAATGTATAGATAGCAATATCAATAGCAGTAATCAAAGCAATGCACAAATCACCACACACAATAGAGACACCAAATTTACGTGGTTCACCCAATGTGGGCTACTCCACGGAGAAAATATTTTACTAAAACTTTCTCAATCAATCTCTTGGGAATCCTTTCCCTATTACAATGTTTATGGACCTCTATCCAAAGGAGACACCAATCCCCTTAATCAAGTTCGTGGATCTCTATCCATAGGAGAACTCCTTTCTCCTCTTGCTCTGGCTGGTGATCTTCTAGAAGAACTGTTGCCCCCACTACTCTGGCTAATGGATCTCTATCCACTGAAGACACCTGTCCTCACTGCCCTGGCTAATGGATCTCTATCCACTGGAGACTATCATCCTCTGTACTCTATCACCTCCAAAGCTCTATCTCAAATCTGTACTAAACATAGTCCTTCGGTCTAGCACAAATCTGTCCTCAATCTCTGTCTCTCTGGTCTGGCACAAACCTGTCCTCAAATCTGCACCAAACTCTGTCCTCGAATATG
Organism: Wollemia nobilis; assembly: GCA_028583015.1. Taxonomy (NCBI): domain Eukaryota; kingdom Viridiplantae; phylum Streptophyta; class Pinopsida; order Araucariales; family Araucariaceae; genus Wollemia; species Wollemia nobilis. The sequence goes on from JAQPPZ010016731.1 coordinate 138,130, forward strand.
TACTAAACACAGTCCTTCGGTCTAGCACAAATCTGCTCAATCTCTTTCCTCAAGCCTTAACTCAAAGCTTGACTCAATCTCAAATCAACTCTGTTGGATCTGTCCCAAACCTTAACTCAAGGTTTGAACAAATCAATCAATTCTGCTCTCAAGTCTTCTCAAAGACTTGTCTCAAATCTGCCTTGCAAGCTTCCACAAAAGCTCACACTAATCTGTCCACAAGTCCTCTCTAGAACTTGTCCAAATCTGCTCAATAAGTTCTCACAAGAACTTATCCAAATCTGCTCTCAATATGTATTGTAAGCTTCCACAAAAGCTTACCCAAATCTATCCACAAGTCTTCTCAAAGACTTACCTCAAATCTACTCAACAAGTCCACACTAGAACTTGTCCAATCTCATAGAAACATAAAGAGAATTGTTAGAGACTCAATATGCTCAACTCATCACATTACTCTTTAAACTAATTGTTAGAGACTCAATATGCTTCACATTCACCTCAATGCTCAATCACTTTCTCAAATCAATTTAGAATATAGAATAGTTTATTTTATAGAACTTGAACAATCACTTCACACATCCACTTGACTAGGCTCAACCAACTCTACTCAACCAATCACTCAATGAAACAATCCTTGCTTACAAACCCTAGTCCAAGCATATAAACACTCACTCAAAATATTTCCAACAATGCTTATCAATCAATCTCACATAACAATGATACTCATGTTCTTTTCAAACCCTAGTTCAAGTTCTTCACTTAACCAATGGCTTCAACAACAATGCTTATCAAACAAGGTTTTAACAACTCTTTATTCCAGAAAACCTTGAAGCATTAACTCAACACACTCAATAAGGAAACCTAATTAAGTCCTTTTCACTCCAAACTTGTTTTCCAGAAAACCAACCAATCAACTCAACTATGGAAGAATGTGCCCATACCTTTTTCTTGATGATGAAGGAACCTCAAAAATCTGCCACAACCACAAACACTTCTTTGCCAAGCTCAAGGAAGTTAGAAGATGATAAACTCTCTCAAAGATACAATGCAAATATCAAAACACACATACACCTTATCACTCCATCTTGAAGAAAGCATCCATCAACATACACAAAAATATTTGACCAAATACACCTTATAATATCCCAATTAAAATAATATTCAATACCAGAAATAATGTCAATAAAATCACCTTCTCAAAATAACTCAATGGCAAGAAGTCCTCTCAAAATTTAATCAACACTTTAATCTCCAATAAACCAATATGTCATAAATACTTTATTTAAAAATAAAGCTAACTCCTTATTCCTCCAATTAACCAGAATAATGATTAATTAAAAATACTTTTTATCTACCCCTTTTAACTCCCTAAGACCTCATGTCAAAACCTTAGGCATCACATAATATATTTAAAAATTTATTACCTTTGCCTTGGTGAGACTCGAACACACGATGTCGCCTCTACCAGTGCCCTAGCCATGGCTCCAACTACCGCATGAGCTAGGCGCTCACCTTGGGAGGGAAGAGCACCACGTGCTCTATCTTCTCCCTCTTGGCACCTCACACAAAAATATTTGCATCGCTTCCTTTGGCGCTTAACCAAATCCACGCAAAACGTTGCCTGCCACGATTCGAACGCGGGTCCTCCCACTCACAAGCACCCTAGCACACTCCAACTTGCCACCAGACCACCACGCTGGATGGTTATAAGGGTTAGGGCATCTTTCATCTTATTCCTTCGCTGCCGCACTTTAAGACAAAAACTTTTGTCTTCTACCTTGCACGAAATCGCACGAAACACACAACTCGCAATCCTTTTTCAATCGAGCAAGGGATGAATTATTTGCCACTTTGTCATATGGTTTTTATACCAATATGCCACCATACTTTCAAACGTCGATGGATTCCTTTTTCTCTTAGACGTCGATGCCTTTGATATTTAAATAATTAATTTATAAATTATTTAAATTCTTTAGAATTTAAATATTATAAATTAAGATTTAAATCCTTTTGGATTTATTAAGGATTAAAGCCTTCTTAGGTTTTACCACCTTGTATAAATAATATTTATTTATAAAATTTAAATTCAATTTGAATTTAAATATTTTATAAAATAAATATTAAAACTTCCTTGGGCTTTTTAACATGAATTTAAAAGCCTCCTTGGGTTTTTAAGAAAAACCTTTTATTTTTGCTCATCCATGGTTTTAATAAAAACCCTTCTACTTATGCTTCCACATAATATTAAAAATATTATGAAGCTCTTTTGCCATTAACCTTTGCATTATTCCTTTTGACCTTTTGACATCAACTGTAGCTTATTCCTTGACATCAATGACAACTTCGTTCCTTGACATCAATGACAACTTTGACTCAAAATGTCCAACAATCTCCCCCTTTGTCATTGATGGCAACCCAAATTATTTTTACCAAAAACTTAACCTTTTCTTTGTTCTGCTCCCCCTGGGACATTGCTCCCCCTGGCTCAATGCTCTCTTCAAATCTCTCCTCTTTACTCAAATACCAAATCTCTCCCCCTTTGACATCAATGGCAAAGGGTCACCTTTGGGGCTCGGGGCTAAGAATGAGCCTCTTAGCTTAGCCCCTCCCCCACCTCCTCTTGAGGTGGTTAATTCTGGGGTGGGAGTATTTCTACTCCCAAGCAAGCACTGGTCTTTACCTTTATCCTCTTTTCTTCTTATCTGATCCTTCTGATTCCTCTGATTGTTCCTTTCCATGTCCATGTTCCTATCCATGTCCATATTCTTGTTCCTGTTCCTATTCCTGTTCTTGTTCATGTTCATATCCATGTTCCTATTCCTATTCCTATTCTTGTTCCTATTCATACTTGATTCTAGAATGTCTGCTCTACACCACTTTGTTGTGTGTCCATCATTATTGCACTTATAACACTTAATGTTAATATTCCTTGGAGGTGCAAATGTCTTAGGATTTCTCCTAGTGAAGCCATATCCTTTTCTATCATGAACCCTACAATTCATTGCCTTGTGACCAAACTGATTACATGAGTAGCAATACCCATGGAAAAGTTGCATGTTTCTGAAATTCCCATTTTCCTATCTTTCATGTGTCCTGCACTGTGAAGCCATGTGCCCAAATCTATGACATGAAAAACATCTTCCATTGAAGTTTCCTTGTCTTGACCTCATTGGTCTCTTAGTCTCTCTTAACCTATTCTGATTGTTGTTCCATCTATTTCTTCTTTGTGCATTGTTCCTGTCCTTGTTGAAATTTCTGTTGTCCAACTCATCCTCAGATGTCTCACTTTCTCTTACACTATCTTCTTCTAAAGTTTCTTCTCCTTCAAAACTTGAGGTTGACTTCTCTTCTTATTTCTTTTGAGTCTGTTCAAAACCAAGACCTATTTTGTTTGTTGACCTTCTTTGTACCTTGATCATCTTATCCACAATCTTTGAGCTCTTTCCAAAATTTTGTAGCTTACTCTTGGACTTTTCTAAATCTTCCTTTAGTAGGGCTACTTCTTGTTCTAACCTTTCACATTCTAAGACCTTTGCTTCTAACTTATCCTTGAACTTCTTTGTCTTAGCCTTTGATTTGTCTAGATCCTCTATAAGCATTCTTCTCTCTTCATCACATTCTTGAAACTGAAACTCAAGTTTAGAGTTTTGCTTTCTTACCTTCTTTACTGTGTCAAGAGCATAAATAAGTTCTCCCTTGAGATCATATCCTTCTTTATCTGATTCTTCCTCTATTTGTTTGCCTTTGTCTACATATTTATTTTCTTTTGACTTATCTTCTGTAGGATCACCTACTTCTTCTTCTAGTGCCATTAGAATATTCTCTTATGGTCCTTCAAGTGTATCCTCATATTCATCATCACTAAAACTATAACCATTCCTTGTACAACTATCTTCAAGATGTCCAAAGTTACCACATCTAAAACACTTGAGAATTATTGGTGACCTTTTCTTGACCTCTTTTTCTTCAATCATAAATAGAACTTCATCTTTATCATTTTTCGAGAAACTATTATCACTATCACTTGAGTACTTACTTGCCTTATCTGCATAGTAGCTCCTCTTTTGCCTTTGAAAGAACTTCTTTCCTTGTCTGCTTTGTCCATCCTTGCTTTTCTTTTGGTGCTTGTATCTTTCTGAATCCCTATTTCTATGATCCTATTTTTCTTCATCATTGTTATTTTTAGCTTCTTGACAATCAGTTGCATAGTGACCATACTTTCCACAATTGAAATATTTAATAGATTTTGTATCTTTAAATCTTCTTGAATCCTTATTCCTTCTACCATAATTTGCTTCTTCATCACTGGATGACTCATTGCTTGATTCTGACTTCTTACCCTTTGTCTTCTTGATTGCTTTGAAGGTTGCTTCCTTCTGGGGATTAGGTTCTTTTGTTCTTAACTCAAAAGATGTAAGAATACCAAGCAACATATCTCTTGTCAAAGAATCACCATCCTTTGATTCTTCTATAGCAGAAACCTTTTCACTAAATATTTTAGGAAGAGATCTTAAGATCTTATCACAAACATCTGATTCTTCAACCTTAAGTCCAAGTCCTTGCATAGCATTAACAACCTCATCAACTCGAAGTAGATAAGTACTAATATTTTCCTCATCCTTCATTCTTAACTCTTCAAGTTGTCCTTTGAGATTTTGTATCTTTGCTTTCTTGACACCTTTATCTCCTTCATATATACTTTGCAACTTATCCCACATTCCTTTTGCATCTTGACAATGCATAACTTTTATGGACTCTATTCTATGCAAACCTCTCAAAATTGCATTCATTGCTTTTGAATTGTAATGTTGTAGAAGCTTACCTTCCTTATCTGTAGGTGGATCAACTGAGGGATCGTATCCATTTTCAACTGCTTCCCAAATTTCATTGCCAAGTGCCATCAGGTAAATCTTCATTCTCATACTCCAATATATATAATCACTTCCATCAAATACTGGTGCTGAATTATCTGATGATCCATTCTTAGAATCCATTGTGTTCTTGTAGGCTTTTCCTTCAAGCTGTTAAACTCTTTCGAAGGAACCCGCTTTGATACCAATTGAAGAACACAAGCTTATACTGAGAGGGGGTGAACAGTATAAGACCACTTTTTACTTTTCTTTCCCAATCAATATTATGCAATGTATAGATAGCAATATCAATAGCAGTAATCAAAGCAATGCATAAATCACCACACACAATAGAGACACCAAATTTACATGGTTCACCCAATGTGGGCTACTCCATGGAGAAAATATTTTACTAAAACTTTCTCAATCAATCTCTTGGGAATCCTTTCCCTATTACAATATTTATGGACCTCTATCCAAAGGAGACACCAATCCCCTTAATCAAGTTCATGGATCTCTATCCATAGGAGAACTCCTTTCTCCTCTTGCTCTAGCTGGTGATCTTCTAGAAGAACTGTTGCCCCCACTACTCTGGCTAATGGATCTCTATCCACTAAAGACACCTATCCTCACTTACCTGGCTAATGGATCTCTATCCACTAGAGACTATCATCCTCTATACTCTATCACCTCCAAAGCTCTATCTCAAATATATACTAAACATAGTCCTTCGATCTAGCACAAATCTGCTCAATATCTATCTCTGGTCTAGCACAAACCTATCCTCAAATATGCACCAAACTCTATCCTCGAATCTATACTAAACATAGTCCTTTGGTCTAGCACAAATCTGCTCAATATCTTTCCTCAAGCCTTAACTCAAAGCTTGACTCAATCTCAAATCAACTCTGTTGGATCTATCCCAAACCTTAACTCAAGGTTTGAACAAATCAATCAATTATGCTCTCAAGTCTTCTCAAAGACTTGTCTCAAATCTGCCTTGCAAGCTTCCACAAAAGCTCACACTAATATATCCACAAGTCCTCTCTAGAACTTGTCCAAATCTCTCAATAAGTTCTCACAAGAACTTATCCAAATATGCTCTCAATCTGTATTGTAAGCTTCCACAAAAGCTTACCCAAATCTGTCCACAAGTCTTCTCAAAGACTTACCTCAAATCTACTCAACAAGTCCACACTAGAACTTGTCCAATCTCATAGAAACATAAAGAGAATTGTTAGAGACTCAATATGCTCTATACTCATCACAATGCTCAATCACTTTCAATCACTCTTTTAGAAACATACAGAGAATTGTTAGAGACTCAATATGCTTCACATTCACCTCAATGCTCAATCACTTTCTCAAATCAATTTAGAATATAGAATAGTTTGTTTTATAGAACTTGAACAATCACTTCACACATCCACTTGACTAGGCTCAACCAACTCTACTCAACCAATCACTCAATGAAACAATCCTTGCTTACAAACCCTAGTCCAAGCATATAAACACTCACTCAAAATATTTCCAACAATGCTTATCAATCAATCTCACATAACAATGATACTCATGTTCTTTTCAAACCCTAGTTCAAGTTCTTCACTTAACCAATGGCTTCAACAACAATGCTTATCAAACAAGGTTTTAACAACAACTCTTTATTCCAGAAAACCTTGAAGCATTAACTCAACACACTCAATAAGGAAACCTAATTAAGTCCTTTTCACTCCAAACTTGTTTTCCAGAAAACCAACCAATCAACTCAACTATGGAAGAATGTGCCCATACCTTTTTCTTGATGATGAAGGAACCTCAAAAATCTGCCACAACCACAAACACTTCTTTGCCAAGCTCAAGGAAGTTAGAAGATGATAAACTCTCTCAAAGATACAATGCAAATATCAAAACACACATACACCTTATCACTCCATCTTGAAGAAAGCATCCATCAACATACACAAAAATATTTGACCAAATACACCTTATAATCTCCCAATTAAAATAATATTCAATACCAAAAATAATGTCAATAAAATCACCTTCTCAAAATAACTCAATGGCAAGAAGTCCTCTCAAAATTTAATCAACACTTTAATCTCCAATAAACCAATATGTCATAAATACTTTATTTAAAAATAAAGCTAACTCCTTATTCCTCCAATCAACCAGAATAATGATTAATTAAAAATACTTTTTATCTACCCCTTTTAACTCCCTAAGACCTCATGTCAAAACCTTAGGCATCACAAAATATATTAAAAAATTTATTACCTTTGCCTTGGTGAGACTCGAACACACGATGTCGCCTCTACCAACGCCCTAGCCATGGCTCCAACCACCGCGTGAGCTAGGCACTCACCTTGGGAGGGAAGAGCACCACGTGCTCTATCTTCTCCCTCTTGGTGCCTCACACAAAAATATTTGCGTCGCTTCCTTTGGTGCTTAACCAAATCCATGCAAAATGTTGCCTGTCGCGATTCGAACGTGGGTCCTCCCACTCACAAGCACCCTAGCACACTCCAACTTGCCACCAGACCACCACGCTGGATGGTTATAAGGGTTAGGGCATCTTTCATCTTATTCCTTCATTGCCGCACTTTAAGACAAAAATTTTGTCTTCTACCTTGCATGAAATCGCACGAAACACACAACTCGTAGTCCTTTTTCAATCGAGCAAGGGATGAATTATTTGCCACTTTGTCATATGGTTTTTATACCAATATGCCACCATACTTTCAAACGTCGATGGATTCCTTTTTCTCTTAGACGTCGACACCTTTGATATTTAAATAATTAATTTATAAATTATTTAAATTCTTTAGAATTTAAATATTATAAATTAAGATTTAAATCCTTTTGGCTTTATTAAGGATTAAAGCCTTCTTAGGTTTTACCACCTTGTATAAATAATATTTATTTATAAAATTTAAATTCAATTTGAATTTAAATATTTTATAAAATAAATATTAAAACTTCCTTGGGCTTTTTAACATGAATTTAAAAGCCTCCTTGGGTTTTTAAGAAAAACCTTTTATTTTTGCTCATCCATGGTTTTAATAAAAACCCTTCTACTTATGCTTCCACATAATATTAAAAATATTATGAAGCTCTTTTGCCATTAACCTTTGCATTATTCCTTTTGACCTTTTGACATCAACTGTAGCTTATTCCTTGACATCAATGACAACTTCGTTCCTTGACATCAATGACAACTTTGACTCAAAATGTCCAACAAAATCATCCTTCTTCAACCACGTTACATGTGATTTATGCTTCTAGAAAACTTCCTCACTTTTAAGAATGTTGTGGTACTCTGACATGAGGGTCTTCTCAAAATATTGAAGACTAGGGTCAAGTTCCCCTTGCTGGGTTGAGAGCTCAATGTTAGTAAGTTGAGACTTAATGTGTTGCTTTATGTAGAAAATATTTCCAAAGATATCTTTGTTCCACTGCTTCAGGTTTGCTTTCATAAACCATAGTTTATTGCTGACTTAGGAGGCCAAAGATCCAAAAAATTTGTGGGACCACCAAAGGGATATGAGTGACTTGAGGTCAGGATCCTAAAGCCACATTTCCTCAAAATGGAAAGGGAATTTGAATGGATATGCTTGGAGTGAGTAATCTAGAAGCAAGGGATTGTGATCATAATCATTTCTAGTTAGGGGATTCTAATCAGAATAGAGGATTGCATCATCAAACTTGAATATGGTATTAGTGGATATGAGAATTCTATCTAGCCTAAGCTGCATGAGCTGGTCACCTTTTATGCAGTTTCTCCAAGTGAATTTGGGTCCTCTCAGATCAATGCCCATGAGCTCATTGTCATCCATAAAGGCTGCAAAGTGTTTATAAGAATTTGTTGTGATTTTAGAGTCTCCTTTATTTTTATTTAGAAACATAGAAGATTTGAAGTCCACATATAGTATCCAAGCCTTAGTGGAAAAGACCTTCCATATTTGACTAAGGGTACTCCAAAGACAGGACCTCCCAAAAGGGGAATTTGGGGTATATATGTTTGATAGAACCCATCGATAACTATCATTTTGTCTAAAGAAAAAAACATTCATAAAGTTATTGGCAACAGACAGGAGAGTACCATCGACTTTATTGGGATCCCACAAACATAATAGTCCACTAGAAGATCCATTGACAAGGCTAATATGGGTGCAATTTTGTGCCTTCTTCACGCACTCTTTCTTTTATGATAATGATGCTATTTTGGACTAGCCAAATGTTGAATCTGAGCCAAGGTGTTGATGACTAAGGAAAATTTCAAGATCAAAGCAAGGGGATGAGAGAATAGGCTATTGTGAAGAAAGGGGTAGTCCCAAAAACACACCCCATACTAAAACTACAAAATTTAGAAGAATGGTAAGACATCTTGGTCTCCCAAGTATGTCTAAATTGGCTAATGGTAATAATGGATGGATAAATGGGAAAAAAAATGATCAGGTAGGATTACAAATCCTTACCCCAACCTTGGAAAAAAGAATGGGAAGACAACAACAAAAGGTTCCAAGCCCGATTACCCGTACCTAGGGCAAAAAATTAGGAAGATGGCAAATAGGGAAGTGTACCCAAAAATCCATCCAAGACTGAGGACATTACACATAAGGATGGAAGCTTTGAGGATCCCCATAAGTAAAAATTAATGACCTCAACTACCTGGTATAAATCACCGATGGACATAAGAAAGAAATTTGAAATACACAGCATTAGAGGTAACCAATATCTAATATTTTTGTAACACAAAGGGGCAGAGTAGATTAGAATTTAAGAATCTATTAGAATGATCAAGGAACTGGATCTATTCAGAAACACCTAACTTCCTCTAGACAACTACCATTTCTTCCTAGAGTAGAACTATAGTAGATCTTCCAATCATCCCAACAATATTTTCTCGCATGATACCATCAATATTGTATTTTAAATCTATTATAAAATCTTCTATAAATAGTAGAATGCTTGCCATTCCAAAGCACGACTCTATGACCATTAGAATTCATATGTAATTCTTGTTCACCTAGTAAATATAAAGTATTTTACTATTTGGTTTCTAAATTTATCTTCAGTTATATTTTCTTAAGTCTAGATGTTTATTTCTACGATGACCATGTACGCTTGTTCACTTAATTCTACAATCTAGATTTTGTGGGTCTCACTGAGTGGTTTTGGAATTCACATCCACCTTGAGGTGTCAGGGTTTTATTTTTGCTAAAGCTGGTTAGGTAGGTAGCACTCTAATTTTACAATCTAGATTTCATGCACCCTTTTGCTGGTTCTAGAATTCACCCTTGCCCACTGCGTCGAATGATAAGTGAGGATGAGATGAGTTGATCTGTTAGGTGGTGTACCATTGTTTCTACTGATGACATCAAATGAGTGTGTCTTGATGCAACCATACCCTATCCTTGTCAGTTTTTGCTATAGCCTCCATTTTCTTTCTCTCTCATTCCATTTTCCCCCTTCACACTTTGCGACGTAGGTAGCTAGAATCGAAGGAGCCGACCTTATTTGGAGATAAAATTCCCCTACCTTTCCCAGGCCAGGTGATTATTCAATACTGGTCGAGTACTACTGGGCATGTCCCCCACCCGTCTGATGTCTATTTTAATACCAAAAAATTTTGGTGACTCTGTTGGGGAGCTCATCAAGTTTTTTGTGTTTTAGGAAGTCAAAGTTTGGTGATACTCTGATCTACCCATATCTTTGCAAATCACATGGTGACTTCGACTGTGTGATATTTCTAGATCATGAAAACAATTGCCTTATTATGCTAAAAGATCCAAATATCCTAGAGGACTCAAGGTTTGATGAACAACCTTAACCTCACCAATGAAGATAGTATATTCATCTAGCAACTTTGAATCTAACTCTAATATCAATGGGATTTTTGAAGACCAATACCATTATGATTCCACTAAACTTCCTACACTGGAATGATTATGGTCCTCTCAATCTCCTTGATCAAAATGATATCCCAAAATCTACCCTCGATGCCTTAAAAAAATATGATGACGTCAAGGTAGCTAGGAAGAAACACATTGAAAATATGTCTTCTTTGGCCACCCTTCACAATATCATGCACAAGGATGTGATGCTAATGGTTGCTTCTCTCGAAGGTAGAGCATGGCTCTAGTACAAAACCTTGCAACCTAAGATCATCTCTACATGGGTAAACCTAGTAGAGCCTCTCATGGATATGTTTGGTGAATTGGAGGACCTCTTCCAACCTTTGTATCAATTCACATTTATTAATAGGAGCCCTATTGAAAGTGTGATGAACTTTATTGTCTATTTTGAAAAAATTTGAAGGAAAATTCCATGACAAATCCTCCCAACCTTTGCCCAAGCATACATATTCTACATCTGAGATCTTAGTCCTAATATCAAATTCCTTCTACATCAATCCAGGGAAACTAGATTTCCTTAGATCTATAAGGAAGCCATCAGAGCCGAGCAGGTGTTGATGTGGAGGCTACATTCAATCAGCTCCTTTCAGGAGCCATTTCCAGGTTGCACATCGAACATACCTTAGGGAGAAGAATACCATGATGTCCATGTCCATAAGGATAACTTAGCAGATCAACCCTAGATCCAAATAGGTCTAATAAGTAAGTATATGGATGCTCATGGACAAGAAGAGGATCCAATAGCGAAGAAGGAGCCAACCGTGAGATTGGCACATCTGGCCAACCTCGAGAAGGGGCATCATGAAAATTTATTCCCTAATAGGTAACCACTTGAAAGGTATAATAAGGTGTCTAAAGTAATTATCACACTAAATTTTGAGGGCCTAAGTACCTAGATACTCAAGAAAAGTGAGAAGAATTATGATTTCATCGTAATTCTGAGCTAGTGTGAACGGTGCCAGATGCAATACAAGTAACAACTCAAATACAATATAATCTAGTCTGACCACTATAGATTCACAATATTATTTTCATGATCATCCTTGGTTTAGGTGTGCCTATCATGCCATATTTATGTCCAGTAAATAAAGCCATGCACTATATATAGTCATTGCAGAGGTGTCATAAGTTTGGTCAGGTATCAAAAAACATTGGGGAGGGTTTCCTAGGATTGATATTAGAAATATAACATTCCTTCTCCATATTTGTATTGTATTTCATTTCTTCCTTTGTTATTATTATGATCTCGTAGTCCAATGGATGCATCCAACAATTATCAAGGTTGCTTATCTCATCCTTAGAAACTACATGAAGAAATCTTGAAACTCATAGAAATAGGCCCTGGTGCAAACAAAATATTGTGAGTACAAAGTAAGGTGAGCAGGTTATAAATAGAACCCAGCAGGGAGAAGCATATGGGACCTAGAAGTGTACACTACAAAGTGTAGTTGAAGAAGAATGACCTCTTGGTCGATAACAGTTAGTAAAAGAAGATCTTTGTTGGATTGCATAAAAATTAAGACTTAATAGAAGCAAAAATCAATGGCAATCTATTTTCTCTTAGAATGTCTTAGATCCTTGGAGGGCTATGTTTAAGGGTATTCAATCCATGAGAGTCCATCATGGAGAAGGTTTTATGCCCTATCAATTTCACTTGATAAGATTATGGTTGCTTTTCCCTTCATGTCTCCCCATTCCATTACCCTGCCCTTTCTTCTGCCTTCCCCTTCCCATTGTTGCTTGCATTTCTTCAAGTTGATGATAGATGCTTCTTTGTATCAACTATTTCTTGGTCTCCCCATTTTCCTTTTGTATCTTCCTATCTTCATTTATTATTTTTACTTACTATTTCCACTATTTGTCTTCCTACTGCTCTTGTTCAACGTAGTTCTATTCGTTTTTTATATTTCCATCCTATTTATTTGGCTCTATTTTCCTTATCCTTCCCCTTTGCCCTTGCTTCCTATGCATCTTCTTTTTCTCTTAGTTGTTATATCTTCTTTCCATATGGGTTCCTTTTTTCCACAATATGGAAAACCCTTATGTGTGGGTGCAATTTTATGCCTTCTTCACCCACTCTTTATTTTAAGATAATAATGCTCTTTTAGACTGGCCAAATGTTGAAGTTGAGACAAGGCACTGATTATTGAGCTTATTTCAAGATCAAAGCAGGTGGATGGGAGAATAGACTACCATGAAGAAAGGGGCAGTTCCAAAAATACGTCCCATGCTAAAATTACAAAAGTCGAAAGAATGGTAAAACATCTTGGTCTCCCAAGTACATCTAAATTGGCTAAGGGTAAGGAAAAGTGGATAAATGGGTGGAAAATGATCAAGGAGGATTGTAAATCCCCATTGTGAACTTGGATAGAAGAATGGTAAGGTAGCAAGTAAAATGTGCCAAGATCGATTACCCATCCACAGGGTAAAAATTTGGAAGATGGCAAACAGGAAAGTGTGCCCAAAAACCCATCCAAGGCTAAGGACATCACACATTAGGATGGAAGCTTCAAGTATCCCCAAAAGAAAAATTTAATGACCTCAACTACTTGGTATAAATGGATGATGGGTGCGAGGAAGAAATTTGAAATGCATAGCTTCAGAGACAACTGATATTTGATCTTTATATGACATAAATGGATAGAGTAGATTGGAATTTAAGAAGCTATCAGAATGATCAAGGGTCTAGATTTATGCATAAGTAACTAACTTCCTCCATACAATTGCCATTTCTTCCTGGAGTAAAGATGTAGTGGATCTTCCAATCATCCTAGCAAGATTTTCCTGTGTGATGCCATCAATGCTATATTTTGAATCTATTGTAAAATATTCTATAAATAGTGGAATGCTCACCATTCCAAAGGGTGACTCTGTGGCCATTACAATTCATATGTAATTCTTCTTTGCCTTGTAAATATAAAGCATATCACTATTTAATCTCTCAATTTGTCTTCACTTTTTTTACTTAAGTCTAGATGTTTATTTCTGTGATGGCCATTTAAGCTTGTTCACTTAATTCTACAATCTAGATTTCATGGGTCTTGTTGAGTGGTTTTGGAATTTGCATCCACCTCGAGGTATCAGGGTTTTATTTTTGCTAAATTCGATTGTGTAGGGAGCAATCTAATTCTTCAATCTAGATTTCATGCACCCTCTCGTTGGTTCTAGAATTCACCCTTGCCTGCTGTGTCGAACGCTAAGTGAAGATGATATGAGTTGATCTATTAGGTGGTGTGCCACTATTTGCACTGATGATGTTGAATGAGTATCTTGATGTGGTCATACCTTGTCCTTGTTATTTTTGGATATGGCCTCCCTTTGCTTTCTCTCATTCTATTTCCCCCCTTCACACTTTACAATATAGGTATCTGGAACCAAAGGAGCTGGACTTCTCCTAAGATTGATTTTCCCTACCTCTCCCAAGCTAGATGTCCACACAATGCTGATTGAGGACCACTAGGTGCATCCCCCACTCGTTCTATGTCTATTTTTGAACCAACCAATAACAAGGAAATCAAAATTTTTCTAGATGTATTTGGAGATGCAAGTAGCATTCTGAATGTCCAGTTTTATCTCTTGCAACAAAAAAATGGTAGGCCTTAGATATTTCCTCATGGACTTGACCAAATGTTGTTTGTTGCATCCATTGAGACCTCTCATGTTCCATGAGAGGATCTTCATTTGCTACTTCTTGAGGAGGTTCTCTTCCCTCTTCCTTGAGAAGGGGGAAACTTGGATTTGTTGTCAACAAGGGACCTTGACAAAGAGGTTGATTTGGAAGAGGCCCTTAGTGTAATATGGGTTCCATTAGCAATCTCCTCTGAACATTCTCTATTTTTGATATCTTGAATAGAAGGGCAACCTCACTTCTTACTAGATCCAACATTGACATGAAGCTTTTTTGGTTCCTGGTAAATAGAGGCATGGGAGAGAAAAGGTTACTCGAAAGAGGATTGCCCCAACACCACCCAATGAGGATAGGGGTTTAAAATGGGGATCAACCAAAACAAAGATTTGGAGCACTGATGAGAGACTTGAAGCTACCAATGACCATCTCTACTGATGAAACTGACCTGATGCATCTTGGAAACTTTGGGGCACTGTGAATTGGAAGCTTTATATGTGCCTTCTCTCGATCCTATCATTGTCATAGATCCACTTCCTTTAGGATCTCCAACAAGCACCAAATATTTGGGACTTACCAGAGCCCTAATCATGATAGACATCATGGAATCTTGACCTCCATGACCTACCAAAATATCATGGACTGTAGATTTATTTTTTCCATAATCCACCGATCCAAATGAGCCCATCGATTCAACTCTACCAAAGACATTCCACACCAGACAAGTGGAATCCCACAAAATATTTACTTTAAAAGGGATGGATAGAAGTTCCACCTCCAACCAACCCATCAAATGTTAGCTTTTGATGTAGCATGTAATGGGAGATAGAAATCACAAGATGCAGAATAATATGAAATAAAGTAAATTTGCAAGATGACTAAAAATTTACTATAAATAGAAATGATGGAGATGTTTACAAAATAACTATGGAGGAAATGAACACTCCATGAAGATAGCTACTGCTCAAGAATAGGCATTGATCATATCACACTCCATCATATTACATCACATTGCTACATCATACCACATTGTTCTACACTACTTCCTATGGTTGTATCTTGCTCTATGTCTATGGCACTTTATATAGGAAATAGGTTCCTTGGCCAACATTCTACCTAGCTATGCAAGGAATATTTTGCACATATACAACTTGCACTTTGACACTTGTGCATTTATTATAGTGCACGAAGTAACTAGATAACTTCCCCTTAAAGCAATCTAATGTCCTAAGTATGTACCAAGAAAGGTACATTTGCATGATCCAAATGATGTAATATAATCTATTTCTAACATTGAAACCACTATAGTTCCATGATAGAGGGGTCCACTCTCAAAAACATGTTGGGGCATATCTCATCTATAAGCTCAAAAGAAGACATAGATCCATTCCCCTCAAAACCACCAAGACATTTCAAAGTTAATGGTGCATATTTCAAAGTGGGAGGGACCACCAGGTGTAACAATGGTACTTGCTTTCCCACCATCATTTGGACCAGACCCATGATCTAGGTCAAAGGTCTATGGAGGATCCACACATCCACTGCTGCCATCACCTATGCTAACTGCATCATCATCCTCGTTGTTATTACCACCATCACTCTTGCTCGTTGTTACTACCACCATCATAATCTATTGATCGATTTATAATTCTTGAATAATATTCTAGAAGTCATTTCTATTAATTTTTCTAGGTTAGTCTAGTTTGTTGATATTGGATTTCTAACTTAAGGCAATTAGAATGATTCATATTAAAATGTATGCTTTGAGAATCCATTTTTTTTAGTCAGGTTATTGGTCTATTCTATTGATATTTGATATTTAATACTCTAAATGCTTGAAATGATTCTTAAGTATGCAATTGTTCTTTACCTTGAGGATGACAAATTATGAATGTTAGTTTCATCCGATTTCTTTATACTTGGTCTGTAAGAGGTTTTTTTTTAGTATAAGCCTATGTTAGCTTTATCCATACACCTATAATTTGTATTTCTCTCAACCTTTATCATGTCTATCCCTAATATTTTACCATTTCAATTGAGCTTAAGAGAGTCAACATATAACAAGTTGACAAGGAACTAGCCTACTCTAGAGGTTGGGTTGAAATAATTTTGACTCAACCAATGTTGGGCTTAGGATGTAAATAGCAAGTGCTCACCTTTAAAAATATTAACAAATAATAGTTATAATACACCCAGTGTCAATTTGAGCCACACCAATTTTGGGCACACCTAGACCTTTCATAAGGTATCATTTTCCATTAAGTAAAAAATTATTCGATTGACTAATTTTCCCTAGAGGAATAAAGGTTTAGTGAATTGCCTTGACCTTTTCGAGTAGAGAAAGTAAATTCACTTTGTGAATTCATAAGTAAAAGAACCTAAAAACCCTTATTTGCATCATATTACTAGGTCACATGCTAAAAACAATCAAGAACCAATATCTTTTTTTGAGCTATTTAAAGAAAAAACTAGGAATACAAGAAATTATTCTCTTGGGTCCACCTTTGAGGATATTGAATCACCACTTGATTTTTCAGCCTCCCCTAAACCAAGCCCACTAAATTCTCTAGTCACCATGGCCCAAAATAAAGATCCTAATCAACAAAGTTATCCCAACTAGGATACTTCAAGCCCTTTAGGACTCCCTCATATTAATGACATTCCTCAAGCTGCATTGAAGGCCATACCCACATATGATGGTTCTAGTAAAACTCCTTATGAACATTGTCAATATGTTTTATCCTTAGGAACAATTCATAATATCAAAAATGAGGATGTTATCGTAATACTCTTAGCCCTATATTTTAGAGGTAAAGTCCTACATTAGTTTAGAACCTTCGATGACAATAAAATCCATTCTTGGGCTGATTTAGCAGGTCCTTTTATGGAATAATTCAATAAATCAGCTAACCCCTTTTCCCTTCTGACTTAGTTTACTATTATGCAAAGACATCCACAAGAATTAGTCATTGATTTCAACTTAAGGTTTAGTAGAACTTGGAAAAGGATTCCTCCTAAGGTTAGACCAGTTGCATAAATTTATTATATTAGAGCCCTTGGTCTTGATCTAGGATTTCAAAATTAATAGTCAAGTATAACCACATTTCTACAAGTTTATTAGGTTATTGTTCATGCAATTATTTATTTATTTTATTAGGGAGGTTGCAATCTAAGCCACAACAATATGGAGCTACTAGAGGGACCCAATTAGAGAAATTAAGTGAACAAATGGGCAACTTGACAAAGTAGCAAGATGAATGGAACAACCATAGTGAAGAGGATCAAATATGGAATTTAAATTGATAGAGGATCAACCACTAGAGATATCAATACATGATTTAGTAGTAATTTCCACTATGCAAACCATGAAAGTGATAGAGCATTTCAAAGGTCAATGACTCATAATACTCATTGATTCAGGTAGTACACATAGTTTTATTGATTCTTGGGTGGCTAGAAGATAAGAGTTCTACATATATTAATATAGTCCTTTTGAAGTCATGGTAGCAAATGGGGAAACCTTCCCATGCAAGGGAAAATGTAGAAATGTAAAGGTGCAAATGGTTGAATACAATCTTAAGGTAGACAAGTTTACCATTTCTTTGGGAGGATGTGACATTGTGTTGAAAACTTAATGAATTTATACATTGGGTCCCATAGTCTAAAAATTTTCTAAGATCTAGATGCACTTCACTTAAGAGGGGAAGTAGTAAACTCTTTATATTATACCCATAGGTTCTACCTAACTTATTAGTTCCTATCAAATGGATTTTTTTTGACAAAATCATCTCAAGGGGTGGTGGTGCAACTGTTTATAATATAGGCTCTAACTACTGATGACATAGTTCAACCAACCAAATTACAACTAATTATGGATAAACATGACCTCATGTTTGTTGAACCATAAGGATTACCATAATGATTATACCATATAATACCACCAAATATTTTCCCCTATAGGTATCCATATGTATAAAAGACTAATATTAAAAGAATGATGCAAGATTTTTTGGCCGTAGAGGTGATGTGGTCAAATATCATCCCATATTCCAGTCATTGATGAATTGTTGAATGAGCTCCATGGTGCTAATTTCTTCTCAAAGTTGTATCTACGTTCATAATATCATAAAATTAGATTAAGGGAAGAAGATATTTCCAATATTGCATTTTGAACTCATGAAGGCCATTATGAATTCCTTGTCATATCTTTTGGTCTCACCAACATGATCTTTCTAGCCCTTTTTGTACAATGTTTTTTGGTCTTCTTAAATGATATCTTAATTTATAGTTGCACATGGAAGGAACATATGCAACATTTAGACCATACCATGCAACACCTGGTTAATAAGCAATTGTATCTAAAGTAATCTAAATAGTGTTTTGGAATGTAGGAATTGGAGTACCTAGGACACATAGTTTCAGTGGAAGGGTTAAAGGTGGATCTAAAGAAAATTACAACCATATAGGAATGATCCAAGCCACACACTCTCAAGACTATATGGGGTTTCCTAGGCATCATTGGCTATTAAAAAAAATTATTTGAAATTATTGAAAGATTACATCTCCCTCGATAATTATGTTGAGGAAAAACTCATTTATATGGTCAAAACTAGCTAAAAAAGCCTTCCTGTACCTCAAACAAGCTATGCTATCTACTCCCATACTAGTAATTCTTAATTTATACAAGCATTTTATGGTTGGAAATTATACTTTAGGAAGTGGAATTGGTGTTGTGCTTATGCAAGAAGGACAATAATTGAATTTCATTATTAAGGCTTTATTAGGGAAAAATGTGGGTAAATCAACCTATGAGAAGGAGGTGATGGAAATATTACATGTTGTCAATTACTAGATACCTTATCTTTATGGGAAATATTTCTCAATGAAAACAAATAACCACAGTCTTAAAGACTTTCTTGAGTGATGGGTCTGCATGCCTAAACAACAAAAATGGGTCACCAAGCTTCTAGGGTATGATTATAATATTATTTATAAGGTCAAGGGGAATATAGTTGTTTATGCACTATCCTTCTAATATGAGGATCAAGGTATGTTGCATTCCATCTCAACTCCAATCCCTCAATGGATCCACCAGCTTCAAGAAGAGGTGACTCAAGACTCTACCTTGCAAGCCTTAATTCAAAAAATTCAAAATGATTCTAGCTCTTGGTTAATACATACAAGGCTTAGGAAACATTTAAGATACTAATGTTTCCTTGTTATTCCTACACATTTTTTATTCCATGAATCTATATTACAATAAATGCATTCTTATCCTATTGTAGGATATTCTAGGTTCTTAAAGACTAATGAGCATGCTAAATGCACCTTTTATTATATAGGGATGAAAAGAGATATTCAAAATTTTATGGTAGAATGTGATACTTGTTAGCATATAAAAGGGGAACTATATGCACACTAGGCACACTCCAACCTCTTCCTATTCTAAAAACTGATTGGATGGATATTTCCATGGATTTTATTAAAGGGCTTCCAAATTATAGGGGAAAATAGTCATTCTTATGGTGGTGGATCATCTCTCTAATTATGCTCAATTATATCCTCTAGCCCACCCCTACATGAGCTCAATAATTGCCCAAATATTCCTTGATTCTATTTTTCACCTTCATGGCATTCCCAAACCCATTATTTCTAACAGTGATTCTAGGTTCACTAGTTATTTTTTGTAGGAACTTGTCAAAATACAGGGCACACAACTCAAAATAAAATTATCATATCATTTTTAGATAGATCGACAAACAAAAATGATTAAAAAGTGCTTGGAAATATACCTCCATTTTTTTATATCCAAGCATCCTACTAAGTGTATGAAATAGCTTCCATTGGTTGAATGGTGGTATCAAACTTCTTATCACTCCACCACTAAGGTGACACCATATGAAGTGGTATATGGAAACCATCACCCATCACTATCATCATACATTTTAGGTAGTTCCAAATTTTATGTAGTAGAATCCATTCTTTAGGAGTGGGCACTAATTCAACATCTCAAGGATTATTTGGCACTGAAAAAGAACCATATATTATGGAACGTTGATCAACACCACTCGAAGCATAGTTTTAACATAGGCTACCTTGATTTCCTATGGTTGTAGTCTTACAAGTAATCATCATTGGAACTTAAAGGTCATCCATAAAAAGCTAGCAACTAAATTCTATGGACCATATAAGGTATTATAGCTTATTGACCTCGTGGCTTATAAGCTCAAATAGCCACCCTCTTCTATAATACATCAAGTTTTTGATATCTCTTCCTTAAAGAAGGTTCTTGGTAGTCATGTATAGGTTCAATCAACACTACTTGAGTTGGATGCAAAAGGGTCCATCATCTTAGAGCTTAAAAGTTTTCTAGATCAATGAATGTGCACACTCCATAACTGAAACCTCACTAATATTTTAGTACAATGATGGGGATTATATCTAGAATATGACACATGAGAGTCACTCTATTAGATCCAAAAATAGTTTTATCATATCAAGATTTGAGGACAAATTTTCTTGAATGGAAAGGATATGTTAGGACCCTATCCTAACATCATTTTGTAATTGGTCTAGTGTGGGTATATGTTACACCTTAGATACCTAGTGCATACAAGCTTGTTACGATGTAACCATTACTTGTTTTTATAAGTAGGTGTTACTAGCTCAAGTTCCCCCTTGCATGTGGACTAAACCTTAAGAATTAGGGTTAGGGTAAATAAGAGCCTATATAAATATAAGGATGGAAATGAAATGTAACAAGCCTTTTTTTTCAAATTATATTAGAGCTCTACTTCCAATGAGGTTTCCACCTTGAAGAGGCCTATGCTATCAGTTCTCTTGATTAATAAAGTTTGTTGCATTTCCATTTAGTATTTTCCTAAGAACTTATATTATTGCATTGGTTTCATTTTTGTTAGTTTCTACATTAATTTTTACACAAGATTATTTTTATTTGAAGGTTTCTATCATCATCATTGATAGTGGGATCCAAAATAAAATTATTTTGCAAGACATAATTAACTAAATTTGACTCTAGATTAAGGTGCATCCTTGGCGTTGCTATTTGGATTGGATACGACTAGATAAAGTTATTTCGGTTCAATGCCAATGCATCCTTGAGTATGACATCAAATTGATGCACAACACAATCACCTATAACATAACATTATTATATATCTATGATGTCTTGTTAAAAATATCTTACCTATTTGATTGCAGTGCGACCTACCAAGCCTAACCACAGTAGTGGTTGGTTCACATTATAGAGATGATCTATAAGATTCCTAAGTGTCTACCCTAGAAGAAAATGACTTTATACTAATTAAGTAGTGTAAGAATCTAATATTTCATGTGCAAACATTTATGATTTTGATTGTTTGACTATAGAACCAAATTGCCAATAGGTTCACTCTTGTTGCATCAACTCAAAACACTCTACAAGATTCCAATAGATGGATGTTTTTCTCTAACCATATGTTTATGTTTTCTAATACCCCAAGGGAGTCCCACTATACTACTTAGTAAATCATCAAATAAATCTAACCCTAAGATTGACTCTTACCAGCAACCACGTGTACCATTGTGTAATCTGGAAGAACCACAAGATTTAGAATCAAATATAGAAACTCATTGACTAGGGAAATATTTTACCTAGCCTATCACTATGCAACATCACCATAATGCTAACACCAAACAAATATGGCACCTAGCACCTATGTATCAACTATCAAGCACTTAAAAAGACCAATATTAATAATAAACATAATTTTTTTTGCATTTATGACCTATTGGACTAGCCCTAAAGGGTCGATATTTCATTAATATCATCCTCAAGTATAGCTATTATCAGATTCTTATGAATCATAGAAACATTTGAAAAAATACCTTTAACACTTGAGAAGGACTATATGTTGGTTATGCCCTTTGGCTTAACCATTACCTTAATGATATTCATATACTGATGAATGATATTTTTCATCCATTCCTAGGATCCTTTGTTATCTTTTTACCTAGATGGTATCCTTGTGTTCAACAAGACATAGCAAGAATAACTTGGGAATATTCTCCAAGTCTTGAATATCTTGAACCCACATAAGCTTTAGGATAACCTAGGCAAAAATACCTTTAACACCATATACATATCTTATCTAGGTTACTTGAATGACCAACAAGGAATTCATGTTAACCTAGAAAACATCCATGTTATTAGGGAATGACTAACACCCAAGAAGCTAATAGAACTTAGGATATTTCTTGGCTTTACCAACTTCTACGATGTGTGTCTTGGTATTCTCTCATAACATGTGGATATTGAACTTGGTCACTATATGATGGAAAAGTTCCAATAGATCTCATGACAACAATAGATAATTGAAGAGTTGAAACTCTTTCTTTATTCCACATGAGTGCTAGTTATGCTAGTCATTACATAGGCATTCAATCTTGATACAAATGCTTTCGACTACACATTAGACACCACCCTAATCCAAAATAAACATTATATGACTTACCATTTTGAGATGCTCTCTGGCATAGCATATAGTTACTCCACATATAAGAAAGAACTATATATCATTATTCAAGATATAAGAAAATGGTACCACTAGATCATGGATAAGTGTGTATGACCTTTTATGGGTGATTTAATAGGTTTGGTAGAATACTATTTCCTCCTATGAGAGGGTACACAATTCAATGGTTGGATTTTATTCAATTTTGAATGGAATTTGTTATTGAGTTTTGATTCAATTTGATTTTTTTCTAAGATTATAATCTATTATCTGGAACACTAAAACTAGGTCCCTTCTAAAATTTGAAAAGAGCTTCCTTTTTAATTTGACTAGAACTAAGAAACATAAACATAAAATCCAAATAACCTTTTAGGAAAATATAGAAAATCAAGAACTAGACTAAGTGCAATTTTCTTTGATGATGACATAAAAATTATATATTTATAGGTAAATAGAGTTATAAATAAGTCAAAACACATCTAAAATAAGCGCTATTTAACATATAATAGAGATGCAAGTATATTAGAGATGCAAGTATATTAAACAAAGGTATTTTTTTTACCCATTTTCATGTTTAAATTAATCTACTGATTAATCTATTTAACTTAAGATGTAATTTATTGAATTTTATAGAAGCACAACATATTAGAAATAGAGATAGAAGCAAAAAAGAACTATAAAAAGTAATGCATAGCTTATGTAAGATCTAGATTTCCCTATTCTTTTGCATAAAATACAAAGTTTTTATGAATTGATAAGTTTAAACAATGATAGATAAATGGACACAATATATAATTACACTTATTTAAAACATATTATAACATGTAAGGAATCATGATTAGTATAGTTCTTTGCTGCTATGTCAAAATATTTTTAGGTATATATTTAATACAACCTTTTGAGATCCTACTTGATCATCCTCCATGATATGCACATGTGCACACTACACTATAACTTGTTAGGTGTTTAGAGGTCTACCTTAGGCACACCCTTTATTCAAATAAAAGTGAGTATGCCTAGAATGGAAGGAAGAATTAACCTTTTTGGTTTTGATAGTTGTGATTTAGATGATGAGATATAATTTTGACAACTATAAAGTAATTAATTTTATTACATAATTATATTATAGACAACAAGATATTACCTAATTAACAATATGATCTAAGACTCATCATAAATTTATGAATTTACTATTGTATAAATAAAAGCATTGTATACAAATAGAACTATCAAAAGCATGATTAAGCTAGTATTTGCATTGGAATATTTTAGTGCTATTGACTAAACAATATAGGTAGGTTTTTTATACAAAATAATTTATTAGAATATGTTTATTTGGGATAGAACCAAATATAAATGATCTTGTGACAACCTGTAAGACAATATAATTTTACTATTAATGGGTTTACAACAAAATCAAATGAGATATAAAAATATCAGCTATGCTTAATTTTATTATAAAAATGATAATGATAAATATGTTTTTTTATAGAAATAAATTTTTTAAAAGAATGTTGAATATTAAGATATAAACACTAAGACCTATAGACTGATCAATATGGAAAGATAGATAGAAGTTTTGTATAATTTTAATGCTTTTGAATGTGATCTAGTGATTACAAATGCACTCCTA
Organism: Wollemia nobilis; assembly: GCA_028583015.1. NCBI lineage: Eukaryota > Viridiplantae > Streptophyta > Pinopsida > Araucariales > Araucariaceae > Wollemia > Wollemia nobilis. The sequence goes on from JAQPPZ010016731.1 coordinate 162,666, forward strand.
CAAAACAACAATTTTTTATTGCTAAACTTGTAGTCAATATTTCAATATTAGATGCTAATCCATGTACATCTAAAAGATGTGAAAATGGTTCTAGAAATAATATAAAGTAGTCTATCCTACCATGCAAATAGAGAATATATGTTTTATCCTAAAAAATTACTATAAATTATAAGAAAATAATAAAATAGAGCTTATGTTTATAGCAAATACAAAGAAAATCCTTATTCTAACAGATTGTAAAAGTGTTCACTATCAAGTTGATATAGCATAATTTTGATAAAGTTTTGACAAGCTGAATGATTTTTTGCTAAGAAGTCATGCAACAATCCTATGTTATACTTACAGTGACATTGAGAGGGGGGTGAATCAGTGTGATCTTTTAAAACTTTAAACTTGCAATGAAATCAAGCAAACTTAAACCAAAAATAACAAGTTAGTAAGAGAGCATCACACAACACAAAAATTTTAACGAGGTTCACCAATGTGGCTACTCCTCAAAAATGACTGCTTGGACTACCATCCAAATCCGACCTTTGCAAAGCAAAAACTTTACAACTCATTTACCAGCACCAACTGGAAGGAGCACCAACCCCTCAATTTTTTTGCACCAATAGAAAGGAGCACCAAACCCTAATTCACCAGCACCTACTAGAAGGAGCACCAACCCCTTATGCCAAGCTACAACTTGGACTTCAAGAAAAATACAGAAAGATACCTTCACATAATTTGCACACTGTTTGCTATTTTTGTGTACTATGGCTTCTACTACAAAATATTCGCACCACCAGTTTGCTTTTGCACAACTGCTTCGCAACCGAGTTACGACTTCTGCTCCTATGCGCTTGTGCTTCACACTCCAATTTGCTTCTACGCAACTGCTTCACACACTTCGCTTTGACACAAAAGAACTACCGCTTTGCACTTAGCTCGAATCGATATGACTCACTCTTTGCTCACTGCAAACTTCACATGCGCAAATTTTCTTCACAAAAAATCACTCCTTCAAACTCGAAACAACCCTCCTTTTATAGATGAAATTTCAAGGACAAATCTTAAACTGAAGTCGACTTTAACCCTAAAGAACGTTGGCTATAAAACCCTAATGAATGTTGGCTCCAAAACCCTAATGAATGTCGGCTCCAAAACCCTAATCTTCGTCGGACCAGATTTAACTCTGTCGGCTTCAACCGCCTCTCTAGTTCTATAGCTTTCTTCGCAAAATTGCAACATGTCGCGATATCGCGACACCTTTTACATCCATATGCCTTATTGTCCCTGCTATCATGAAATCGTGACACTTTTGGCCTTTGTTAGCTTTGACAACGTTTTTGTCATGAAATCGTGACACTTCGAACTATTGCTGACGTCATCCTTACTTCTGTCATGAAATCGCGATGTTCCTCGCTTTCTCAACTTTTTGTCGGCTTGCACCAGCGAAACCAGAACATGTCATGAAATCATGACACTTTTGCCTTTGAGCTTTCTCTCTCCTCTTCAGGTCACGAAAACCCGACGTGTCGCGATATCGTGACACTTTTCCTCCTTGGCGCTTTTCTTCCCTTCGAGTCACGAAAACCCGACATGTCGCGATATCGTGACATTTTTCCTCCTTGGAGCTTTTTCTCCGAACATGTCATGAAATCGCAATAGTTTTCTTCCTTAGCGCTTTTTCACCAAACATGTCACGAAATCGTGACAGTTTTCTTCCTTAGCGCTTTTTCTCTGAACATGTCACGAAATTGCGACAGTTTTCTTCCTTAGTGCTTTTTCACCAAACATGTCGCAAAATCACGACAGTTTTCTTCCTTAGCGCTTTTTCTCCGAACATGTCATGAAATCACGATAGTTTTCTTCCTTAGTGCTTTTTCACCAAACATGTCACCAAATCGTGACAGTTTTCTTCCTTAGCGCTTTTTCTCCAAACATGTCACGAAATCGCGACAGTTTTCTTCTTTAGCGGTTTTTCTCCAAACATGTCACGAAATCGCGACAGTTTTCTTCCTTACTTTCTTTTCTGCCAACATGTCGCAAAATCGTGACATTTTTCCACTTGGCTTCTTTGCCTACAACATGTCATGAAATCGCGATAGTTTTGCTTGCGCCTTCTCTCTCCTCGTCCATGTCACGAAATCATGACAATTTTATTTGTGCTCTCTCTCCTCGTCCATGTCATGAAATCGCAATAATTTTCTTTGCACCTTCTCTCTCCTTCGACATGTCATGAAATTACGATAGAAAACATGTCGCGATATCGCAACAATTTTCTTACTTGTCTTTTTCTTTGATTTTCTAAATTTGGGTTACTTTTGTTTTCCTAGAATTTCACTGTACATGATCTGACTAACCTTTGAACTTCTGTCCTCTACATCTGAATGACTTTTGAACTGTCTATCCATTGCATCATTAGATCTAACTGCCTGTGTTGACAACAATGACAAACCTCTTGCAACACCTTGCTCAACAATCTCCCCCTTTGGAATTTTTGGCAACACTCGTGTACATTCCTCGTAACTCTTCTCCCCCTTTGTCAATAATACCAAAGGACTCGTCGCAGACTCCCCCGAGTCCATACACACAATTCTCAGGCACAATTTGTTGCACTTAGCACAAATTATGATCATGAGCAAAATAATAGTCAAATACTCAAATGCTCCCCCTGAGAAAGTGATCCCTATGGCTAGTCACTTCTTGGGAAGTGTGACTACTCCCAATTTGTTTCGAAGATACTCAAACACTTCCTTGGACAATGGTTTTGTAAAAATATCTGCTACTTGTTCTGTGGTTGGGACAAAATCCAATTTAACTTCTCCTTCTGCAACTTTCTCCTTCAAAAAATGATACCTAATGGCAATGTGTTTTGTCCATGAATGCATTCATTGGATTCTTGGAGATGTTAATTGCAATCGGTGTTATCACACTTAACCGATATTGGTTCACTGAAATTAATACCAAGATCTTTCGTAGTTTGTTTCATCCACAAAACTTGTGTACAACAAGTTGTTGCCGTAATATATTCTCGCCTCAACTGTTGATAAAGAAACAGACTCTTGTTTCTTGCTATGCCAAGAAACCAACCTCGTCACCGAGATAAAAAGCACCTCCACTTGTACTCTTCCTATCATCAACACATCCCGCCTAATCTGCATCCGAATAAGATATAAGGGTGAAGTCTTTACCTTTCGGATACCATAACCCATACTCCATAGTACCCTTGAGATATCCGAGAATCCTTTTACTCGTTGTCACATGAGTCTCTTTAGGATCGGCTCGAAATCTTGCTACCATGCAAATTGCCTGTAGAATATCTGGTCTGGTAGCTGTTAAATAAAGTAAGCTTCCAATAATTGATCTGTACATGGTTTGATCTACAAGTGGAGATTTGTCATCTTTACTCAACTTGCAGCCTATTGTCATGGGAGTACTGACCGGCTTACATTCCTCCATTGTGAACCTTTTTAGCATCTCTTTCACATATTTAATTTGAGAAATGAATATGCCTTTCTCATTTTGATTAACTTGTAACCCAAGAAAGTAAGACAGCTCACCAATCATAGACATTTCAAATTCTTTCTCGCATCTTATTCGCTAAGTCTTTACAAGATTCATCTTTGTCTACGCTAAATATGATATCATCTACATAAACAACAAGAACAATTAGATGCCCACCTTCTATTTTAACATACAGATTACTGTCCACCAAATTTTTCTTGAATCCCTGTTGAGAGAGATAGTTGTCTAGCCTTGCATACCATGCCTGTGGTGCTTGTTTTAATCCATATAAAGCTTTCTTTAATTTGCAGACAAGGTTGGGATCTTCACTAATTTGAAAACCATCTGGTTGTTCAATATAGACCTCTTCTTCAAGTTTCCCATTTAAGAAGGCAGATTTTACATCCATCTAATAAACTCTAAAGTTCTTGTGGACTGCTAAGGCCAAAAACATTCTAATTGCTTCTAGTCTAGCCACTGGTGCAAAAGTCTCTTCAAAATCAATGCCTTCGACCTGTGCATAGCCTTTACAAACCAGTCTTGCTTTGTTCCTAATGACCTATCCGTCTTCATTTAATTTGTTTTGAAATATCTATTTGGTGCCGATTACATTCTTATTCGTAGGTCTAGGTACTAATTCCCAAGTTTTGTTCTTTTCAATCTGATCCAACTCTTCATTTATTGCATTCATCTAGCTATCATCTTTGCTTACTTCATCTATGTTTTTGGGCTCAATGCTGGATAAGAGAGAGTAATTACTTATTACTTTCCTTCTTGTCTGAACACCAGCTATGGGATCTCCAATTATTTGGTCTCTTGGATGATTTTTTTGCCAGCTACCTATTTTGAATTTCTTGTTTTCTTGCACCTCCGAGTCATCGATTAAGTCATCTGAATCAAACGTAGATTTATTTTTTGTTTCATTCACCTCATCTCCTTCAATGACTTCTTCATAGATTGGGTAGTTTTCTTCAAAGTTAGCTATTCATTTCCCACCTTCATCGAATTTAACATCTGCACTGTCCACAATTTTATTGAGTCTCTTGTTGTAGCATTTGTAAGCTTTGCTTTTTGATGAATACCCAACAAAAACACCTTCATCTGCTCTATTTTCAAACTTCCCAAGGTTGTCATTAGTTTTTCTGATGTAACACTTACAGCCAAATACTTTGAGATGTTTTGCTGTTGCTTTTCTACCAAACCACAACTCATAAGGTGTTTTGCTTTCATGAGTTCTTAACATATATCTGTTTTGGATGTATACTGTAGTGTGAACTACTTCTTTCCAGAATCTGTCTGCTATTTTGTTTTTTGCCAGCATAGTGTGTGCCATTTTCTGTACAGTTATGTTCTTTCTTTCTACTACACCATTCTGTTGGGGAGTTCTAGCTGCTGAATATTGTCTCCTAATACCATGTTTTTCACAGTATTCTGTAAATTCATTCGAAATGAATTCTCCTCCTCTATCTGATCGTAAACATTTGATCCTTTTTCTTGTTTCATTCTCAACTAGATGTTTGAAAGATTTGAACATTTCAAAAGCTTATGTTTTATCTTTTAAGAAAAATATCCATGTCATTCTGGAATAATCATCGATACACAACATAAAGTATTTGTCACCATTTATGCTTTGTGTTCTCATGGGTCCACATAAGTCTGTATGTATAAGTTCCAAAGGCTTGCTAGTGTGGTACTCTTTTGTTTTGAATGAGACTCTGGTTTGCTTTCCCTTCTGACATGAGGCACAAATACTATTTGAAGGTTTTATAATGGTTGGAATATCTCTCACTGCTTGTTTTGAGCTGATTTTCACCAAATTATCGAAACTTATGTGTCTAAGCCTCTTGTGCCACAACTAGTTCTCTTCTTCTTGTCCAATGAAACACGTACCTTCTAAAGTTTCTACAAGTGTGTACAGGTTGCCAGACTTCCTTGAACCAGTTGCTATCAATTTTCCACTGTTTATTTTTTTGACTTCACAACCCTGCTTCTTGAAGACTACTTCATGTCCTTTATCATAGATTTGACTGACACTTAACAGGTTGTGTTTCAAACCATCCAAAAATAAAACTTCTTCTGACTTGATTTTCCCATCACTAATTTTGACAGATCCTTTTCCTATTATTTTGGATCCATCATTATTTCCAAACTTCACAGAGCCACCCTCATATTTCTGTAGTTTTTCAAATTTCTATTTATCACCTGTCATATGACTTGAGCATCCACTGTCAAGAATCCATGGTACACATTTATTCTGAGCCTTGAAATTTGTTTGTACTATTAAGGATTCCTTTTCTTCCCTAAGCTGTTCTTTCTGTTTCCACTCTATTTTGACTATGGTATTGGGCTCTATTTTGGACTTCCCTTTTTCAATATCGTTTGCATATATTTCAGAAGTTTTTCTATTTTGTCTTGTCTTATGTGGTTGGAACTTTCTTTTCTGAGGTTGATTTAAAACAGAGGTACTACGACAATTTCTTGCAATATGCCCATAGTTGTGACAACTAAAACATTCTACTACATAATTTGTTAGAGGTGCAAAAACATTTCTACTAACAAGGCTTCTAGGTCCTACATTATACTTGCAGTTTGCAATTTTGTGCCCATAACCATTAAATTTGAAATAGAAACCAGAAAAGTAATGGTTAAACCTGAAAGATGGTCTTTGCCAGGTTGTTGTAGGAACCATAGATCTTCTTCTTCTTTGATTTGTGACCTTGGTAAAGCCATCATTGTTAGTTCTCCTTTTGGGCCTGGCATTACTGCTTTCTTTTGCATGATTTGTTTTTCTTTCATCAGCCTGTTTCTCATCTTCACTCCTTATAGTTTCAAAATTTCTGGCTTTTGGTCCATTTGATGATTCTCCCTCAATGAAGCCTAGACCAAATTTAATGCCTGCAGGTCATTGATCACTTAAGATTTTATCCAACTTCTTCGAACTTTCTTCACGTTTGTGATGGCAGCTAATTTTTCGATCCAGCTCTTGTATCTGCATTCGTAGGCTAAGATTTTATTCTTCCAGTTTATAGCAGTAATATATCTTCATGGTTATCTGAAATTCAAGATCTTCAAACATTTTCTTGTATTCTTTTGCCTGTATTTTTAAACTGGTTATAATGTCGTTTGCATCGTCAAGCTTTCTTGAAAGTTCATAATTCTTTATTTTCTCAGATTTCCATTCTTCAAGAGCAGAAACCAGTTCACCTTCTAGATCAACTTTTGCCTCAGGTTTTTCAACAACTGCTTTAGAGTTCATTCCTTCTCTCTTCTCTCGATTTTTCTACCTCTTCCGATTTTTCTACTTCAAAAGCCATGAATAGAGCTTCATCCTGTTCCTTCTTTAGAATCCTCACTAGAGTCTGTCCTCCGAAGAATTTGCATTCCTGGAGATGAAACTTTTCTTTTTGAAGTTTCCATTTCTGAAGTTTGTTTTCTTTATCCATTCACTTCTTTCTTGATGAGATGCTTCCTCACCTTTGTTCTTATCATTGAGAGGACATTTGGTAGCAAAGTGTCCAATGCCCCCACAATTGAAACATTTGAAAGGAAGCTTTCCTTTGTATTTTCCTTTTCCCTTTCTCAGTTTTTTTACAAAATTTGCTTCCATTTCATCCAAAGTTTCTTCTTCTTCAAACTCTTGTTTTGTGTCTTTACCTTTTAGGGCTTTAAATGCTTCTTCTCTTTCTGTGGGATTAGATCTTCCTATTCTTATTTCATAAGCAGTCAGGGAACCATGCATCTCATCCATACTAAAGTGATTTAGATCTTTAGCTTCTTCTATGGTTGAGACTTTAGAATCAAATATTTGGGGAAGCGATCTTAATACCTTTTTCACAATAGTTGCATCATCCAAATCTTCGTTGAGACCTCTGATTGAATTAGTGATTCCATTAACTCTCTGCATAAAGGCTTCTATGTTCTCATCGTTGGTCATTTTTAATGATTTGAATTGAGCTCGATGTGTTTGAAGCTTGGCTTCGTTGATATTGTCATCTCCATCATAAATATTTTCTAGTTTGTCCCATACATCTTTTGCTGATTTGCAATTTATGATCTTGTCCAACTCACTGTCAACTAATCCACACATGATGGCATTTTTTGCTTTAGAGTCATTTTCAAATGCCTTTTTACCAAGTCTTTGTCGGTTGGAGCAGTGTCGAGAGCTGTGTAACCATTAACTACTGCACTCCAGATATCAAATCCCAAAGCATGGAGATATGTCTGCATTCTAATCTTCTAGAATGTATAATTAGTTTCGTCAAACAATGGTGCTTTGTTTGAGGAGAACCCTTCACCACCTACCATTGTGTCACTTCCAAGATCACCCTAGCTGATTGAGCCTGTTCAAGAACTTGTCTTTGATACCAATTTTTATACTTACAGTGACACTAAGAGGGGGGTGAATCAGTGTGATCTTTTAAAACTTTAAAATTGCAATGAAATAAAGCAAACTTAAACCAAAAATAGCAAGTTAGTAAGAGAGCATCACACAACACAAAAATTTTAACGAGGTTCACCAATGTGGCTACTCAAAAATGACTGCTTGGACTACCATCCAAATCCAGCCTTTGCAAAGCAACAACTTTACAAATCATTTACCAGCACCAACTGGAAGGAGCACCAACCCCTCAATTTTTTTGCACCAATAGAAAGGAGCACCAACCCCTAATTCACCAGCACCTACTGGAAGGAGCACCAACCCCTTATGCCAAGATGCAACTTGGACTTCAAGAAAAATACAAAAAGATACCTTCACACAGTTTACACAATGTTTGCTATTTTTGTGTACTCTGGCTTCTGCTGTAAAAGCTTCGCACCACCAGTCTGCTTCTGTGCAACTGCTTCTACGCAACTGCTTTGCAATCGAGTTATGGCTTCTGATCCTATGCGCTTGTGCTTCACACTCCAGTCTGCTTCTATGCAACTGCTTCGCACACTTCGCTTCGACATAGATGAACTACCGCTTCGCACTCAGCTCGAATCGATATGACTCACTCTCTGCTCACCGCAAACTTCACATGCATAAATTTTCTTCACAAAAATCACACACTTCAAACTCGAAACAACCCTCCTTTTATAGATGAAATTTCAAGGACAAATCTTAAACCGAAGTTGGCTTTAACCCTAAAGAATGTCAGTTGCAAAACCCTAATGAATGTTGGCTCCAA